>QXEO01000368.1:0-367797 GCA_007115705.1 Dactylis glomerata | reverse complement strand
GCACCGGCCAAGACCACTGCACCGGCCAAGTCCACTGCCCCGGCCAAGACCACTGCACCGGCCCAGACCGGCACGTTGAAGATTCAGCCGGCCAAGTCCGCACACCATCCTGCCGCAGCTGCTCCTCCTAAGGCAGCGTCCCGGACCAGCTCTGCTCTGGCCCTGCATCTTGGCAGGGCAGCAGCCCGGCCGGGGTACCGGACCAGCTTCTTCGACACCCCAGAACTCGAGGGCCTCGTCCCTCTTGCGACGAAAAGTGATCAGAGCCTCGGCTCTCTTAAGGAGCAGTGCACCAAGTGGAACGACGCCAGCAACATGGACACTGCGGACTCAAGGAGCAAGAAGCTGGCCGAAGCCAAGACCAGTGGCGACCCAAGCGACTTCCTGGCAGCGAAGCCCATACCGATCGCCAGCGAGCTCCTCAGCATCCAGCAAAGACTTCACAAGTTGGCCTCTGCCACCAACGTAAGTCCTCTCTATTTACACACATATCCCCAGTCCCCGAAAATGTCGGCTGTCCGGGATATGGACATCCGGGATTTTCTCATAGTCCTTTAGCTAGCTTCTTTTGAATTAACTGCCGACATATGAGCTCGATCCGAGCTTCAAATCCTAGTCACCGAGGGCCGGGATAGGTGCGCAGCACCTGTGCCGGGTCTTTAACAATTTCACATCTCTATTATCTTTCAAATCCTCTTGACCGGGATATAAGCTCGATTCGAGCTTCAAATCCTAGTCACCGAGAGCCGGGATAGGTGCGCAGCACCTGTGCCGGGTCTTTAAAAGAATGATCACTTGATAAAATCTTCACTTTAATTATCATGTCAAATTTCTCTGCTGACATTTCAAATCCCGGCATTTTGCAGCGCATGAACAACACCGGGCCGACATGTTCCATGAGTTGGTGTGCGAGCACCGGAAGCTATCTGACGCACACAGCAAGCTTCAGCAGGAGCTGTCCCAGAAAGGTAATCTTTGCCGACATACTGCTGTATGCCGGATATCTTTCCTCTCTTTACTTTGCAATGCTTACTCTTGCCGACACGTAACCTTGTGCCGACATTCTTCAGCTGGTGCCGAAGCGCAAGTCACCGAGCTTCTCAAGAGGGTGAAAGAGCTTACTGGTATGCCGGATCCTGCTGTTACCCGGATAGCTACTTTATACTTCAAATCCTTTACTCTTTGTCACTGTTTTCTTTCTTCAAATCCTTTTAACTTGAAATCTTTGCAGATGAGAAGGCTGCACTGGAGGCACGCCACCAGGATTGTGTGTCCTCGGTGGATGTGGCCAAGCAACTGGACGACCGGGATGCCGGTCACAAGGCCGAGGTTGAGCAGTTGAAGGGCCGGATCACCGAGCTGCTGGACGAAAAGGAACAGAGGGAGGGCCTACTGAAGAAAACCCAGACCCTGCTTGTTACCTCCGAGACTGATGCCGCCAACGCCCATGCTGAACTGGATAGCCTGAAGGAGCAGGCCACCAAATGGGAGGTTACAGTTGCACAGCTGAATGCCGACCTTGCCCGTAAGCTTCAAATCCTTTCCCCTTTTATCCTTCCCGACATAGTGTAATCTTTTTCGGCATAGCATCTATGCCGACATATTTTCCTTTTGCTAACATTGTTTCTATTCTGCAGGCATGTTTCCCGCTTCCGTCGCTGACGTTGAGAGGGCTTTGCAGTTGGACCGAGAAAACCGGGGTGTTCCGGTTGACTCGCCCAACTGGGACATGTCGGAGCAGCTGCTGGCCCTGTAGTCCCGGAAGGAGGCCATGACCCTTTACACTGAAGAGCTCTTCTATGGCGCCCAGGAGGCATTCTCTGCCCTCTGGCCGGGACAAAGGACTCCCACTGATCCCGTCGACCTCGGCAACGATCTGCAGCTGGCCAAGGTTCGCCTCCGGGAGTGGCGAGATTCCGGCGCGAGGGTTGGAGCTGACGAAGCTCTCACCTACTTCTTGTCCTGGTATGAAAAGGCTGACTTGGAGACTTTGCGCACTGTGCGCGAAGGATCCATCTGGACCACGGATCCGGAACATATCCGGCGCCGGCGAGAGTTGGCCCACAGCTATGTGGACTATGCCGACACCGACGCCTTCGTTCGGGATATCCGTGAGCCGGAGAAGAAGGACGATGCCGGGACATCCGCCGCTGCTAAGGGCTCCGACTCCAGCCAGGATGGAGATGAAGCTGAAGAGGCCGACACTAATGTCCCGGAACAGGCATCTGCCCCGGGCGGAGGTGATGGCTCCATTCCATCTGCTGGGTCCGGCACTCCTGAAGCCGACATCTCCGGCGCCTCTGCTTCTGCCGCTGCTCCTTGACTTTGCAGCACAAACACTTTAAGTTTTATCAGATCCCTGGTATGCCGGGTGCAGATGTAATATACACGCTTAATTTCCTTTGGTTTGCTTCCTGAACAAGTTTTATCTTGGTTTGCTTGTTACTAATGCCGGATCATCTTTTGGCTAAGTCACCGAGTTGTTTTCCTGTTTCCTCAATTTCACAACCTTGGCTGCTTGTCTACCTCAATTGGCTTTCGACGTATGAGTCTCAAGGTGGCTTCCTCGAACATACAGTACTTTAACTTTGAGACTTAGACTTCAAATCATCCGACACTTTAAATTTTAACTTTAGCTTTAACGAAAATGTCGGTTCGCTTGCTTTGTATTTCCTTAGCCGTTTTCCATGTGTAGACAATCTCCGGCATCTACTCTTGCTAGCCATGAAGCCGGGTTTCGGACAGCAGCTGAGTCGAAGAGTGGCCTTTGGTGCCGACACATTACTAGGCCGACATAGGAAACATTCAAATAAAGCCAGCCGGCATATAACAAAAAACTGTAAATAAACAACAAATATACCTCAGAGCTAGTTACCCGGCTTCTTCGGGATGCCGGTATTTCATTCATTAGTCTTGTGCCGGCACAACACGCCGGCATACAAAGGAAAATATGGAAATACATACATCGTGTTGCTCAGGAGTAAAAGGGGCGCAGTAGAGCTATGTTCCATGGCCTCTTGGTTTCTTCTCCGGACCTGCCCGCCTTATTCTTCTTGGGGTCCTGCGCATCTATAAGATAATAGGCATCATTGTGCAGAGCTCTGCTCACACTGAATGGCCCCTCCCATGGAGGAGTTAACTTATGCCGGCCTTCTGTTCCTTGCTTTAGCCGGAGTACTAGATCTCCCTCTTGAAATCTCCTTGGATTTACCTTCTGCGCATGATAGCGTCTGAGGTTCTGCTGATATACTGCTGTTCTTGACAGAGTTATTTCCCTTGCTTCCTCTAGCAGATCAACATCATTTTCTCTGGCTTCTTTAGCCTCTTCCTCAGTATATAGCACTATTCTTGGTGCATCATGTATTACATCTGTTGGAAGCACAGCTTCTGCTCCATACACCAGGAAAAATGGTGTGTAGCCTGTTGATCTATTCGGAGTTGTTCTTAAACTCCACAGCACTGCTGGCAGCTCATCTAGCCAACATCCCAGAGTTTTCTCCAGGGGCTCTATCAGCCGGGGTTTTATGCCGGATAATACTAGCCCATTCGATCTCTCTACTTGGCCATTGGCACAAGGGTGGGCAACCGACGCAACGTCCAGCCGGATTCCCACCTCCTCACAAAATCTGGCAAATGGCCCTTGGGCAAAGTTTGACCCATTGTCAGTGATGATGCTATGAGGAACACCATATCTCAAGATTATATCCTTTAAGAATTTCACTGCTGTGTGACCATCACACTTGCTTATGGGCTTCACTTCAATCCACTTGGTGAACTTGTCCACCATGACCAGGATATGGGTCATTTTCCCTCTGGCCAGCTTAAAAGCCCCGACCATATCCAGGCCCCAAACAGCAAAGGGCCAGGTTATTGGGATAGTTTTCAGGGCAGATGCCGGCTGATGAATCTGGTGGGCATATCTTTGACACCCATTACATTTCCGGACCAAGTTTTCTGCCTCTTGCAGTGCCGTTGGCCAATAGAAGCCATGCCGGAATACCTTTGCCACCAATGCCCTGGACGAAGCATGGTGACCACACTCCCCCTGGTGAATTTCCTGGAGCATCTCCAGACCCTCCGCAGATTCGACACATCTCTGCAATACTCCGGTGGTACTTCTCTTGTATATTTCTTTGTTGATGATGGTATACGCTTTGGATCTCCTTATAACCCGGCGGGCCTCGGTTTCATCCGCCGGCACTTGACCATCCACCATGAAGTTCATGATAGGACGTGCCCATGAGGGCACTTCCCTGACAGTGAACACTGCCTGATCTATTTCCATCATTTCGACCGACACATAATCGATCTCCATGGGCTGCGAAGTCCCCGGGACTGAAGAATCAGTCCCCGGGTATGCCGGAGCAGTCCCCGGGTATACCGGCACAACCTCTTGGCACATTTTACCCTTGCCTTTAGTTTTGCTCCGGAATACTGTACTAACAGCATATGCCGGCCCAGTCCCCGGGACTGAGGAAACAGTCCCCGGGTTATCCGACCTGGCTCCGGCATCTATCTCCATTGGAACTGCTTCGTCTGGACCTGGCGGGACATAAATGGAGGATGACTCCGGCGAGGGTTTGATCGATGGCTTCCTCAGATGCTCCAGCGAAATGCCGGGCGGGATTGAATCTCGGGAAGACCCCAGCTTGGATAATGCATCGGCTGCATCGTTCTGAGCCCGGAGAACGTGCCGGAACTCACAACCTTCAAAGTAACCACTTAACTGCTGCACTAGGAAACGGTATGATGCCATGTTAGCATCATGCGCGTCCCATATGCCGGAACACTGCTGAATCACTAAGTCAGAATCCCCGAAGCACATAATCCGGCAAATTCCTATGTCCTTAGACACCTTCAGGCCATGCACAAGTGCCTCATATTCCGCCACATTATTTGATGCTGCAAAGTGAATCTGCAGGACGTATCTCAGCTGGTCATTCTTTGGTGAACTGAGAACTATGCCGGCACCCAAGCCATGGATTGTCTTGGACCCATCGAAATGCATCCTCCAATAATTGGCATCTGGCAATGGTGGCTCATACTGTATCTCGGCCCAGTCAATAAAGAAATCAGCCAAGACCTGGGACTTGATTGTATCCCTCTTATCGTACTGCGGTGTATATGGTGAAAGCTCTATTGCCCACTTTGCTATCCGGCCGCTGGCATCTTTGTTGCCTATAATTTCCGAGATAGGGGCCTCGGCCACTACCCGGATTGGATGCTCTTGGAAGTAATGCTTGAGCTTCTTGGCCGCCATATAGACACCATAGGTCATCTTTTGATAGTGGGGGTAATTTTGCTTTGAGGTGGAGAGGACTTCACTCAGATAATATACCGGCCGCTGCACGGTTTTGCCTCCTTCCTCTCGCTCTACTACCACCACAGCACTGACAACTCGGTTGGTTGCCGCTATATAGAGCAACATTGGCTCCCGGGGCATCGGAGACGCTAATACCGGCGCTGTTGACAACAACTGTTTCAATTCCTTGAAAGCTGCATCTGCTTGCGTTGTCCAGACAAATGTGTCGGACTTTTTCATCAACTGATATAACGGCAGAGCTTTCTCTCCCAGCCGGCTTATGAAGCGGCTCAGGGATGCGAGGCACCCAGTGAACTTCTGTACTTCCCTCAAATCTGTCGGCGGCTTCATCCTTTCTATGGCACGAATCTTGCCGGGATTCACCTCAATACCCCGGCTGGAAACAAGGAAACCGAGCAACTTGCCCGCCGGCACACCAAAGGTGCACTTAGCCGGATTCAACTTCATCCGGAATCTCCTCAGGTTCCCAAAGGTTTCCCGGAGATCATCTATGAGAGTCTTGCTCTCCTTGGTTTTTATGACGATATCATCGACATATACCTGCACATTTTTATCTATCTGATCGTGCAAACACTTTTGCATACACCTTTGGTAAGTTGCGCTGGCATTTCTTAAACCGAACGGCATAGTGAGATAGCAATAAGCCCCGTACGGGGTAATAAAGGATGTCTTTATTTGATCTGGCTCAAACAAGGGGATCTGGTGGAAACCAGAATAGGCATCTACAAATGATAACAGTTCACATCCGGCTGTGGAATCAATCACTTGATCGATCCGAGGCAGCGGGAATGGATCTTTAGGACATGCCTTGTTCAAGTTGGTGTAATCAACACACATCCGCCATACTTTCACTATGGCGGGCTCGTCTTTCTTCTTTTCCACCAAAACCGGATTAGACACCCAATCCGGATGAAGTACTTCCTTGATAAAGCCAGAGGCTAAGAGCCTGGCCACTTCCTCCCATATGGCTTTCCTTCTATCGCCGGCATTCCGCCGGAGCGGCTGCTTCACTGGCTTAGCATCGGGTCTCACGTGCAATGCGTGCTCAGCCAGCTCCCTCGGCACACCTTGCAGGTCCGAAGTAGACCATGCAAAGATATCCCGATTCTCACGGAGGAAGCTGATGAGCTCGCTTTCCTATTTGGGATCCAAACTTGCCCCAACCAGGGCATGGCGCTCCGGGAAAGCTTCATCCAGAGGCACCTTTTTGACTTCCTTACTCACTTGAAAAGAAACGCTGCCACCGGGATTTGTCATGCCCGGCATATATTTGCCGGCCACGACCGTCTCAGCAATCTCCACTGCTCGCTTGAGCCTCTTCCTCTCCTCTGCAATGATCAGAGTCTCGGCCAGATTGGATCCGGCGGTGGCACATGCCATCGAACGCTTGTAATCACCAATGATGGTGATCACTCCTTTGGGTCCCGGCATCTTCATCTTCAGATACGCCACATGCGTAGAGGCCATGAATTTTGCCAGTGCCGGTCTACCCAGCAAAGCATGGTAGGGGCTCTCCAGATCAACCACCTCGAACATGAGGTTTTCCACCCTGCAGTTATCCCGGCTGCCAAACATGACATCCATCCGGATCTTGCCCATCGGCGCACACGAAAGTCCCGGCACAATGCCGTGGAACGTGGTCTTGCTTGGTTCCAGCATATTTTCCTTGATTCCCAGCTTCTCCATCGTATCTCGATACATGATGTTGATGCTGCTTCCATTATCAATGAGGACCTTGCTGAATCTTACGTTATTAGCCGGCCCGACGAATGTCGGATCCATCACCAGAGCATATCCGCCGGGATTTGGCATGATCCGGGGATGATCTGCCCTGTCCCAACCAACAGCCTGGTCAGACCAGTACATCAGCTTTCGCACAGCCGACATAACGGCATTCACCTCCAGACTCCGCCGGTACAAGCTCTGCTTGTCTGTTCTCTCGGTCTCAAAGACCATATAGCTCTGATCATACTCCTTGTACTCATTCCGGCCCGCTCCTGGGCCTCCGGCGTTATATTCCGGATTATAGCTCTGGTCAACTTGATTTACGCCGGCATTTCCGGCGTTGCTCTGATTCCCAGGATTAACCGGCCTAGGTGGGACTGCAATTGTATTGACACCTGTCAACGGCGATGGAGCTGCCGGGACAGAGGGTCTAGCCGGTCCCCAGGGACCTGCACGACCTGCTAATATGTCGTCCAGCCACGAACAGTTCCTTGTCAAATGGTTTGCCGGCTTTCCCGGCTGGAATGTGTGGAACACACAAGGCTTGTCCATGGCAAGACCCACAGTATACTTCGGCCACTGCTTCTTCTGGCCGGCGGCTCCGCCGGCATTCTTGTTGGTCCAGACATTCTTCTTCTGGAACGGCTGTGCTTGCTGCTGCGGCTGCTGCTGAGGCTGCTGATAGTTCTCATATCTCGGACGCTGGCTACTGCCGGCGCCCCCTTGCTCTTCCTCCACAGCTGCAACTTGTGCTGCCCCATACCGATAATCCGGCCGCTCATCTCTCCTCTTATTCCGGTTATCCGGGCGATAGTATTGCCCTGGTCTCCCGGCATTGCTGGTGTTCCCCTGGGTTTGCCCCTGTCCTTGTGAATCGAGACTGGGTTGCTTGGGATCTCCCAGAGCATAACTATCAGCGATCTTGATTGTTTCGGCCAGCGTGGCCGGCATTTGCCTCTGAAGCTTTTGCCACAGCATGGTGCCATGTTGGCACCCATGAGCGAACCACATGATGGCCTGCTGCTCATTGATTCCTTCGCAGGAATTGCGCAACGTGCACCACCTGGTCAGATAGTCACGGTCAGTCTCATTCACTCCTTGCCGGCAGTTAGCCAGCTGCTGCGGACGGTTGGGCCTCTTGTATGTACTGGTAAAGTTCGACACAAACTGCTCTTCGAAATCAATCCAGCCGTTGATACTCCTGGCCGGCAAATTATTCAGCCATATCCTGGCTGGACCTTCCAACATCTGCGGCACATATCGTACCGCCCATCTGAGGTTTCCTCCGGCGATGTTCACCGCTGTGGAGTAATCCTCCAACCAATCTTCCGGCTTCGTACTGCCATTATATGTCCTCGCGCCACGCGCGAGCTGGAAGAAGTAAGGCACCGGCTCCCCCATAATCCGGGGTCCGAAACACATAGGGCCCGGAGCTCCTTGTCTCTCCACCAACTCTGATTGGTGGAGCTTGTCCAGCTTGAAACGTGCATCATTGGCTTCCAAGGGCCGAGGTCCAAGCCGGGATGCTATTGGGCCTGCGATCATCTGCTGCTGCTGCTCCGGCTGATGCTGCTCACTATGCCGGCCTTGCTGGTGCTGCTGCTGATATCCCGCCCTGGCAAGGGCGGAATTGCCGTCATCCTCTCGATGTCCCAGATGGCCTGCACCCTGCTGCTGCGCTGCACCTCCGGCGCCCTGTTGCTGACGCCGGGCTGCACTGTTACTCCGGCCACCACCGGCGGCGCCTGCTTCATGCCCGGCCGGCACACTCTGGCCGGGCTTCTTGCTGCCGACATACTTGTCAGCTTGGCCGACATTCTTCTGCACCATCGCCTTCTTTCCGGCGACAGCCGGATCGTACACCTAGATCTGCTTGTCCCGGCGGCCAGAGGTCACACTTCCGGCACGCCGGGCGCTAGGATGCGGGGACGAGGCTTGGCCCCTCGACCTCGCGCCGGCACCTCCCGCCGACACAATGTACTGGGATGCCCCGGCACCCGGGTTTTCCTTCTTAAAGGCCTCCTGCTGCTTTGTAGCTTCAGACAAAAGTTGGTTAAGCCGGGCTTGCTGCTCACGCAGTGCTTCGCCGGATAAACAAGATAAATCCTTAGCTACCTCGGCCGCCGCTCTAAGGTTCTTTACTGGCGAACTATAGACTACCTTAGGCACAGTACTAGTTGCGGTATGACTCTTATCTCTAGCATCTTTTCCTATCTCAGCATTAAGATTTCTGCCTCTAGTTCTAACCTCTTCTATCCGGCTAGGCCGGATTACTACAGGAGTAAAACCATGGGCTGCCTCATACTCACGGAGTTGCCGGTTAAACCGTTCACGCTCCTGGTTCATGGCCAGGGCCTCGTCGACGAGGGCCTGACGAGATCCCTCCAGGACCTCCCTTGTCTGCTCCGGATCTACGCCGGATCGCACCGGCTCGAGAAGCCGGTCGATGATGGGAAGAAGAACCTCGCCCCTAGCCGGCACACCGGAAGTGCCGGCCAGGTTCTCCGCACGCTCCAACGGAGGACGCGCCGACCTCTTGACCTTCGGCGGCTCCGGAGGAGAAGCTCCGGCCGCTGCTGCTTTGCCGGCATCTTCCGCCGGCGGCACGGATGTGCCGGCCATCATCACCTCAGCCGACTCTACTGAGCGAGCGCTACGCCCAGCGTGAGCCAGCCGATGTGACGGAGGATCCGACGCCACCAGCACCTCCTTCCTGCAAATTCTCTCAGTTCCCACGTACACCTCGTGGGAACCGAAAGACATAATCCGGCCATCCCTGGGGAACGGCCGGCCACCGAGACAACCGGCGTTGTCACTGACGAAACTGAGCGAGCCTAGCCTCTGGACGAGGCCAGAGACCACGCGCACTCCCGAAGCTGCTATCACAGACCCCGTCCGAATGAACACTCCGCCCAGCATATCGATCTGCCCCACGGTGGGCGCCAAATGTCGTCGTGGTGAAACAACATATGCCATAGGATGGCTTAAATGGGGGCCGAACTAGATGCTGGAGGATTCGGGAGAGGGGAACGAGCTAAAAAGCACGACAGAAAGAGACACTGATCTACCCAGGTTCGGGGCTCTCGTAAGGAGATCACACCCCTACTCCTGCCCTACTGATTGTATATATGGGTCGATGTAGTACACAACAATGGTGCTTCCAAGCTCTCTGCTAGAGAAGGAAGATGAACTGCTAAGTGTAGGAGTACAGAGTGACCAACCTACCTTCAACCTTCCAACCTCCTTGCTAGAACTCCCTGTGCCACCTTATATAGTGGTGGCCAGGGTTACAACGGTCATAGAAAGCCAGGAGACACCAACTACACTCCAAACTGGACTTGCTGTCGAGGGCAGACGCCCACGACTTTCTCCCTGATTGCTCTTGATGGGACTCCCCTTGCTGTACCTTGTACCTCTTGAACTGTGGCCTTACCTCTGTGCGGTAAGCTCGTACTTGTGCACAGTGAGGGTAGGTAACCTCCACTGTGCACCCTGCCATCTTACTCTGCTACCATGCTTGGATGTTTTCTTCCTTGATTGTAGGGATGTGACACCTTGGTTGACTTAAGTATCCCGGATATGACCGTTGGCCATACCCAGGACTTATATGCCGGACCAACGACCTACGAGGGTCGGGTAATCCGGCCTCCCCTGCTCCTGCACAACACACAAAATAATTAGGCCGGCATATCTGAGTATATGTCGGCACACCTATACTAGTATTCCGGCTATACCGGCATATCCAGACACCAGCCGGGATATACATATATGCCGGCCTGGCCGATGCTCCTATATTCCGGCCAGGCCTTTTCTTGGTCAACCGGCATAAAAGTCAACCATAGACCTTGTGTCTTTCTAGTCTCTTGACCCTACCGGGGGTCATCCCCCCGACACTCAGGTCCCAGGGATGCGTATCTGTCGAGGAAGCGCTCGCAGAGGTCCCTCCAGGACGAGATGGACCTTGGCGGTAGCCCGCAGAGCCACCGGCGAGGCTTTCCCTTTGTAGCCATCATGAACCAATTGGCCATGACACGCCCATCGCCCCCTGCCGCCCGAACACTGGCCGCATATTGCCGTAGGAACTCCACGGGATCGGAGGTCCCATCGTAACGCGCGTCAGTGTCCAGCTTAAAGCGAGGCGGCCATGCCGCATGACTAAGGGGCCCGGCGAGCGCCGCGAAGCCCCCAAAGCCGATGTCGCCGACCTCTGGCTCGCCCTCTCCGATGGCCTCCAGGCCATCGAGGACTTGGAGACGCTCTCGCCGACGACTTGCGTAGACAGCACGAAGGCGAAGACGGTGGTGACAATCGTCACCCATGTCGACGCAGATCTTGAAGAAAACACACCACAGCCCCCTACCTGGCGCGCCAAATGTCGATGGATTTCGTGTCGCAAGGACACGGGGTACCACGCGACGGACCCAAGGATTCGAACGCAGGGGGCTGAACGTGTGAGATCTTGGATCGCAACGAAACATGGTGACGGAAGCCTCGATTGTCGGACGCGCAACGCACTGCAGAGAGGGAGACCGAGCTTTACCCAGGTTCAGGGCCCTCGTGGTGAGGTAAAACCCCTACTTCCTGCCTTCTTGTATTGCAACGCGACACCTCGCGAGGAGTACAAGGCCTTGGTTACAAAGCTCTAGTTGGCCAGAGGTTGAAGAACCTGCGTGCCCAACTAGCAGCTTGAAGAAGATGAAGATTCAATTAAACCTGATCCCCTCTAAGGGGTGGCCTCTCCCTCCTCTTATAGCGCCAAGGTCCTCCTTCCCCTTATCTTCTTGGGGAAGGGGTTGCCACACACGGCCAAGGAGGGAGGACAGCTGTAGACTATGTTCTTCTGTAGACTTGGTCTTCGTAGGGTAGCGGCGCCGGTCCACAGGAGTGGGTGGAGGAGGCTGACGTCCTCCTCTGGCGCCCTGCACCGTCCATGCTATATTTAGGGGGGTGGCCAACTGCCACTGTGCCGCTTTGGGCAGGCACAGAGAAAGTTGGTCTCCTCCCTGTCGGGGGTAGCGTGGGCGGTACGCGGTCTTCTGCCCGTTAGCTTCTTGCTCTGCACGCCAATCGTGCTGAGCTGGCGTAGGCGGGCGTCCTCTCCTCACCAGCAGGGGCTCGTGAGGAGGTCTTCCGGTCCTTAGCCGTTTCTGTCGTTGTTCTCCTCACGAGGCGCCTCCTCGTGAGGGTCTTCTCCGTGACTTGGGTTGCTGATTGTCCCCTGGGCTGAAGATGGGCCGATGACGGGGCCCAGGAGCAGGTGGACCGGGATACCCCGGTAACCAGAACACCGACATAGTCAAGTTTAACGGGTAGCAGGACCCTCGAATTTGGCTCGATGACTTCATCACCGCCGTCACAATCAGCGGCAGATCCAGAGACAATGCCCTCTAGTTGCTATCTCTGCACCTAAAGGACAACGCACGGGCTTGGCTCAACAACCTTGCCCCAGACAGCATTCGTTCTTGGGAAGAGTTTCGGCAAGCATTCATCTTGAACTTTCGAGGCACCTCGCGACGGCCTACGTCGTTCGAAGAACTACGCCTGTGCATACAGAAGACCGGAGAAAGTTTGAGGTCGTACATATCCCGATGGCTTAGCCGGCGCAATACATCGGAGAACATCTCACCGGAGAGGGCCATTGACGCTTTTCGGGACGGTCTCATCCGGCGAGACTTCAGAGAAGAGTTGAGACGCTGCAAGCCCAAGACCATCGACCATCTCATGAGCCTGGCAAACGAGTGGGCCGATGGAGAAGACTCTATCGTGGTCCCCAGAAGCCGTTGCCGATCAGCAGACCGTGACATCGACCCGAAGGACCAATTTCACTCCAGCTCGCGAAAGAAAGGACGCCGAAACCGCTACGAGGATGCGGATACGATGGATATGGTAGCAGCAGGCTATGTAAACAATGACCGAGACGACAACCACGACGGACCCAGGCAAGGGAACAACTACTACGGGAGCAGCAGTAGAAGCGCAGGCCGCGACTCGAGACCAAGAATGGAATGGCGTCGGCGTCGTGATGCACCGCCACTTTCGGCGGAAGAGATGCTCAATGGAGGGTGTACCAGGCACACCTACATCGACAAGGACGGGAGGCAAAAACCCGCGCATCTCCTTATCAAGTGCAGAGAGTTCCTTCGGCTTAGTCAAGTGCTTCAGGATAAGATGCGGGCCGAGCAACCGGTTGCAGGTAGCATGGCCTACAATGCACCACCGCCACCTCCTAACCCGCCAGCAAACGTGGTGCAGCAAAGCCACCAAGCCGCTACGATCCAGCATGTCGTCAAACCGCGTCAGCCGGCCATCGAAGAAGAATCGTTCCCACCGCCACGAGGTTTCGTGCCGATGATCCAGAGAGGACGCCCGACAAATTGGGTTCAGAGGAAGCGTGGCAGAGAGGTTTTTCACGCTGAGCACGCACCACCGGGGTCGCCTGAATACCTGAACTGGTCGGAGCATCCGATCAATTTTGACCGGTCAGATCACCCACCGAAGATCCCGCGCCCTGGACACCACGCGTTGGTCCTTGAAGCGCAGATAGGAGGATTCACCTCCAAGAAAGTGTTCATGGATGGAGGGAGCAGCTTAAACCTCATCTACGCAGACACACTGCGGAAGATCAAGATCCCGATGGACAACCTTCTGCCGACAGAGACATCCTTTCACGGAATCGTCCCAGGGAAGCCGACATACCCACTAGGGGCAATACACCTCGACGTCATTTTCGGCACCCCTGCAAACTTTGGGAAGGAGAAGATCGAGTTTGAGGTCATCGATTGGCCCTTGCAGTACCATGCTATTCTCGGGCGACCAGCGTTTGCCCGATTCATGGCGGTGCCACACTATGCTTATCTCAAGTTGCGGATGCCCACAAACAGAGGACCACTGACGATCAGCGGAAGTTTTGCCCGCTCTGAAAGCTGCGACAAAGACTTCAACAGCATGTCCCAGACATTTGGGGTACACGAAGAACTCCACCACATCAGAGAGAGCACCAACATGGATGTCGATCCACCGGCGCAGCAGAACGCCCCAGAACTATCATTCGACGCCAGCAAAGACACCCGCAAGCACCAGATCCACCCGACGGATCCTTCCAAGACCGTGCGGGTGTCGAATTCTCTTTCCCCTGCATAGGAAAGCGTGCTCATTGAGTTCCTCCATGAGCATGGGAGGATGTTCGCCTGGTGTCCAGCAGATATGCCAGGCATCCCCAAGGAACTCGCCGAGCACGAATTGAAGATCTTTCCTAACGCAAAGCCCATCAAACAGTCGATGCACCGTTACAATCCGGAGAAGGCCCGATCAATGGGCGAAGAGATAAATCGCCTCCTCGAGGCAAAGTTCATCAGAGAAATAAAGGAAGCCACATGGCTCTCACCGCCGGTCATGGTGGAAAAGAAGGACACCAAGATCTACAGGATGTGCATCAGCTTCACAGCACTAAACAAACATTGCCCGAAAGATTACTTTCCACTCCCTCAAATCGACCAGATCATCAATTCCACCGCCAGCTGCGAGTGTCTTTCGTTCCTCGATGCATACTTCGGTTACAACCAGATTCGGCTAAAGGTCGAAGACGAGGACAAGACGACGTTCATCACCCCACACGGGGTATACTGCTACAAGACGATGCCTTTCGGGTTAAAGAACGCAGGAGCTACCTATCAATGGTGTATGCAGGCGTGTTTGAAGGAACAAATCGGCCACAACGTCGAAGTCTATGTCGATGACATCATCATCAAGTCCACGAAGGCAGACAGCTTGCTCGACGACCTGCGAGAAACTTTCGCCAACCTTGATCGGTACAACATCAAGCTCAACCCGAAGAAGTGTTCCTTCGGAGTACCTACAGGCCAGCTGTTGGGCTACCTCATCTCTGAAAGAGGAATTGAGGGCAATCCAGAGAAGATTCAAGCCATCATCAACATGCAGCCACCAAAGACACTTCGACATGTCCAGCAGCTGACAGGTCGCCTAGCCGCGCTCAGCAGATTCATCAGCAAGCTGGGCAAAAAGGCCCTTCCCTTTTATCGGCTCCTTCGGAAGACGGACAACTTTACTTGGACAGCAGAGGCGCAGGCCACGTTCGACGACCTTAAGCGCCGACTCTCGACGTCCCCAGTACTCGTCACACCTCGAGAAAAAGAGCCGATGTTGCTGTACATAGCCGCAATGAACCAAGTGGTCAGTTCCGCCTTGGTGGTCGAGCGTGCAGAAGATGGCAAGGAGCACGGAGTGCAAAGACCAGTGTACTATCTAAGCGAGGTCCTATCCCCGACCAAGCAAAGGTACCCCCATTACTAGAAGCTGGCATACGCCATCTAGATGACAGGGAAGAAGCTGCCGCACTACTTCGAGTGCCACTCCATCATAGTAGTGGCCTCGACTCTAGTATCCAACATACTCAACAACCTCGACGCCACGGGGCGCGTTTCGCTCTGGGGAATTACCCTAGGGCCCTGGGAGATTACGTACCAGCGACAGTCAGCGATCAAGCCGCAAGTCCTACCGGATTTCATAGCCGAATGGACCGAAGTGCAGATGCCCAAACTCCCGGACTTGTCGAATTGCTGGACTATATATGTCGATGGGTCCAAGCAAGTTTTGGGAGCAGGAGCAGGAGTGGTCCTCGTGTCACCACAGGGGGAAAAGATGCGCTACGTCCTACGTATGCGCTTCGCAAACCCCTTGAACAATGAAGCGGAGTACGATGCCGTTATGCATGGTATGCATATGGCGAAAGCCTGTGGTGCCACTCGCATCAAGATCCACGGGGACTCGAACCTCATCGCCCAGCAGGTCATGAAGGAGTGCGACGCGACCTGCGCAAACATGATTGTGTATCGCGCAATGTATGACAAGCTCGAAGGCAACTTCGAAGGGTGTGAGGTGACCCATATCGGCAGGGAAAGCAACAAAGAAGCAGACAACTTGGCCATCATTGGGTCGAAGTGTTTGTCGATACCGCCAGGAGTTTTCTTCGAAGAGATATTCGAGCGCTCCGTCAAGATCAAACCAGCCATCGACCCAGCGTTAGCAACACGCTCGGGGGCTAACCAGCCAAGTCCTACCCTAGCAGCGGGAACAGAAGACCTATCCAAGGAAATGGCCACAGTCATGCTCGTCGAGGCGGTCTGGACGAAGCCATACCTAGCCTACCTGATACGAGGCGAACTCCCAGAAGACACCATCCATTGTCGACAGATCATGCTGCGTTCCAAGGACTTCACGATAATCAACGGAGAACTCTATAAGCGCAGCACCACGGGGTTCTCCAATGGTGCATAGCACCCGAGGATGGAATCGCCCTTCTCCGAGACATTCATGAAGGAACCTGCGGGCATCATGCCAGCAGCCGAACCCTCGTCGCTAAGGCTTTTCGATCGGGGTTCTACTAGCTTTTGGCCCTCCACGACACCAAGAATATCGTCCAGCATTGCGACGCATGTCAGCGATTCTCCACGAAGCCTCATGCGCCCGGATCAGAACTGCGCACCATACCTGTTGCCTGGCCCTTCGCGCAATGGGGGCTCGATCAGGTAGGGCCTCTGCCCAAATCGTCTCGAGGAAGCCACACTTACCTGCTGGTCACCGTCGACAAGTTCTCCAAATGGATCGAAGCCGTCCCCGTCACCAATCAAGAGGCAACTACGACGGTCAAGTTCTTCGAATCCATCGTCTACCGGTACGGCGTACCGAACAGCATCATCATCGACAACGGCACCAACTTCACCTTGGGCGAATTTCAAGATTTCGCCAAAGAGCTTGGCATCAAGATCAAGTACGCCTCGGTGGCGCATCCCAAGTCCAATGGCCAGGTCGAAAAGGCCAACGGGCTCGTCTGCGACTCCTTCAACCTCTCAAACACGTGGCAGGCGCTTGGGTCAAAGAATTGCCGTCGGTCCTATGGAGCCTGCGAACAACACCCAACTCTTCGACCGGCCACATGCCGTTCTTCCTGCTTTACGGAGTAGAAGCAGTGCTTCCTACGGACGTATGTTACTGCGCGCCTCGTGTGGTCGCCTACGTCAAAGAAGATGCACAAACAGCACTGGCAGATGCCCAAGATCTGCTGGATGAAGCTCGAGACGTCGCTCTCGCCCGCTCAGCAGTCTATCAGCAAAGCCTCCGCAATTACCATAGCAGACGGGTACGCAGACGGTCCTTCGAGCCTGGCAACCTCGTGCTTCGCCTCAAGCAAACAAGCACATCTAAGCTGGAGCCACCATGGGAAGGCCCATACCTCGTCCACGAAGCAATCCCAGGAGGGGCATAACGACTACGCAACCCCAAGACAGGGGCGGACGTCGAGAACACATGGAATGCCGTGCAGCTGTGCCGGTTCTATCCTTAGACCAGATAGATCTTTCCCTCCTTTCTCTCTCTCTGTAACCAAGCGTTGGCAGCAGACCACGCTCATCAATCGCGCCTTCGGCGCCAAGCAATAAAAGTGTGATTCCTCATATCATTATTCGACCCATACTCGGGGGCTTCGCCTTAAAAATTATTTGACCCATACTCGGGGGCTTCGCCTTAAAAATTATTTGACCCACACTCAGGGGCTCCGCCTTAAAAATTATTCGACCATGCTCGGGGGCTCCGCCCTTCGACCCACGCTCGGGGGCTTCGCCCTTTGAATCGTGCAGTTCAGCAAACGTTGTCAAGATTTCACATGTCCTACAGGGGACAGTACTTGGAAGAACTTTACAAGATACAATCACATACTACGATGGCGATCGAGTCTAAGTCACCAAAGCGGCCTGATTTGCTCTCTGATGGTCGCTTTCGACAATGATCTGACCCGCTATACAATTGGCAGCCTGCTTACAAGCAGAGTAGTGTGCGTCCATCTCAACACGACCGCTGGGAGTAGGAGGTAGCGTCTTCACCAGGTCCATGTCAACCTCCGGATAGCAGGCTCGCATGAAGGAAAGGGCAACCAGAGCTCCGCACCTTAAGTGCTCATGAATGAAGCGGTAGATGGCCTCACCATTCTCGAAGCAGCCAAGCAACACTGAAAGACCATCGGGTTGGTCGTTCAAGGGGAACATCGCCTGATGCACAAGGGGAAGAGCAGCTCAGCTGGTCTCAGCTAATTCCCCAGCCTGGGAGATCCAATCTTGAAGGACGGTCAGCTTCATTGTCTTCGATCGATTGGACCAAAAGTTATCAGCAACCGAATTTGCGTGGCTCTGAGCCACCCAAAGATGCGCATTCACGCGTTGAGCCTCGGCTTGGCTGTCAATACACGCATCTTAAAATGACAAAAAGGATGCTCAGAATTCGTCCACCAGAAGAAGAACAGATCAAGAGCTCGATAACTTACATTTCATCGCTTTCCCAAGATTTTCGATCTCCCCAAGAAGGAAGTTCTCAGCATCCGTGGCTAGCGAAGCCTTGGAGAGAGCAACGTCGACTTTCGTGGTGATGATCTTCAGGTCTTGCTGCGCGCGTCTAAGTTGGTCACGCAAGGAGCGGATCAGGGAAAGTTCGCTCGAGGAAGGCGCTCGCCTCTCAGCGGCGGAGGAAGAACTACCAACTGTTTCGTATGAAACTGGCCAGGCGTCAGATCCTGTGGAAGTGCCCTGCAAATGGGGTGCCCAGTCACAAATAGCCATTCACAAATCAAAATGCAACCAAGCATAAAATATCTCGAAAGAAAGTAACAAGAGCCGAAGTCAGCTCAACAGTAGGCAATATTCAGAGGTACACCACAAATACAAAAGTGCAGTTCATCATTCATTACAAGTATGCTCAGTTCATCGACCAGACTATGTCGAGCTACCAGCGGCTCTGCTAGATGGGGTGCTCGACGCGCTGCATTTCCGGGCCTTCGCGGCAGCCCTCCTAGCATTCCTATCTGCTAAGAAGCTCGTCATCCGGGCAGATAAATCTCAGGCACGCTCAAGGTAGGCCTTGGGAGCAACGTCGCGCCCATCCTTGTCCTTCGGATATGTGCCCGCGACCTTGTCGGTGTCGAATTCGACCCCGTGCATCATCAGCATAGAGAAGACGGACTCGGAGCCGATGGTTACCTATCAGCGAACCGCAGCAACTAAGGGGTCCTCGCTGTTCTCCTTCACCGCCAAGGCCTCGAGGATGCCGGCCATAGTGCTGCTCGTCAATTCCGGAGCAGAAATATCACGAACGCGGTCAAGTGTCGACCGCACCTTCGCCAGAAGATCGCGCACCTCCCGACAAAGGTGTTCAGTGTTACTAATGCTGGACTCGAGTCCAGTGGGCTCCTTCATCGCTGCAGCACCAAATTCGGCAGCAACTTCATGAAGAAGAAAGATCTCTAGTCAGCAAATGGAGGTGATCCTGATGAACCTTATACTAAAGAGAGAATAAGACTTACCGTGCAAGGAATCGAGGGTGGCCTGCAGGCATTGTTGTAGGTCCTTCTCCTTCGACTCAGCATCCACTCGTCGCTGATTGACAAGCTCTTGAGCCTTCGCTGAATCAGCCTTGAGCTGGGTCACCTCGTCGGCCAAGGCATCAGCTTTCGCCCTCAGCGAAGAATTTTCGGCCGCAAGATCATCTATCTGAGCCTTCAACGAGGTCTTATCGGCGGCGGCTTGAGCAGCAATTCCTGATCACCCGACGGACAGCGGCGTAAGCAAGAAAGAAAACATGTCGAGACAAAAGTTCAGAATAAGAAGGAATCACTTACGGCGCATGTCTTCTAGCTGGGCAGACAACCGCTGGTTCTCCTCTTCCAGGGCAAGATAGTTCTTGCATATTTTCGATAGGCCCCGGACAACAGGCTAACCAGTGGAAACAAGGATGAGTATCGGAGATTTTTTGCTTTAGAGGGCAAGCCCAAGTGTAAACACTTAGACTCACCCTCGGGGGCTACTGATGGATAAATGTTAGATGCAGAGAGATAAGATTTTCGGACTTACATGGTGCTTGGACCTGGAAGGCTCGCCGGAGGAAGAAACCAGAATGAAATCGGCCTCGGTCGTGCTCTTTTTTGGGGGGACGGTGGCTTTGGGAGGTCCTTCAGCGTCGCGTCTTCGCCCTCTTTCTCTTGCGAGTCGGCGGTCTCCTCGAGGGCGGAATCGTGGCATTTAAACTGGAAGCGATCACGTTCCACCAAGCTCCCCGAAGATTCATTGTTCGAAGACCTTAAACACGTGACAGAATTATAAAGTCATCTAGGAAGAAATTTGAGAACAACAACTTACGATGCATCAAGGCCGAAGTTTGGAAGAACTTTCTTCCCCGCTGGAGGAGGAGGGCGACTATCCAGAGGCTTGACAAGGACGGCCGCGTCGTCATCATCGCCCGAGGAAGGAGAGTGGGCGCCTAGCTCTTCTGAGTCCTCGACTCGATCAACCTCTCCGACATCCGCGCGTTTTGCTAAAGTACGCGACGTGGTGGGCACGGCCGACGCTGACTCTTCTGGAGCCTCGTCGAATTCACGTCCAGGATATTTGCCATCTTCGGGCTGGGGCAGATAGCATCGGGCTATTTGAATAATCTGGACGAAGCACGCCCCGTCAGTTATTGAAATTCGACAGGAGATTTATCAAAGACAGAAAATTCAAGCGAGAACAAAGTTAGCATACCTCGGTGCAGGGGTTTAGTTTGCTAAACGCCACGGTGCCGAAGACTTTTGGCACGATCGACTTCTTCTTCAATTTGGTGACGGCACGAACACCGTCATCGATCTCAGTTTCCTTTAGCTCGTCGGAAGAAATTCGAGTCAGGTGTTGACGATCGGTGTAATCCCACATACAGTGGGCTCGCTCAGCCAGCGGCTGGATTCGACGCTCGATGAAGGTCCAGATAAGCTGGAGACCTGACAGCTCTTTCTTTGGCGTGGCCCAAATTTGTTGCATCTTTTCCATCAGAGGCTGCGTAGTCTTCATCTCTTCCTCGGATAGTTCGTGCCTCCACGATACCCGGGGATGAATGGTGGTGGTAAGTCGAAATTCATCAAGACCGAAGTTTTGGCCGGAGAGGAATTTGTCCTTGGCATAGAACCACTTCGTCCTCTAGCCAGGATTGTTTTCGAGCGTTTGGAGGTTGAAATAATTGACGTCTTGGCGCACATGGCAGCTGAAGCCGCCGGTTTGGTAATGCTGTGGGCGTCTGATGACGAAAATCCTACGCCAGAGCGCCCAATGGGGCTCGATCCTCAAGAAACACTCACAGAGTGTGATGAAACATGCGATGTGCAGAATAGTGTTGGGATTTAGATCGTGAAGCTGAATCCCGTAAGCAAAAAGGAGACTCAAAGGAAAGGATGCGGGGGAAGCGAGAGCCCCCAGAGGAGGAATCCGAGGAAAAGTACCCGGAAGCCCGCAGGTGGCCGGGGTATGATTTTCGGACCGGCGGCGAGAACTTCCACCGGATCATTCTTTAGGAGGCCGATCTTCTCGACGCTCGCCAGCTCCCTGTCTCCGATCTTGCTCTGGACCCAATTCCCAACAGCGGGTGGGTCAGCGTCGGCGGTCTTGGCCTTCTTCGCAGCGGCGCCGCCGGCGACACAGGCTGCGGTCGAGTTTCTCTTGCCCATGACAGCAGCGCTCAATGAGAACTTCACGAGAATGGGAGGTAAGAGAGATGCGTCGCAGGAGCAGAGCGCAAGGAAGAAGATGGCGGCGGTGGAGTAGGGTAAACAATTACTCCTCCTGTGCCATTTTTATCTCGCCACGGGAAATCGCTGGTCCATCCTAGCTGCACGCTGCGAAGGGGAAGCGGCGGGGTGGATCTGGCCGTCCACGTGTCAGCACCACGGGCGCCGTGGCCTCCACTATGCACGGTAATTGAGGAGACATGGCAGACTTTTTTCACCCACGCGCGGGACGTGCGGTCAAACGCGGTCGACAGCCAGGGCGCGCGGCTGCTGGGCCCACAGGGCGTCTAGTCTTGTCAATGTCAGACTATCCTTACAGAGGATGGCATGACAGCTCGAAGGAACCAAGCGTCATCACTGACGTCATTTCCTGTGAAGCTATTTCCTTTCAACCCAAAGGATAAGCTTGACTTCGGGTTCTCATATTTTTGAGGTATGTACTTTTGAAATCCGAACTTCTTTGGCGCTGGGTGTTCCGTGAAGTCTTTTGCCCTCTTTGTGCTATTTGGACGCAAGTATCGCCTTTTTGAGCGGTCTTGTTCTTTACTCGAAGCTTTAATTTCAGTCGCTCAAGAGCCTTTTGAGTTGGGTTTTCCGCATGACTACCCGAAAGGATCTTTGTGCTTTGATTGATATCGTCTTGGCATTCGAGTTGTGGATTCTTATCCCTCGAATTATTTGTGACGGGCCGGTAGTGCCTCCACGCTTCATGAATCAGGAGTCTCGATTCTCCCCGTCTACCGAATTCGAGCGGATCACGCTGCTTTGATCTTCGAGTCGTGGATTCTAATCCCTCGAATTGTCCTTTGGCTGGCAACGCCTTCTTATCATTCAAGTCATGGATATCGATCCTTTGATTCTTTCTTTCTGTCGGCCTGCAGTGCCGCAAGTTTACTCAAATAACGGTTTTTTCCGTCTAGACCATCAGTGCCGTTATTGCATCTAACCATGGGCTTCAGTCCCTAGGTTATCTCTAATTCAGGGCCAGCAGTGCCTCAATTTTGATTCGGGAGTAGATTTCAATTCCCTGGAATCTAGCTCTATGCTTATGCTTATACTTAATGCCCGAATTTTGGTGGCAATATACCAATTCGGATGTCGTATATCAAATACGAAGGTAAGTCCATAGTTAGCAACACTAGATGGCCCGGTATTCGTATCAAGCGCGCTCTGCCGAGAAAATATCCATACCTACGGTATGAAGTCTTGCATCGATGGACGCATTAAGTGCCTTACGCATTACTGGGCTTCGACCTGATAAGTCCACACGTGGCTCGGGTCGAAGTAGCGCCAGTCCACACGTTTGAGTCGGGGGACTCGAATCTGAGTAAGCTAACCAATGTTTTTGCGACTATGCAATTAACTGGACCCGACGTGAGTCTCAGACTGGTTATGACGATCCCCCTAGCAATCAAACCATGCATTTTTTAGGCTCGAATCGAGCATTACTCGAATCTGTTTCTTTTACTAAACGAATCATTCGTATACCTGCTATGCCTTTGTGTTTTTATAGGTAGGGCGAAAAGAGGTATGAACAAGCAAAGAAAAGGTCTCGAATTAGAGTCCCTACCATAGTCTTCGACTATCCTAGGCACTCGGGGGCTACTGACGAAGGAATGACAAGTGGACCCTTGATATTCGCCTACCTGGTTTTCGGCCCAGGAGGGACATACGCCGAAGAGATAGCGAGGCCCATGAAGTTAGCCATCTGGCGCGGCCCAGGAGCAAGACTTGGTGTGCAATGCAAGACTCGAAGAAGGAGATCTTGTCGAATTAGGACTCGTCTAGGGTTTATTTAAACCGACTCTATCTATAATTGGCTTGGAGAACAATCCCGGGACCCAACCTTCGCATATAAAAGGTTGGGAGGGAGATCCGAGAAACTCTCTAGACACTTTTCGCCGCCATCCACCCGAGCGCTCGTAATCTCGGGAGCTGTCCACCTTAGAGCTAGATCGCATCTACGCCTCCATTGTAATCAACCATTGTAGCCACCCCATCAATAAAGTCAGACAAGCAGGACGTAGGTCGTTACCCATCGTGGGGGTCGAACCTCGGTAAAACCTGTGTTTCCCTGTCGTCTGATCATCGTTGAGTTCGCCGGATCCCACAAGCTCTTTATGTCTTGAAAGCCCTTAAGCATAGGCATTGCCGGGGTTGAACCTCGTCAGTGCCAGTTCCCTATTTTCTGCAGTTTTTGTGTTTCAGAAATGCTACACATGAAATATTCTCGGTATTGGACGAAACAAAAGCCGAACCTCCTATTTTTCTAGAATATGAGTCGAAGTCCAAAGCAGAGACGAAGGGGGGCCAGGACCTGGCCACACCCTAGGGCGGCGCGGGCCAGGCTCTGGCCGCGCCACCAGGGGGTGAGCCCCCCTGGTCCACTTCCTGACGCCGCCCTTCCGCCTATATATTCCCCTTGACGGGAAAAACCTAAGGACCTGATCAATTTTCCACGAAACCTACTGCAAGCCGCCGCCGTCGTCGACGCGAGATCGGGAGGGTCCAGAAGCTCTTCCCGGCACCCTGCCGGAGAGGGGAATCACCGCCGGAGGCCTTCTTGATCACCATGGTCGCCTCCAGAGTGATGTGTGAGTAGTCTACGTTGGACTACGGGTCCATAGCAGTAGCTAGATGGTTGTCTTTTCCACCATGTGCTTCATGTACAGACCTTGTGAGCTGCCTATCATGATCAAGAACATCTTTGTGTAATTCTGCATGTTGTGTTTGTTGGGATCCGATGGATATTGATACTATGTCAAGTTGATGTGCTGAATTATTATCTTTATGTTATCTCTATGTTGTTTATGATCTTGCATGCTCTCCGTTGCTAGTAGATATCTTGGCTGAGTAGATGCTAGTGACTCCAAGAGGGGGTATTTATGCTCGATAGTGGGTTCATGCCTCTAGTAATCTGGGGGAGTGACAGAAACCTCTAAGGTTGTAGATGTGTTGTTGCCACTAGGGAGAAAACAACATTCTTGTGTCCAAGGACATTTGCATTGTTTACATTACGCACTTTGCTTAATGCAGTTATCTGTTGTTCACAACTTAATACTCAACGGGTGCTCGGATGACACCTCGAGAGTGGATTATTAGTCATAGATGCAGTTGGATTATGGTCTATGTATTTTGTCGTAATGCCCAGAGTGAATCTCATAGTGATCCTCATGACATATGTATGCTAGCTTTATTCTATCAATTTCCCAACTGTAATTTGTTTACCCAGCATGTTGTTGTTTATCTTATGGAGAGACACCACTAGTGAACTGTGGACCCCGGTCCATTCTTTTACATTGCTATTACTATTTTACCTTTACTCACTTTATTTACATTCTTGCAAACTATTACCTTTTACCACTCGATACGCTTAATCCTTTGTTCACAGCAAATCGGTGAGATTGACAACCTCACTGTTAGTTGGGACAAAGTACTTGGTTGTGTTGTGTGCAGGTTCCACATTGCTGCTGGTGAAAAGCTACATGCCGACAAGTTTCCTGGCGCCATTGTCCGAAGTGTCGCAAAGCTAGCGGACATCAACCTTCGGAAGTTTGGTTCTTTCTCCTACTGGTTTGATAAACCTTGGTTTCAAAACTGAGGGAAAACTTGCTGTTGTGCTCATCATAAGCTTCTCTTGGGGTTTTCCAACAAGTTTTCTGGTGTCAACTACACACCAGCGAAACAACAATCATATACCCTCCTGCGTCACTTGGACCCCCGCCCCGACGTCAGCCCTCGCTCGACGATTGGCCGAAGCCACTGCCCCGGGCGCACTCACCCGACCCTCCCTCCGATATAAAAACCCCACCCCAGCCTCTCACACTTGCCTCACACCACTCCTCTTCCCTCTCCACCTCACTTCTAGGCGCGGAAGCACTACCATCCTCTCCCTCGCAGAGGAGAGCGAGAGCTCGCTCTCGTTTCTCTGGGAACGGGAAAGAGAGGTGACGGCTGCCCTGCCCTCTCCCTCTCTATCTTCTCCATCCCAGAAGGTTCCCCTTAGGTTTCTCGACCTTTTCCCTGCACAAAGTCGACCGGAAACGCCACCTTTGAGCCACGCCAGGGAGCTCCACCGGAGGAGGAAAGGACCGTGCCGCCGCAGCAGTCGACGCCATTAGGCCTGGAGCTGCTGCTGGACGCCTACCCGGCCGCCTGTGACCCGCCACCACCTCCCCGAACTCTCACCGTCGACCACCGTCTTCTCTGGGTAAGCACCAGACTGCCCCGCCTCTGCTAGGGTTCAAACCGTGGCTGTGCATGTCTGTTTGGAGAAGAAAAGTCATGACCGTTCGATCTTTTTTTTAATCCAACAGTTCAAAATCCTGCGTACCCCTTCGCCTTTTTTCTCTTAACCGCGCCGGGTACAGTTAGTTGGGCCAGCCTGCTCTGTCCGCTTGGCCCATGATAGAATCCTACCCGTTTCGTTTTTTTTAGGGAAAGGATTTAGCCTTTGTTTAAAAACTGCAACCTTCAAATTTGAATAATTTCAAAACCATAGGTCCTAATCATTTGAAACCTGCACCGTTAGTTCCTAAATTAATTACCTATCTGTTAGAACTAGCCCCATTTCGATTTGCTCTCTTTTTATTTTCGTGGTAATTTAATTATGACAAATATTATTAGGTAATACCTAGTTTTGAAAATCTGAAATATTTGAATGCTTGCAGTTTTCTTTTAAATCATCCAATTTGCTAGGAACAAATTGCAGTAGCTTAACCACGACCTTACCTTTTTATTGCCACTGGTCCCATGCCCTTAGCCCTTGTGTAGAATAAATAGTGATTTATTGTTGAACCATGCTTTGTTTGAATTTAAAATCTTAGTTGAAGGTTATTAAGAGAACCCTTAATGTTTGAAAACCCTAAAACTTTGACAAAGTTCTTGCAGCAACTTTATAAACTGAAAACCTAAATTTATCATCTTGTTTTGATTGTGTTGTTGTGGTGAATGTTTGGATGGTGATTGTATTTGTTTTGTGTGTTTCTTTATTTCGCAAACGGTAGATTCGAATGTTGACGGACTCGAAGGAGAAGACGATTTTGAAGACATTGAAGAAGACCAGGGACAAGCCACCCAAGGCAAGCCACCTTTATTTGTTGCATATCTCGATCCTAGTTTTACTTATGCAAGTTTTCCATTTATGTTTATTCAAAGATGCATTGTTTTGAAATTGCTATTACCTCTTGATAGCAATTCATTGGCGACTAGGCTCCACTAGTCACTTGTTATCATCTTTAAGATGACACCCCCAATACCTACTTATTCCATATTTTAGTAATAGCTTGATGCTTACCATCATGTTACCCCCCCCCCCTTGTAGTCTTGTTAGTGGAGCAAAAACTCTAGGATGGGAGACTCAAGAATTTTTGGGAAATGTTTTTAAAACCTTGATGAGGTTTTGGCCTTACCAAGTGTAAGTTTGAAAGGGAAACTTGTTGAGGTTTTGACAAAGAGGTTTTGGCGGAAAGGTGGAGTTTTTGGAAAAACAACACATGGTTTGATGTAATTCAACGGATCCACTCTTCCCATGCAACCACATTACCCTGGAATGGGACGGAGCTTAGTCTGTAGTTTATTTGTCTTAATATGGGCTACCTCACAACTCTATAAGGGTGTTTGATCCCTTGAAGCCGGGTTGCTAATTTATGGGGCAATACACCATAGTTGCCTACGGCCGGACGATACTATGGGTCTCTTGACGTGGCGATGGTGTCGTGGTTAAGTGGGAAGGTGGGCTACCATGGTGCCTGAGAGATTAAGCCCATAGGGTAGGTGCCTGATGTCTACGCACGCGTCTGTTCTTGTAGACAGTGTTGGGACTCCAAGTGCAGAGGTTTGTAGAACAGCAGCAAGTTTTGGATCACCCAAGGTTTATCGATCTCAAGGAGGAGGAGGAGGTCAAAGCTATCCCTCTCAAGCAACCCTGCAATTACGATACACGAAGTCTCTTGTGTCCCCAACACACCCAATACACTTGTCAGATATATAGGTGCACTACTTCGGCGAAGAGATAGTGAAATACAAGTAATATGGATGATTATAAGTAGTAAATGTAATCTGAAATAAATATTGCTGCAAGCAAACATGTAACAAAACTGAATGTAAACGGTGTTTCAATGCTTGGAAACAAGGCCTAGGGATCATACTTTCACTAGTGGACACTCTCAACAAAGACAGCATAATTGAACCAATAAATACTAACTTCACTATGCCACTCAAAACTATTCTCCAATGGATAACAAACACTAATCATGCGTAGGGCTACGAAGCACTCCTCAAAGTTCACATTTCCCCAAACTAGATTGCCCCACACTATCACCTTGAGTGCACTAGATGGTTCCAACAAACACCAACAATTCATAGAGACACTAGCCAAAGAAACACACATAATGCGCACAATGTCACCTTCACATCATGGTACAAGGTGTCTCCGGAGATTACAATAATAAAGCACGGGAGTAGCATAATATCTGAAGTATAGCATCTACCAATTCAACTAGATACAAAGCTCACGATCACATATAGATCACATCATGGGAGAGAGAGATGAACCACATAGTTACCGGTAGAGCCCTCAGCCCCGGGGGAGAACTACTCCCTCCTCATCATGGGAGACAACAACGTTGAAGGAGATGGTGGTGAAGTTGATGGAGACGGCGGTGGAAGCAACGTCGTCGATGGAGATGGCTCCGGGGGCACTTCCCCGTCCCGGCAGGGTGCCGGAACAGAGATTTCTGTCCCCCAAAATTCGTCGGTGGCGGCGACGGAGCTGCAGGACTTCTTCTAGAAAATTGCCGATTGTTTTAGGGTTTTCCGTTGGGAGAATTTATATAGGCAAAGGGGCATCGTCAGGAGGTGGACCAGGGGGCCTCACCCCCTGGTGGCGTGGCCAGGAGGGAGGCACGCCACCCTAGGGTGTGGCTGCCCTCTGGCCCCCCTCTGGCTCTCGTTCGGTCTTCGTCCTTCGTCCGGGAAAAATAGGAGTTTCCTTCTTCGTTTCGTCCAATTCCAAGAATATTTCCTGTGTAGCTTTTCTGAAACACAAAACAGCAGAAAACAGGGAAATGGCACTGTGGCATCTCGTCAATAGGTTAGTTCCGGAAAACGCATAAAAACGCCACGAAGTGTAAAGAAAATATGAAGCAAATGGTATAAAACAAGCATGGAGCATCAAAAATTATAGATACGTTTGAGACGTATCAAGCATCCCTAAGCTTAACTCCTACTCATCCTCGAGTAGGTAAGTGATAAAAAAACAATAATTTTTGAGGTGACATGCACCATCACAATCTTGATCAACGATGTGAAGCATTGAGTGCTGAGATCAAAGTACTTAAAACATGGGCATAAGAGACATAATCTTGACAATAAAACTTAGCAACCATGTTATAACATGAAAAGTAACACAAATGAAAGATCATGAGTAATGAAACATTGAAAGTCAAGTGCGTGTTCAAATCATATAGAAAAACATAGCAAAGTGGTTTTCAGCTTGTCCTTCATAGAATAGCAAAACATAAATGCATAGGACACCTTCAAGTTTAAGAGGGTGACTAGATACAAATAATTTAGAACAAGCAAAACCATAATCATGAATCAATCAATGATAAACTTTGGGACTATGCACATTAAACTTAGAATGACAACTATGCTCTCTTAGACGGTGCATAAAGGTAGAAGGTGGAGACTGAACATAAAAGTAAAAGAAAGGCCCTTCGCAGAGGGAAGCAGGGATTGCAAGTTTTATAAACCTTCAAAAATTATGAGTGGTTAAGGTTAATGTGAGTAGGCATCTTGAGTGGTTAAGGTTAATGCGAGTACAATTATGAAGCATATGCTTAACAAATCATAAGATGAAAATCTCATATCCCTTGAAGTATGAATACCCAAACCTCATGCTACTCGACTTAGGTCCCAAGCAAGTTCTTGTCATTGTAAGCATACATGTATCATCGAGAACCGCCAATGGGGTACCTCTCGCCTGATGACATGGAACAAGCCCACATCAAAATGACAAGACAAACAGACAATGAACACCTCGGCATCTCTTTTATTTACCATTGGTATAGCTTTTTATTGTGAGATGCGTCGTTGAATGTCCACTATGGGCATGCTGTAAATTTACACCATGAATGATGCATGGCTTAGATTAGCGGCCCAGGCATTTCTCTAACACATATACAAACTCCATGACCTCACAAGATCCCAACTTATTTCACATCGCGAGTATCCATAAACAAAAGATCACGATATCAACTCAATGAAAGAAAGTGCAATGTTGAAAGCTTGCCCCATGACGGCATGGCTGGGCTAATTTCCAACTTACAACTTGCAAACATAACATCAACATAAGAGAGCCACAATGTCAAAATTATTAAAAGCGAGAAAAGTAAAGTGTGTCGTCAGGTTCGTGAGAGCTTTACTGACTAATTTTCACATAACACCAAAAAAAGTTTAATTTGAAGGATAGATAAAAGCAAGTCAAATGTACTTGGAAATAGCAAATTGCTAATAGGTATGTATGGTGGACACATTGGAAAACTTGGTTTTTGGGAGTTGGATGCACGAGTAGAGCTCATACTCAGTATAAAATGAACGCTAGCAAAAGACTGGGAGCGACCAACTAAGAGAGCAATAACGGCCATAATCATGCATAGCGACAAAACATCATTAACTGAAGCATAAAGTGGTATCACACGTCAAAAACCAAATGATCATACAGGCTTATGGCGACTTGTTAGAGTCAAACATGTTGTAAGCATGCGCCAAGTCAACCCAAATAAAGCATCAAAGGAGAAAACCACAATAATATGCTCCCACATAATAAAAACAACGCATGATTCTTTCAAAGGCTCATTAAGCAATCTCAGTCATTTGAGACAAGTCATGCTACTGAAAAAAATACTAAGCATACTATCAAAACTACATCAAGCATGACATGCAAAAGTCTAAGCCGCAGTCTAAACAAGCTCCCATTTGTACCACTATAGGCATGAAACTTTTTTCTCTTTTCCAACACCATTCAAACCTTTTTGAAACAACTCTTTTGATGAAAACCAACATATACCAGTGGTATAAATACACCTTGATGCAAATATAAAACAAGATCTGAACAAAAATCAAGGCGAAAAACAAAAGCCAAATGCAGTACTAGAAAAAGAGAACACTCGTTGAACGATAAGAGTGAAAACTAGAGTGTTCTTGGCAATGAAAAAGGAGTATGTCTCTCTCTCCAAAACAAACATGATGTGATCCAACCATTTATTGCAGCAAACAAAACAAAAGAAAACTAAAAGCGAAAGTAAAGATGCTCCAAGAAAAACACATAGTATACGAAGCAATAAAAATATAGTGTCTTGAAAGATAACCTGATTTTTGCCGATGAACAAAGGGTGCCTCGGGGCATCCCCAAGCTTTCACGCTTGTACCTCTTGGATATTTCTTGGGGTGACATGGGCATCCCCAAGCTTGAGCTTTTGTCCATACTTCATCTCATCTCATCATTCTCCTTTCCCTACACTTGAAAACTTCCTTCATACAAAACTTCACACAATTCTATTAGCAACATTAGTGTAAGCATGATAATAAATCTACTCTTTTAGTTCAGTTTCAAACTCAAATATACCAACCATTAAAGCATAAGCTACTGTAGCAACTTCCTCAAAATTCCCGTGATCAAAAGAACTCAAAAGGAAAGCGATCGAGAGGCAAACACAAATAGTGGCAGAATCTGTCAAAACAGAACAGCTGACAAAGATCGATTTTTTCAAGGACCTTCTGTTGCTCAAATCGAAAAGTGCAAAACTAATGAAAGTTTGGAAATATCCTGGGGCATGCGCACAAGAAATCTCAGATCAAAAACACATTCTGAGAATTTTCACGAATTTTTACGGTGCAGCGCAGAAATCTGTTTCAGGACAGCAACTTCCCTAAATCTTACCTTCCTCCCATTAGAGGTTCTTCTTGGCACAAACACGAAAGAAAAATGATAAGGAGAGGTCATTACAGTAGTAATAATTTCCAAGACTCAAATAAAAGAAAAAGTACTGAAAAGAAAACATTGGGTTATCTCCCAAGAGTGCTTTTCTTTAACGCCTTTGAGCTAGGTGCAGTAATTTGAAAATATGCTCATGTAGGCGCCAGAAAAGATCTTAGGGCAAAGGCGCCATAAAAGAACTTGAAGGAAGATAGAGCATCAAAAAGAGAGCCAAATAACTTAAGGCAAAGGCGCCAGAAAAGAGCTTAAGGCAAAGGCGCCATAAAAGAACTTGAAGCAAGCGAGCGCATCAAAAAGCAAATATGAAACACATTTAAATCTAAACCACTTCCTATGAAAAAGAGTCTTGTAAAGAGACAAGTCATCAAAGCACAAAGCAACGAGCATAGGAAGGCAAAATAAGTACAACTTCAAGAATTCCAACATAAAGAGGGGAAACTCAATATTGTTGAGATCCATCAAACCATGTTTCCCTCTCTCATAATAACTTTCAGTAGCATCATGAATAGAATTAACAACATAACTATCACATAAAACATCCCTATCATGAGCCATATGCATAAAAGAATTAATACTCCCCACATGAACAATCGTAGTAGGAGCAATTTTAACAAAATTATTCTCATCACCATAATCATCAAAAATAGGAGGCATATTGTAATCATACCTTGTTTTCTCCTCAATAGTAGGTGAACTGAAAATATCATACTCATCATTGTAATCATCATAAGCAATAGAACAACTATCTTCCAAAGTGTGTTCATATGTAAACATATCATCATTGGAAGGAACATGAATAGCACTAATGGTACAACAATTATTAACATCACATTTTCAGAATCGGTACCAAACAGATTTTCAATATCAAAAGTAGAGTGCTTTTCCCAATCATGATCACTAATATAGGTAACATGCATAAGAACATCATCGAGTTCAGACTCATCAAAAACTATAATAGGAGCAACATGCTTAGGGGAAGATATCGTTTCCTCTCTCCTTTTACTCCTCTTCTTCTTCTTCACTTCTTTAGGAGGGAGAGGCTTGAAAGGAAGCTTCTCCACATAATCTGGTTTATTGACAGAAATGATAGAGGAAATTTTGGAGGATTCCTCCTTTTTGTTAATAAGATTGAAACACAAATCAGACCTGTCATATTTTGGTAAAGCATCCTCTTTTATAACATTTGGTATGTAAGTATTCGCAAGGCAATCTTTAATGCAATAAAGATGACAACCCTGCATGATGCTAATATTATTAAAAGCACTCATATCTACCAAAGAAGTTTTTCTCGATAACTCTTCACACCCCAAAAATAAAGTAAGCTCATCATGCTAATTGAGAGTGATCTTGTCATCACAATACAAACTTGCGGTACACATTGGATTAGAAAGGTCATTATTATGGCCTGAGCATTGAAAATTAAAATGACCCTCTTCATAGCAAAGTTCACAAATAAAAGGATAAAGGGCACAAACCTTTTCACCAAGCTCATCTAGAGCCCTATGCCACATTCTAGTTTCTTCATTCCTGTGGCGGATACAATAATCTTCTTTGTCGTGACTCTGTTCACAAGGTCTAAGTGCTCCACAAAAATTAACATGCTTATAAGAAATAGTACTTTCAAAAGTTTGAGCATGTTTATTGCAATTATCAATAACAATATCACTTTCTATGCAAGTGTCTTTAAAAGGTTCATGATACACATCCCCATTTCCTTTGGGAACATTAATATGAGAAGCAAAGGCTCTAAAGCAATTAACCATAAATTGAGGATCAAGACCATATTTAGCACTAAGCTCTTGAAAATCAGAAGTTTCAGCGAAAGACTTAATGCAATCATACTCATAATTTATACCTGATCCTTTACCTTTGTCGCTATCCCAATCTTCAATATTGCTTTGAATTGTTTCAAGCAGATCCCACTTAGCGTCAACCTCCTTGCTTGTGAAGGATTCCTCAAAACAGGCATCTAGATAGTCCATGTAATGTCCTGAAAGCCTTGCATAAAAATTATTAATAACAATATTGCGAGGAAGATCATCAATGGGACATTTGAGCATTAGTGACTTCAATCTTTCCCATGCTTGGGCAATGCTTTCTTCATCATGAGGACAAAAATTATAAATATAATTACTATCTTTATGAACCTCACTAGAAGGATAGAATTTAGAATAAAAGAGAGGTACAATTTCCTCCCAGCCAATATGTCGGCCATCCTTTAGCGTCTTATACCATTCCGCAGCTCTGCCCTTCAGTGATAAAGAAAGTAGCTTCCTCTTAACTTGGTTCATTGAAATACCTGCACATTTGAACAACTCGCATAATTCATGTATAAAGAGCAAATGATCACCAGGATGGATAGGTCCATCCCCTAAATAGCAGTTATTCATAGCATGTTCAACAATTTTCATAGGTATTTTGAAGGAACGAAGATCACAAACATCATTAGAACTATCACATATGGGAGATAAAATATCATCAAAGCGAATTTTCTCCACTAAAGCTGGGGAACTAAAAAAATCATGCTTAACAAAACCAGCTTCCCCAAGCTTAGACTTTTCTATAGCATTAGCAATAACGGTGTTCAAAGAATTCATACAAATAACATTGCTATGCGAATAAAGCTCCAAAGGTTTTTCAAACACTTCATGTCCTAACTCAGGAAAAGTACTATAAAACTCTTTGTTTTCCATTAAGCCTAACTAGTGAAAATAAAAACAAGAAACAAAAAGATATAATTGCATAATCTAAAGGAAATAACTTCGAGCACTCACACACGAGGGTGCGAGTACCTTTTACCTTACCTCCCCAGCAACGGCGCCAGAAAAGAACTTGATGTCTACGCACGCGTCTGTTCTTGTAGACAGTGTTGGGCCTCCAAGTGCAGAGGTTTGTAGAACAGCAGCAAGTTTCCCTTAAGTGGATCATCCAAGGTTTATCGATCTTAGGAAGGAGGAGGTCAAAGCTATCCCTCTCAAGCAACCCTGCAATTACGATGCAAGAAGTCTCTTGTGTCCCCAACACACCTAATACATTTGTCAGATGTATAGGTGCACTAGTTCGGCGAAGAGATAGTGAAATACAAGTAATATGGATGATTATAAGTAGTAAATGTAATCTGAAATAAATATCTCTGCGAGCAAACATGTGTTGAAAACATAATTTGGCTACTAGATATTTTATAGGCCAAATTAATTTGAACTATTTTGGGTAGATTATTGCTTCACATATATATTCAAACTGGTTGTTTAGTTCAAAAATGCAGGAGTGGTCAGAGTGTAATACAGAGGCTTCAGCGGCAAATCAAGAATACAAGATATCTAATCAGGACAATGGAAATTTTGCCGGACATGCAGCTATCAAGAAAGTACAGGACATGAACAAATTCTATGGTACAATGAGCTAATCTGCTGCTGTCTAGAACAAGTTTTTTCTTGCGTCGGATGTCAAGCTGGAGCATTGTTTGCAAGGAAGGTGAATCGGCTACAATTGCATGTACGACCGATCGTCCTTTGTATGATTAGTGTTCTGGCCGGATTATTTTATTCCGTAGGCTATACTGTTTGTACGTGACATGCACCGATACGTACTACAAACTAGCAGATAGATTTGATAGGTAATGACCAAACCGAGAAGGACAATTCTGTTCGGTTTAGCTTTAGGAGTTTTCAGACTGTACGTCAAGTCATTGTCTCGCAAAGCCCTGCGCCTATAAAATAGGTTCTGGCCGATTGAAGAAGATACCAATCGTTATTCAACACAAAAATCTACTTTTCGTTTCTGTTTATACTTTTCCGTCGTTCTCTCCTGCTTAGCCCTAGCCGCCTAGGGTTTAGCAAAATCTTTGCCGTTTTGCGCTAAAAAACGGTCGATCTCCTCCGCGAAAGTGAGGATCTCTTTGTTGATTTGCTCGGAAATCATCCGTTCGTCGTCACGAAAGCACGACGGTTATCGTGGTGTTGCGCAACAGTTTTGCGTGGCAACACAATTGGCGACTCCGCTGGGGACAAGAAGAAGCACACGATGGACAGCGATGCCAAGAACGCAAGCGATCTCGACCCGGACAACATCATCCCCGTCACGGTCAACGATCTGTCCGAGGAAGATCGGCGAGAGCTCGAGCGGGAGCTTGAAGACGAGATGGCTGAAGCGAGGAAGTTGAAGTTGAGTGGATACTTCAAGACAAGGAGCGGCGCCGTCAAGAAGGTAACAGCGCCAAAACCTCCTGTACATGGCACGTAGGTAATTAACTCAGACGAAGAGCTTGCTCATCTAATTGACGTGTCTGTAGCTAGCAAGTACGGTTCTGATATGGTAGATGCTACTCGCACGATCACTCAGTTAGCAAGTAAATTTGATGAATTTAAAGAGCAATTCAGTAAGGAAATTGAAAATAGTTTACCTCGACAGATTCGCTCTTTAATGTATGATGAAAATTCTGGTAAAGCGCCGATTCCTCTAGAGAATAGCCCGTTCATTAATTTGCATAGTAATACGCATACACCTGGGGCATCGGCCAGTGCTATGCAGCCTCAAATTGCTGTAAATAGTAATCAGTATGGTCGAAATTATGCTGGTAGTTCGGCGAATTTTTTTTTTCTAGTGTTGCTACGCCTAGTGTTTCAACTTCGGTTCCACAAAATTACAACAGAACCGAAGTGTTTGTTTTAATTCTAATTTACAGCAACCTGGTTATCAGACTTTAGTGTATAATACACCGCCGTTGCTACCGACGGGTACTGGGGTTCCGTACGGGCCAGTACCAGATTCATATTTTCATGGTTCTTCGTAGCAAACTACGCATGCTCAAATTTCTTTGCCGGAGATGCCATCACGTACTCATATTCCACCTGTTCCGCAGCTTAATTCTCTAGAGCCCACGAATAATTTTAAGGATCAGCTTGCTAGTATACTTAGGGAATTTGGTTTGGAACCTAAGGGTAGGGCACGTGCTTATCAAAAACCATACCCTGATTATTTTGACTTGACACCTTATCCTCGTGGTTTTAGAATTCCAGATTTTGTTAAGTTTACGGGTGAAGATGGTAAATCTACTTTTGAGCACGTAGGACAGTTTTTAGCACAATACAGTGAGGTTGGTACATCAGATGTTTATAGGGTAAAATTATTCTCTTTGTCTCTGCCCGGTACTGCATTTACTTGGTTTACATCGCTTGCTCCTAATTCTATTTCAACATGGGCACAATTGGAGCAAAACATTCATGAGCATTTTTATAGCGGTGAAAGTGAACTTCGACTTTCAGATTTAACAACGGTTAGAAAAAAATATAATGAGCCTATGCATGATTATATCAGGAGATTTAGAGATGTCAAGAACCGTTGTTTTAGTTTGAACATAGCCGAAAAAGATTTAGCTGATCTTGCTTTTTCGGGTTTGCTCACTCATATTAAAGATAAATTAGAAGGGCAACAATGTTCAGATCTTAATCAGGTTTTGCAAAAGGCTTTGGCCAAGGAGAACCGAGCTAAAGATGTTAAACAATTCAGCCGGTTTAAAGAAAATAGAAATAGGGGGAAGGAAAACCACACGGTTAATGCTTTAGATTATAATGATGATTCGGCTAGTGAAGATGATGTTGACATATGTGTAGCCGAATGGGTTCAATCATCTAAGTCAAAACCTTTTGCATGTCCTGCTTTGAAACCCACACCTGCTAGAAGAGAGGAAATTAAATGTACTTTTGATGTTAGCAAGTGTGATAAAATATTTGATATGTTGCTGCAAGGAAATTTAATTAGATTGAGAGAAGGTCATGTAATACCATCTCCAGAAAAATTGGGTAGAAAGGCCTATTGTAAGTGGCATAATTCTTTTTCACATGCTACTAATGATTGTAATGTGTTTCGTCGACAGGTTCAATCGGCCATTGATGACGGACGATTGATATTCACTGAAAGTTCTAAGATGAAGCTCGATACTGATCCTTTTCCTATCAATGTAATTGATTTTGAGAATAAAAAGGTGCTTATTCGGTCAGATCAGACCGGGTCTGCGAGAGGGAAAAACATTGTTGTCGATGATAGTGCTCCTCCGAGGATGATCAAGCCAAAAAATCCAGTGGTAGGAGAGTGGAAAGTGAATGGAACAAGGAGGAAAGCTCCGAGGCCAAAGCCAACAGTTAGTATGTTGTTGGAGAAATACACCTCATGCAAGGCCGATAGTGTGTTTAATCGGCTCGGAAACAAGCGTCCTAGATCTCCTACTAGACCTGGGGGGCATGAGCATTGGCATGGAAATTCATATGATCAGCGGCCTTATTTTCCAATGGAACCGGCATATTGGGGTTGTCCACCTCCAATGTATCCTCAGTATCCTCCATGGGGTTTCAGTCCGTGGGCGCCATATCCTACAGGGCCAGCGGGTTATTTTCAGCCGGGTTGGGTTCCAGCGAGACCTCCTTTCAGATCTTACATGCATGATAAAAGAGCTCGTTTAAATCCTGAGGTTAGATCGCGTGATGCAATTATTGTTCAAAATACACAGTCGCCGAAGCACGGTGCATATGGCAAGAATTATACGGGCGACTGCAACAGTGTGTGGGTAAAGCAATGGAGCTAATGCTTTGAAACTTGGTGAGCATCAGTCAGCTGGAGGTACTGATAAAAATACAGAAACAAGTGACGTTGAGAATGTACATCTGCAGAAAACAAGTTCTGAGGCTAGTTGTGTTTTGAAGCCTGGAGAATCAAAAACATCTGACACTGGCAGTATACAGCAACAACGGGAGTCTCATGTGCTTCAGAAAGAGGCGGCATTGGAGCTCAACTTGCAAAAGGGCAAAGATCAAGCACCTAGCGTGTTGGTTAGTACAAATGAGAAACCATATGCAGCCAGCGCACGTACATACACGAGTCTATCTAGGCAATGTGGGAATTCAGGCAATAGTGTACAGCAGCAGCGACAGTGGTCTCACTTGATTCAAAGGCATGGTGTTGCACATGATGGGCTTAAGCACAAGCGCACCAATATTGTTTCAGCTAAAGACACGAATTTACATGAGGCTAATTTGAAGACACGTTCAGAGAAACCTGATGTACGTTCTAGTACTAGTAGGCCAGCTGATGGATGTGCTGATTTATACGCGGGAAACAGCTGGAATTTTGAGGTTGGCGGTCCGTCTGAGAATCAGGCGAAGATTGTTTCGCCCAAGTACAGGGAGTTTCGGCCAAATCAGGCAGTGTGGCAGTACCAGCCGAGAAACTCAGTGCGCAGCAGAATTATGTCCATTGCACCAGGGACCAAGCCAGGACCCCAGTGGTGTCCAGCGGGGCTTACACATACTCAAAAAACGGCGGTTGCAGCGATTGCGGACATTGGAGATCAAAGAAGAGATCGCTGAGAAGAAACGCGACGAGCAATTCAATCGAGATAAGCCCATGGTGCCTACGCAGATTTGGAGGGAGAAGCGCATTGCAGCGGAGGAAAATAAAACTACGGATGAAACACTTGCGGATGATAGAGTTACCGATGTTGATGATGATTTGGCTCCGCAGAAGACATGGCAAGAGCACACTATAGAGGAGATAAACGAAATTACGGATGATACAACGTCTGATGAGGGCTCAGAAAATAATGATGATGTGCCTGCAGATATGGAGGTTAATATGGTGTCTGCATTGCCCGCCGAATTTCGTGCGCCCAAAGCTGAAGTTGCAGAACTTGTTCTTGGTCCTAAAATGCTACATTCGAAAAGCCAGGGAAGCCTGAGAAGCACCTAAAGCCGTTGTTCATCAGAGGACACATTGATGGTAAGCCTATTGGTCGCATGCTTGTCGATGGCGGTGCTGGTGTTAATATTATGCCTTTTTCGGTCTTTTGTAAACTGAACCGAAAAGAGAGCGAGTTAATGAAGACCAATATGGGACTTAGTGGTTTCTCAGGTGAATTGTCTGAAGCTAAAGGAGTTATTTCTATGGAGCTCACAGTCGGAAGCAAAACATTGCCGACTGCGTTTTTTGTGGTTGATGTCAAAGGCCGGTATAATATTCTTTTGGGGCATGATTGGATTCATGCAAATTGCTGCATCCCATCTACTCTACATCAGTGCTTAATTCAGTGGGTTGATGATGATGTGGAGGTTATTGAGGCGGACAATTCTGCATGCGTTGCTTTGACAGAGGCGCCGGTTGATTGGCAACACGGCAAGATGCGATGCTTGACAGGTAGGGATTTATCGGACTATGATTATATCAATATTGGTAAAGATGGTTTTGTACCTATTAATGCACAGCCGGCTAGCATAGCTCGGCTTAATGATTTATCTATATAAATGATGAGTAAAGAAGATAGTATTAAGTGGTTGCAAAAACGCACCGAGGAGTATCGTTCCGGAAAGAACGATATGCATGAAACAATTGAAGATCTAGATGACATGGAGAAGCTTGGGCAAGGATTCTCATCGGCTGACCCACTTGAAGAAATAGATATTGGTGATGGAAGTGTTGGAAGGCCTACATTCATCAATGCTAACATGGAAGCCGATCAGAAAATCAAGGTATCTGCATTACTTAAAGAATTTGTTGATTGCTTTGCTTGGAATTATACCGAGATGCCTGGTTTGAGTAGAGAATTAGTTGAACATAGATTACCTATTAAATCTGGTTTTAGGCTGCATAAGCAACCTCGCAGAAACTTCAATTCTGATATATATGACCGCATCAAAGAAGAGATTGATCGGTTAATGAAAGCTGGTTTTATTCGGCAATGTAGATATGCCGAATGGATTTCTAATATTGTGCCTGTTGAAAAGAAAAACACCAATAAGATTAGAGTCTGCATTGATTTTAGAGATTTAAATAAAGCTACTCCTAAAGATGAATATCCTATGCCTATTGCCGACATGCTTATTAATGATGCTTCAGGACATAGAGTAATTAGCTTTTTAGATGGTAATGCTGGTTATAATCAAATATTTATGGCCGAACAAGATATGTCAAAGACTGCTTTTCGTTGCCCGGGTTTTGTTGGTTTGTTTGAGTGGGTTGTTATGACATTTGGGTTAAAAAATGCCGGCGCTACATACCAACGTGCTATGAATTTAATTTTTCATGATCTTCTTGGTATTATACTAGAAGTATATATTGATGATATAGTTGTTAAATCAGATGGGTTTGATCATCATTTAGCCGATTTGCGTTTAGCTTTTGAAAGGATGCGCCGGTATGGGTTAAAAATGAATCCACTTAAATGTGCATTTGGTGTGTCGGCTGGAAAGTTTTTAGGCTTCATTATTCATGAACAAGGCATAGAGATTGATCCTACAAAAATAGAGTCAATTAGAAAGTTGAAGGAACCTGAATGTAAAAGGGATGTGCAAAAGTTGCTAGGAAAAATTAATTACTTGAGACGATTCATATCTAACCTTGCAGGGAAAATTGAATCGTTTGTTCCTTTACTTCGGCTAAAGAACGAAGCCGGATTTACTTGGGGGGCAGAACAACAGGAGGCTTTTAATAATATAAAGAGATACTTGTCGAGTCCTCCGGTTTTGCGAGCGCCCAAGTCTGGTGTGCCATTCAGATTATATATTGCTGCACAAGATTGTGGGGACCCCCGGGATCTAAGCTATACAGAGATGTTATGTGTATTAATCACGCTAGCAACGAGTGATACTGGGGTTACCAGTCCCAGGCCGGAACACCATCGGCAGGCAGGCCGGAATTAAACCATCGGCTCTACACATCTCAAAGCGCCGTGAAACTAATCATAACCAAGACTGCATAACTGAGAGCTCAAGAGCCTTAAACCCCTCTTGTGCACTTTATATCCATACACGCATCATGCACGAGATGGGTAACCATAGTTGGTACACAACAGTGACTCTATGACTCAAGAAGTAATATTGCAAAGCTCTTACCAGAGCAAAGAACCAAAGTATTACAAGCAGAGGTCACTAACCCAACATTACATCAAACAATGGAAGGAAGGTTATGCTATTAGGCATAGCAAGGACAACATGGCCTAAGAGGCCAGAAGCATAACAGCGACAACCCATTCCGCAGCCCCAAGCTGCTGTCTGGGAACCCCAAGCTACTCGTCGGTGTCGATCGTCGTACGGAACTCATCTTCATTGCGGAACTTAACTTGCTGCAAAAATATCAACAAAGCAGGGGTGAGTACATAAGGTACTCAGCAAGTCTTACGTATCCTATTAGCTAAACTTGGTTAAGAAAGGCTTTCTGTGAAGTTGTTTGCATAAAGCTATCTTTATTTGCATAAAACAAGTAAGAGTAGAAGCTCGACTACTCAGAACATTTAAAAGGGGTAAGAAAGCGATATCTTTAATCATTGAGACATCCACCGAATCAAAATCAGCTAAACCTATCCACTAGGATTACATCCTCAAAACCCCAGAGGAAAGCAATCCTATTCACACCTTGGTTTTCAAGTTTTACGATGAGGTTAAAGTTCTCTATGATCAGGCATCTGTCTCCAAGTCGTCCATAACCGTGGACACGGCTTTTCAAAAAGATTTAACCCTGCAGGGGTGTACAACTTTACCCACACGTGACGACCGTCTCCATAGCCACATGACGTCATTCCGTGAGACGCTGGCGGAGTGGTGATCGCCTACAACCTTTACCTCACATCGACCTATTCCATAAGCCACGCCAAAAGGTTTTAGTCCGCCATCACAAGACGGCCGTTCTCCGACGTGGAACCGTTTGTTGCATGGCGAGGTTGGTTTACCAGAGGAATCCGCCTCAAGCAACCTCGGCTGCATTCCTGTATGATGCACCTCTTCTCTTTTCCATCTCTTTCCAAAACATTTTCAATGTGTATGCCAAATGGAAAGGCCGAACTAGGTAGCTCGTGGATGGTCTAAGCAAGTCAGTGAGTCGACGGGAGTCCCATACCTCCACGTATGGTCGTACGCTCAGTCTTGGATCAAGAGACAAGAACTCGGGTCCTAGGGCGGCAAGAATGAGTCAAATAACCACATCCCATGTGGCGGCTCATCCAAACCTTTTATCATGTTTAACCACATATTCTCATCACACCACGTCATCCTGTCATACTAGATTCATTTGCAGCTCTGATTCATTAACCATATGTACCAGAGTAAAAAACTAAGCACGGCTAAGCATTTTAGATATAAAGCTCTAGCGACGCACACAAGCAAAACCTAGTCATGCTAGGAGCAGTGGATCAGGGTATTTAGGCGACAAGAATGGAACATGCATTAGATAGGTTTAACTCTACCTATCGATAAAAGATAGTTGAACCGTGTGGTACGAAATAGTAAGTTTTGAAATACTTTGAAATCATAGGTTCAGAGAGGGGGCTGCTTGCCTTGTTGTTGTTAACCAAAATATAGATATCCATGGTTCTTCGTCTTGACTTGTTCATAGATGGACAAGTATTGGTCCTCCGTGTGGTCGATCTTGATATCGGACTCGTTGCTCACATCAACTCCGGATCCTACCGGGGAGAAGCAGAAACACACCGGAAAAGAAATAACATTCAATACATGGCATCGATGCACAAACAATATGATGATATGACAGATTTATGTTACTCAAAATAATCCCTAGGACTAGCTAATCAGGTTGCGGGGTTTTCGGACGCTTCCGAAGCGGCGATCCGATAAACCCTAAATTAAGCCGAAGGGGGTACAATTGGTTCTTCTAAATTAAGCAGGACTCAAAGTTGTTTATCAATGCATGACATTGACACAAACAGGTAGAGTTCATTTTTCTGAGCATTTTGATATATTATACGCAATTTTCTGATAAACAGATAATATTCTGTGAATTTTACAAGGTTACACAATATTTCTGGAATTTGCAGAAAACACTAGAAAACGTTTTTCACAATGAGCGACCTAGCCAGAGCCACTGACTCATGGGCCAGAGGCACCACGTCAGCCTCCAGGCTGACCAGGTCAAACCGGCCAAGGGCCTGGCCTGGCCACGTCTTCCCGACGGCCGGCACGGTGGCGCTCGACCGGGACGGCGAACTAGAGGGGAAGGAAGGAAGGGAAAAGGCCCCGTTGGACCGTGAGCTCACCCTGGGTCAGATTGACTCGCCGGCGTGGTCGGGGGTCGCTGGACAGATGCGAAACAGGGGCGGCGGAGCTCGGATCCCGCGGAGAAGAAGCAGTCGCCGGCGGCATTTCCGGCCACCCGCGGCCGATTCCTTCGACGAGGCTAAAGAGGGCGATGAGGCAGAGCGGTCGGGCTTGCTCAGAGGGGCTCAGGCGGTCTGTATCAGCGGCGCGAAGCGGCGACAGTGGCGGCAGTTGCAGGCGCGCGCGGAGAGAAAAAGAGGGAGCGAGGGAGAAGGGAAGTGAGGAAGAGAGGGTGAGAGGCTTTGGGGTGTCGTCCTGGCGTCCTCATCCTTTCTCTAGGCGGTCGGTGGCGCGCGCATCATAGCAGGGATCGGGCGACCTCGGCGCAGCCACGGAGCTGATTCACTGCTCCACGAAGAAGACAAGACGGTTTTGCAAAAAGCCCCCTGGGCTATAGGGTTTTCTGGAAAATTTTAAAAATAGCACCCTTTTGCATATTACTTGGTGTTTTAAACAAGTTCAAAAATTATGAAATCAGTTAGGGGCTTTCCTGTTAATTAGCAAAGCTCAACTTGTGATTATTTTGATATTTTCAAATAGCTCAAACCCATTTGGGACACTTTGAACAGAGTTTGATATTTGGGCAATTTAGGGTTTCCACTTCAATTTCAAATGCAAATTTTTCTTAGTCAGTTTTACATGATGCAAATGATCTTAATTACAAACATGGGATGTTACAGTTCTACCCACCTTACAAGAATCTTGACCCCGAGATTCCTAGGTAAGAAAAGAGGAAAGGGTCACAATGGTTCTCAACGATCTTCACAAACCCATGACGATCTTCTTTCTTGAGAAGGTTGATATGTTGCATCACGACGAGTTGAATTCATCCTTTAGGATCTTCAATCCAATTGTACTGATGAAAAGAGGGGATAACTCTAGAAAGATAGATGCTCTCAAATATTGAGTATCTCAGAGCCAACTCGTGGAAAGAATGTTTCATAAACATATTTTGAGCTGACAAACATGAAACACCTGAGAGTATGAGAAGGAATGGGAAAGTTTCAAATTTGGTACTCGAAGGAATTGTGCTCACAAACCATATAAAGGGAGAGCATTGGAGATGCAATATGGTTGTAGCAAGGTAAGATTCAAATCTAGTTTTCTTTCTTTAAAAACATGGTTTCTCGTGTCGATATAGCATGTCTAGAACCTTGTTCTACAACATCTCTATATCCTTATTAAAAACTGTTATAGAACATTTTTTGTAAAACTCTAGGAAGAGGTAACCCAAAGGAAAGGGTGGAACAATGGCCAACGAAGTGTGAAAGATTAGCCATGGAGCGGAATTGGTTCTTATACCATGAAGGGGCACACCGTTGAATTAGGAGACTAGCTGAACACTCCTGATTAAAATTTTAAGGCCATTATGTGACTGACAAATTCACACAATGTGTTAGTTGATTAGAACTTCTAGTATACACAAAGGGGAGGGTGAAACACTTGCGAGTGTGAAAGATCATTCACGGGGTGGATTTTCTCCAGAAGGTGTTGTTGCCACAACAGAAGATTTTAAAAGGTTGATCAAGAAACATTTAGAAAATATGCTTCTAATGTTCTCCTTGATGTTCTAGATACCAATATCAAGCTTATGGCAAGCCTTCAATTAGTCATCAAGTAAAGATCGGACTTCGGAATTGAAAAGAGAGACCATAAGGGGTAACCTTTAGGACAAGTCACACAAACATCCTCATGGAGTGTGGTTGTTCTTGAGAAATCAAGGGAGGATGGAAATAGGCCTTTCGGCTAATTGTGTCAACCACAACATCAACTTGCCAAATTTCAAAGAGACCTATGTCGAAACCTTGAGGGACACTAACCATCATTGCTGCTTGAGATTCAGCTCTAGTTAGATGAAATCATACTTCAGACTTAGTATGTTCGAATGGAAAAGTTTCAATAGATGCCATCGGGATAGCGTTGCTAGATTCTCAAGATATGGGCTACAATGTCAAGCTCCAAAAACATAGGTAAGATTGCGATTGCCAAAAGACAATTGCACTAGCAGGAGCTTATTGCAATGAAACACAACCGAGTCCTTATTGGGAGAAAGTGAAAAAAGATAGTGAAGGTCTTGAACCTTTTCTTGTTCTTGAATAAATTAGTCAGTGGCTTGTTGTGCATATAGAGAATTTTCAAGGAGATGGAGGCAATAAACTGTCATCTCCAGAATAATCCGCACATGCCTGACCAATTCGAGATGATACCTGAGGGAACAAGGTAAATTCCTCTTGAATTCATGGCAGCATCTTTCAACAATTGCACATGAACCAAAGAGAGAAAGTCACTTCCAACATCCAGAACACATACTTCGCGATGACACAAAGTTGGTTCTAAAAAGTTTCCAACATTAATGCCAAAGGTTCAATATGAATTTCTTCACCGTGGAGAAAATAAGGATGTTGTCGATGGGCTCAACAACAAGCTTATTTAGATGCTCCAAGAATATGGACTCATATGTTGCAAGAACAAGGCAAAAGTATTGGTCAGAGCAAAGGACATGAAAGTGTACTCAAGTGAAACACCACAAGTAGAAACACCATCAAGATAGTCCTTGGGACTGAGTTTGATTTGACGATAGCCCAAACTCAAATCAAAGATTGGAAGGATAGCATATCTAAAAGATGATACTATCTTGCTTCAACACGAACAAAACTAGATATCCCTTTAAGAAGGACAAAGTCAGATAGAGCTTTTGTCTTTCAACTCTCCAAGTTGTTGTTTAAGCTCAACCAACTAGTCCAGGGTATCAAGTATGGATTCTTGGAGAAAAGAACGATTCAGAGAACCAGCTTACTCATGAACTTGACAACACGGTCATGTGAAAACATGGCAATACTTCTGGTAAGACCTCCAGAATATCACGAACCACCGGTATGTCACTGAGTTTAAGAGTGAATCTTGCTTTACAAGGAAAGCAATGTGGTCTTGAGAGTTTTGGCACAAACCTAACTCTTTGACCGAACATGTGTGCCTGAATTATAGACTTGGCAACACAGTGAAACTTTGCTTAGTGATCGGTTAACCAGGCATGCTAAGAATGACAAAAATGCTCTTGGGAATGGAAGCAATAAGAATTGCTAAGAATCCGAGATAGCCACATCAATATGCATACCCAACAATCCAAGCATGACCAGCTCAGAGAAAGGGTGAGCAAAGATATGTAAGAGCATCACTTCATCAAGAAAGTCATGAGGCTTGGCACAACCACTTGGTATAAAAGAGTGTGATACTCTAAGGTGGAACGGAGCAGAAGCTGCATAGAGCTCATATTCTGCGGATTACACCACTTTGACCTGGTCCTAGAAATGGACGAGGTTCTGGAGTTTGTTTCTCATGACATTTTGGGGTAGAATGGCTTGACAAGACAACAAGAGTAATATTCACTAGAGAACACCAATGCATTTACATCTTGGCTACCAACTGGCAGACGATGGATCAGAAAGCAACTTAAGAGAAGGAACACGATTAGAAGGAATCCTTAGATTTGGATGCACAAGTTAACATCTTATGTAAACCATTGCCAGAATGGATGGTGTGGCAGAGTCACGGATATAGAGGCGAGGCTCACTAAGAGACTCTTGTCGTGATCCATTTGGTTTCCTGAGAGAACATCTACCATAGCTAGTGGAAGAGGAAAGTCCTCTGTTGCCGCAATTCAATTACGACTACAACCACAAGATTGAAAGGCAACCCATATTGAGTTAAGGTTAAACCATTAACACAAGGGTTCAACAGAATGGATCTTGGGTTAAAGGACAACTTCATGTACTGGAATCCAGCACAATCGGGGACCTTCGGTTCAAGTCTAGGGTTAAAAGATAGAGAAAGGAATAACTACTAACTCAGCAACTTAGAGGATGCCACAGAGTAGTAATCATGAGGTAGCTTCCATAACAAGGTATGTCTTTTGAAGCATTCAACCAAATAAAAGGAGGCATACAAGGCAAAAGGAAACCTTGAAGCCTAGAATAGAACGATGTGGACTCTCAAAACAAAGAGATCATGATGGAAAGAAATCTTCTAGTTGCATCTTCTTGTATTAGCTGGTAGTATGAAGAATACTAGGTAGGTCAACTGGTTTAGAAACGATGTGCCCACGAGGGACCTAAATTTTGAATGACTAGAAGACATAGAAAAACCTTTTCCAAATCAACATGAAAGGATAAGAAAGCTCAGGACTAAGATTGACGGAGATAAGGAGTAAAAAGAAACCTTACCTACATTTTGCAACTTATTTTTAGCTTTCAAATAATTTTTATAAACACTAGACTCAACATCGGCCAATAGCAAGGGTTTCCTACAGACAGTTTTTTGCTCTAATACCAAAACCTGTGGGGACCCCCGGGATCTAAGCTATACAGAGATGTTATGTGTATTAGTCACGCTAGCAACGAGTGATACTCGGGTTACCAGTCCCAGACCGGAACACCATCGGCAGGCAGGCCGGAATTAAACCATCGGCTCTACACATCTCGAAGCGCCGTGAAACTAATCATAACCAAGACTGCATAACTGAGAGCTCGAGAGCCTTAAACCCCTCTCGTGCACTTTATATCCATACACGCATCATGCAGGAGATGGGTAACCACAGTTGGTACACAACAGTGACTCTATGACTCAAGAAGTAATATTGCAAAGCTCTTACCAGAGCAAAGAACCAAAGTATTACAAGCAGACGTCACTGACCCAACATTACATCAAACAACGGAAGGAAGGTTATGTTATTAGGCATAGCAAGGACAACATGGCCTAAGAGGCCAGAAGCATAACAGCGACAACCCATTCCGCAGCCCCAAGCTGTTGTCTGGGAACCCCAAGCTACTCGTCGGTGTCGATCGTCATACGGAACTCATCTTCGTTGCGGAACTTAACTTGCTGCAAAAATATCAACAAAGCAGGGGTGAGTACATAAGGTACTTAGCAAGTCTTACGTATCCTATTAGCTAAACTTGGTTAAGAAAGGCTTTCTGTGGAGTTGTTTGCATAAAGCTATCTTTATTTGCATAAAACAAGTAAGAGTAGAAGCTCGACTACTCAGAACATTTAAAAGGGGTAAGAAAGCGATATCTTTAATCATTGAGACATCCACCGAATCAAAATCAGCTGAACCTATCCACTAGGATTACATCCTCAAAACCCCAGAGGAAAGCAATCCTATTCACACCTTGGTTTTCAAGTTTTACGATGAGATTAAAGTTCTCTATGATCAGGCATATGTCTCCAAGTCGTCCATAACCGTGGACACGGCTTTTCAAAAAGATTTAACCCTGCAGGGGTGTACAACTTTACCCACACGTGACGACTGTCTCCATAGCCACATGACATCATTCCGTGAGACGCTGGCGGACTGGTTATCGCCTACAACCTTTACCTCACGTCGACCTATTCCATGAGCCACGCCAAAAGGTTTTAGTCTGCCATCGCTAGACGGCCGTTCTCCAACGCGGAACCGTTTGTTGCATGGCGAGGTTGGTTTACCAGAGGAATCCGCCTCAAGCAACCTCGGCTGCATTCCTGTATGATGCACCTCTTCTCTTTTCCATCTCTTTCCAAAACATTTTCAATGTGTATGCCAAATGGAAAGCCCGAACTAGGTAGCTCATGGATGGTCTAAGCAAGTTAGTGAGTCGACGGGAGTCCCATACCTCCACGTGTGGTCGTACGCTCAGTCTTGGATCAAGAGACAAGAACTCGGGTCCTAGGGCGACAAGAATGAGTCAAATAACCACATCCCATGTGGCGGCTCATCCAAACCTTTTATCATGTTTAACCACATATTCTCATCACACCACGTCATCCAGTCATACTAGATTCATTTGCAGCTCTGATTCATTAACCATATGTAGGAGAGTAAAAAACTAAGCATGGCTAAGCATTTTAGATATAAAGCTCTAGCGACGCACACAAGCAAAACCTAGTCATGCTAGGAGCAGTGGATCAGGGTATTTAGGCGACAAGAATGGAACATGCATTAGATAGGTTTAACTCTACCTATCGATAAAAGATAGTTGAACCGTGTGGTACGAAATAGTAAGTTTTGAAATACTTTGAAATCATAGGTTCAGAGAGGGGGCTGCTTGCCTTGTTGTTGTTAACCAAAATATAGATATCCATGGTTCTTCGTCTTGACTTGTTCATAGATGGACAAGTATTGGTCCTCCGTGTGGTCGATCTTGATATCGGACTCGTTGCTCACATCAACTCCGGATCCTACCAGGGAGAAGCAGAAACACACCGGAAAAAAAATAACATTCAATACATGGCATCGATGCACAAACAATATGATGATATGACAGATTTATGTTACTCAAAATAATCCCTAGGACTAGCTAATCAGGTTGCGGGGTTTTCGGACGCTTCCGAAGCGGCGATCCGATAAACCCTAAATTCAGCTGAAGGGGGTACAATTGGTTCTTCTAAATTAAGCAGGACTCAAAGTTGTTTATCAATGCATGATATTGACACAAACAGGTAGAGTTCATTTTTCTGAGCATTTTGATATATTATACGCAATTTCTGATAAACAGATAATATTCTGTGAATTTTACAAGGTTACACAATATTTCTGGAATTTGCAGAAAACACTAGAAAACGTTTTTCACAACGAGCGACCTAGCCAGAGCCGCTGACTCGTGGGCCAGAGGCACCACGTCAGCCTCCAGGCTGACCAGGTCAAACCGGCCAAGGGCCTGGCCTGGCCACGTCTTCCCGATGGCTGGCACGGTGGCGCTCGACCGGGACGGCGAACCAGAGGGGAAGGAAGGAAGGGAAAAGGCCCCGTCGGACCGTGAGCTCACCCTGGGTCAGATTGACTCGCCGGCGTGGTCGGGGGTCGCTGGACAGATGCGAAACAGGGGCGGCGGAGCTCGGATCCCGCGGAGAAGAAGCGGTCGCCGGCGGCGTTTCCGGCCACCCGCGGCCGATTCCTTCGACGAGGCTAAAGAGGGCGATGAGGCAGAGCGGTAGGGCTTGCTCGGAGGGGCTCAGGCGGTCTGTATCGGCGGCGCCAAGCGGCGACAGTGGCGGCAGTTGTAGGCGCGCGCGGAGAGAAAAAGAGGGAGCGAGGGAGAAGGGAAGTGAGGGAGAGAGGGTGAGAGGCTTCGGGGTGTCGTCCTGGCGTCCTCATCCTTTCTCCAGGCGGTCGGTGGCGCGCGCATCACAGCAGGGATCGGGCGACCTCGGCGCAGCCACGGAGCTGCTTCACTGCTCCACGAAGAAGACAAGACGGTTTTGCAAAAAGCCCCCTGGGCTATGGGGTTTTCTGGAAAATTTTAAAAACAGCACCCTTTTGCATATTACTTGGTGTTTTAAACAAGTTCAAAAATTATGAAATCAGTTAGGGGCTTTCCTGTTAATTAGCAAAGCTCAACTTGTGATTATTTTGATATTTTCAAATAGCTCAAACCCATTTGGGATACTTTGAACAGAGTTTGATATTTGGGCAATTTAGGGTTTCCACTTCAATTTCAAATGCAAATTTTTCTTAGTCAGTTTTACATGATGCAAATGATCTTAATTACAAACATGGGGTGTTACAAAGATACAGTGATCGGCGCGGTGTTGGTGCAAGAAGACGACAGAAAGGAGTACATCATTGCATACCTAAGTCGTCGCTTGATCGACACCGAAACTCGGTATGTGTTTATTGAAAAGCTATGCTTGTCTTTATATTATGCGTGTACCAAGTTTCGACCTTATTTGCTTTCTAGTACATGTGTAGTAGCTTGCCAAACCGACGTGATTAAGTATATGTTAGAAAAACCGATTCTTAGTGGTAGGATTGGAAAATGGGCTTATGCACTGATAGAATATGACTTAACATATGAATCGCTGCATGCCATGAGAGGTCAAGTTATTGCCGATTTTATTGTTGATCATAGGATTAAGGATGATAAAAATATAAATTATGTTAGTGTTTGCCCATGGAAGCTTTATTTTGATGGATCGGTCTGTAGAGATGAACAAGGCGTCGGTACTATTTTAATTTCACCTAATAATATTGTTTATGAAACATCGGTCCATTTAGAATATCCTTGTACTAATAACCAGACTGAATATGAGGCTTTGCTATTTGGTTTGCAAACTTTAGTAGACATGGGTGTAAAAGATATAGATGCTTATGGAGATTCGCTTCTGGTAGTCCAACAAATAAAAGGCAAATTTCAGTGTTTTGATGGATTACTAAATAGCTATTTGGATCGATGTTTAGATATAATTAAGTCTCTAGATACGTTTACTATACAGCATATACCTAGAGAAGAAAATTCAAGAGCTAATTATTTAGCACAGCAAGCATCTGGTTATCATATTAGCAAAGGTAATTTTTTCATATTACAAAAACCGATGCTAGATGTTCCGTTGGCTGTGAGTCTTGTACAACATGTAGCCTGTTTTGGTGCAGTTCGGCAATTAGCATTTTATAGCAAAGAAGATTCAGTGCATTGTGTAGCCGGTTCTGGTAAAGTGCAGCGGCAATTAGTGCATGGTAGTGTCAAATCGGTACAGGAGTTATACACAGCCGATTTAGAAAATAACTCAGAACTTGGAGATTGGAGAGTTCCACTAGTTAATTATTTAAAAGATCCGAGTCAGACAAGAGATAGGAAAGTTCGGCGACAAGCTTTAAAATATACTTTGTTAGATGATGAACTATATCGCTGAACAGTAGATGGGTTATTTTTAAAGTGTTTGAATTCTGATCAATCAAAAATAGCTATGGGAGAAGTGCATGAAGGAATATGTGGGACACATCAGTCGGCTCATAAGATGCGATGGTTAATAAAAAGAGCGGGATTTTACTGGCCGACTTTGTTAGAAGATTGTTTTAGGTACTATAAGGGGTGTGAAGCATGTCAAAAATTTGGAAATATACAGTTAGCACCAGCGGCTATGTTGAATCCTATAATTAAGCCGTGGCCATTTAGGGGATGGGGTCTAGATTTTATTGGTGAAATACATCCTTCATCTTCTAAAAGACATCGCTTCGTCCTAGTAGCCACAGACTATTTTACCAAATGGACTGAAGCGGTTCCTTTGAGAAATATGACTCATAGGAAGGTGATCAGTTTTGTCTTAGAGCATATTATTCATCGATTCGGTATTCCTCAAACTTGTACTACTGATCAGGGATCTTCTTTTATGTCAAAACAATTTCGTGAATTTGCCGAATCACTTAGAAGTAAATTGTTAAATTCATCGCCTTATTATGCTCAAGCTAATGGACAGGCCGAATCTAGCAATAAAACTTTGATTAAACTTATAAAGAAGAAAATTGAGGAGCATCCGAAGCGATGGCATGAGGTGCTTTCGGAAGCTTTATGGGCTCATCGGATATCTAAGCATGGTGCAACTCAGGTGACACCGTATGAGCTGGTATATGGCTAGGAGGCAGTGTTGCCTGTAGAAATAAATTTACAAGCTCTTAGAGTGGCTAGACAAAATGATTTGTCGGCTGTAGATTATAATGATTTGATGAAGGATAGGCTTGATGATGTTCCTGAAGAAAGATTAAAAGCCTTGCGAGAAATTGAAAAGGAAAAATTAAGAGTAGCTAAGGCTTATAATAAAAAGGTTAAGGAAAAATCATTTCAAATAGGAGATTTAGTATGGAAAACGATTTTACCTATTGGAACTAAAGATAGAAAATTCGGCAAATGGTCGCCGAGTTGGGAAGATCCATATAGAATTGTAGAGATTGTTCCTGGAAATTCATATTTTGTGCAATCTTTGCAGGGAAAGAAATTACCAAAAGCTCTCAATGGAAAATATTTGAAAAGGTATTATCCTAGCATGTGGCAGGAGGCTTGAAAATAGCATGGCCGATACATTATTTTAAGTATCGCCCTAAGCAGAATTTGGCCGATATATTCTTCAAAATATCGCCCTAAGAAAAATTTGGCCGATGCATTCTTTGAGCATCGCCCTAAGCAGATGTATGGCCGATGGAATGATCAACATCATCCAAATGTATTGTTATAGTGTTTTTGATAAATATAATTATACCAAAAACAGGGGGCATGTGTTGAAAACATAATTTGGCTACTAGATATTTTATAGGCCAAATTAATTTGAACTATTTTGGGTAGATTATTGCTTCACATATATATTCAAACTGGTTGTTTAGTTCAAAAATGCAGGAGTGGTCAGAGTGTAATACAGAGGCTTCAGCGGCAAATCAAGAATACAAGATATCTAATCAGGACAATGGAAATTTTGCCGGACATGCAGCTATCAAGAAAGTACAGGACATGAACAAATTCTATGGTACAATGAGCTAATCTGCTGCTGTCTAGAACAAGTTTTTTCTTGCATCGGATGTCAAGCTGAAACATTGTTTGCAAGGAAGGTGAATCGGCTACAATTGCATGTACGACCGATCGTCCTTTGTATGATTAGTGTTCTGGCCGGATTATTTTATTCTGTAGGCTATACTGTTTGTACGTGACATGCACCGATACGTACTACAAACTAGCAGATAGATTTGATAGGTAATGACCGAACCGAGAAGGACAATTCTGTTCGGTTTAGCTTTAGGAGTTTTCAGACTGTACGTCAAGTCATTGTCTCGCAAAGCCCTACGCCTATAAAATAGATTCTGGCCGATTGAAGAAGATACCAATCGTTATTCAACACAAAAATCTACTTTTTGTTTACGTTTATACTTTTCCGTCGTTCTCTCCTGCTTAGCCCTAGCCGCCTAGGGTTTAGCAAAATCTTTGCCGTTTTGCGCTGAAAAACGGTCGATCTCCTCCGTGAAAGTGAGGATCTCTTTGTTGATTTGCTCGGAAATCATCCGTTCGTCGTCATGAAAGCACGACGGTTATCGTGGTGTTGCGCAACAGTTTTGCGTGGCAACAACATGTAACAAAACTGAATGTAAATGGTGTTTCAATGCTTGGAAACAAGGCCTAGAGATCATACTTTCACTAGTGGACACTCTCAACAAAGACAGCATAATTGAACCAATAAATACTAACTTCACTATGCCACTCTAAACTATTCTCCAATGGATAATGATGACTTGTAAGAACAGCTCGTTCGGAACCCCAAGAGGAAAGTATGATGAGCACAGCAGCAAGTCTTCCCTTAGTTGTGAAACCAAGGTTTAATCGAACCAGTAGGAGAAAGCCAAACTTCAGAAGGTGATGCTTGCTAGCTTCGTGACACTCCGGACAAGGGCGCCAGATAACTGCTTGTCGGCGTGTAGCTTTTCACCAGCAGCAATGTGAAACCTGCACACAACACAACCAAGAACTTTGCTCCCAACTTACGATGAGGTTGTCAATCTCACCGGTTTGCTGTAAACAAAGGATTGAGCGTATCGAGTGGTAATAGGATAATAGTATGCAAGAAAGTAAACAGTGCGAGTAAAAGTAAAACGGTATAGCAATGTAAAGGAAATTGGACCGGGGTCCACAATTCACTAGTGGTGTCTCTCCATAAGATAAATAACACATGCTGGGTAAACAAATTACAGTTGGGAAATTGATAGAATAAAGATAACATACATATATCATGAGGATCACTATGAGATTCACTCTGGGCAATACAACAAAATACATAGACCGCCATCCAACTGCATCTATGACTAAAAATCCACTCGCGGGGAATCGTCCGAGGACCCCTTGAGTATTAAGTTGCGAATAACAGATAATCGCATTAAGCAAAGTGCGTAATGTAAACAAAGCAATGTCCTTGGACACAAGAATGTTGTTTTCTCCCTAGTGGCAACAACACATCTACAATCTTAGAGGTTTCTGTCACTCCCCCAGATTAAATAGAGGCATGAACCCAACTATCAAGCATAAATACTCCCTCTTGTAGTTACTAGCATCTACTCGGCTACTAGCAATGGAAAGCATGCTGTGACGACCTCAAATTTGATACAAATTCGAAGTGCCCGTTATGTATTCCACCGCAATCCCAGAACCATTGTTGCGATACACATAACGTAGTTGGTAACTAGTTCCATAGACATTACAATACGATGAGTCAAATACAATGGTCATAGAGACCAAGTTCATATTACAACACAATATAGCAGCGGAAATAACGTCTTCGGGTCCATGCCTTCACCCTACAGGCAATGGCGACTCATGGAGACGAGCTTAGTTCTGGTACTCCTCTTCATACCCTTCCTCCTGGTATTCTTCCCCATAGTCTGGCCAAGTTGATAGCCAGGGACACAGCCATGAGTACATTGGATGCACTCGCAAACCATCTTATAAAGGAAATGATGAAGTAGATTTGCAAGTTTGGTATAGTGGACTAAGCACTAAGTTTATTTGCAAAAAGCTAGTTTTATTTCCCAAGAAGGTTCATTGGTAGAAGAGAGGTTTAGTTCTCTAAGTTCAATCTAAAGAGGAACTTCAAGTGTGTCAACATCATTGTCAAGTCAAGTCATTCACCATGTTCACCCTTGTTACTTTTATTCCTGACAAAAGTCAAGTACAGCTTGCCAACTGTCCATAACCGCGGACTCGGCTATTTGAATAGTTTGAAAACCTCTGCAGAGGGGTACACTTTACCCACAAGATTCGATACATCTGCCAGGAGAAATCCACGGATCGTCATACACAAGTATGCGGGGTTCAGATAATCAAACAAACTCTTTCACTTGCTCACCCTAGTATAGGATCCTTCCCTAGAGCCCGGGATACGGAATCCCCGCTCCGGTGCCTCTAGTTCTGGCCATCCCGGGATGCCGGGTTAGTGGAATCCACCTGGTTCAGAAGTAGCCGCGCACGGTGTCCTTCCATAAAGATTTGTTACAAGGCCTCCCATACTAAGGTAAACAAGCTACGGACTAAGCCCCTTCCCATATAGGGGTAATGTGGTTGTACGGTATGGTTGGCTCCCATAGTACATCACTCATTGTCATTGAGAAATACATTTCATAGTTCTTAGTCAAGATTGATTTCTTTCATAAAGCCATTATGTAGGAGCAATCTCCCATTCAAGTTTCAAGTTCAAGTCACCACTTTTCAAATAGGGTTCCCCTTATAGATGGCCTCAATATTATTAGCGACTAAGCAACTATATTGAGCGATGATACTATTAAACTATGGTTGGATAAACTCAACTTGATGCTCTTGCTAAACAAGACATCACTATACTTCTATCATTCTACTCTAGCAATTCAATCATGCAATTTACTTAAAACAAGTAGAATGCAATATTAAAACTAGGCATTGGGAGTATGAATCAAAAGATGGCTTGCCTTGGTTGGCAAAGTGTCCGGGGTATTCTTCTTCCTCTTCTTGATAATAATTCCCTCCAATATCCTCCTCGGCAACACTAGCGTCTAATAACGAATAAACACAAAGCACACCATCACTACACAATGCTAACAACACACCAAGCACACATCTTTGTTTGCTAACAATAGCATTCATGTTGCATTTTATGGTGTTTGATTGTAAGTTTTGCTTCTAAGTTTTCATCAAGTGTGCAAGCTAGGGTTTCTATTAAGGGTCATATGTTGTTCACTTTCTAAGCATTGGTATGGGTTTAGGGGTACTAATACTAGTTCCAGTGGGAGGGATCAACTAAGTGACTTGGTAAAGAGGGTAAATTAATTCTAAGTTTATGATAGGGACCTATCATTTTATGTTACTAACTAGAGTGGGGTTAGGGTCTAATTGATAACACTAACAGGGTTTGGAGTTGGTTAGGGTTGACTAACAGTAAAGTAGGTCATTGGGGAGTTCACAAACCAATTTCTGTAATTTTAGGAAGTTCAAACAATTCTATAGAATTTTTCTAGGGTTAATCAAGCTATGGTCACACTATTCTTATTTAATTAAATTCCTAACTTATTTTGAATTCTAACCAGTTCTATTGTGTAGAGTATTTCATAAGCTTTCCAACGCATATTCATTTGCTAGAAATGGATTTGTAAAACTCTTGGAATTTTAATTTGAAAAACATCTCTGAATCATATTCAAATTAATTGAAAAAGGCGGGAGAATAAATCAAAATGAAACGGACCGGTTTCTAACTTAACAGGCCGATCCTGGACAGAACCCGAACGGGCCGGCCCAGAAAACGTTTCGCGCGGGGCGGGATTTGTTTTAAAACGAACTGACAGGTGGGGTCGTGGTGTCAGGCGACTTAAGTTACCGAATCGGTATGCTACCGCTCGATCCAGATCTAACGGCTCATGGTCATCGTCTCGACGGGGAAGGGCGGAGCTCACCTGCGTCCAGTGAAGAAGACGACGGCAACGACGACGCGCGTAGAGGAAGCAGAACTCGACGGCGACGTGCGGGATCGGCTGCGGCGATGCTCCTCCTCCGATTCCCAGCGGCGGCTTGCTCCGGGGTGGTCGAACGCGGCGGCGCGCTTCGCGTCCAGTACCTCGCCAGCGTTGCAGGCGTCGACGAACCAGAGCGAGAGGGAGGGCGAGAGGTTGTCTGGGCGGTAGCTGGGAGTGGGGCGAGTCTCTCCGTTTGATCGGCGGGTCCTTTTATAGGGCGGAGCGACGAGGGCGAGGCTGTCCAGAAGCTCGCCGGCTCGGGGGCCCTGGCAACATTCGAAGGTCGAACCGGGCACGGCGGTCTCGGGGGCGTGCTGGGAGGGTGCTGGCTCGGCCGCGGAGTGCTGTGGGTCGGCGCTGGCGAGGGCAGGGCGGTCGGAAACGTGCAGAAAGAAGAAGGTCTGGGAGGGGGCCCTGGGCGCGTTTCTCCTCCTCCCTCCACTTCTCACGGCTTGGGTCAGGGCTGGGGGCGCTGGGCTCGACCGTGGCGTCTCCCAGGAGCATGGCGACAGTGCTAGGGCGAGCAAGAAGAGTGCAGCCACAGTGAGTTCGATTTGGTTTGATTTGCTTCTGCCAGTGTTCGACGAAATGCCCGCAAGAGATTTAAATTCGAATTTTTGAAAATTTCCACTTTGGGTGATCAGCATATTGGCCAAGGTGTCCTGTCATATTTTTGTTACAAAGAAAGAAGAAGTTTTGCAGAAATCTTATTTCAAGTTTTGGTATAGTCACTGTTTCAGATTCAAACTTTGGTTGAAGTTTGAGTGATGCTTTGGGTTGAATTTTGAGTAGATTCTTGTTGGTTGAGTTAGTATGTAACTTGGTTAAGCTCAACTAACAGGCCAAACCTGAAGGTGGGTTCTAGATTTCTTAATCCAAGGGCTCAAAGTGGTGTAGTCAAACAGATTTCCTAGATCATCTTATTTTTTTCTTTTTCTCTAATATTTTGATTTTTGGTTCCTTTGATGCTTATTCTTTGTCTCAATTGCTTCTGTTGGTTAACTTAGAATTAACTAACTATTGCACAACCAAAAGAAACACACATGAAATCATAAAAGACATAGAATAGAAAATACATGTATGCACGAAATAATAGATAAAAAGTTTTATCTGGGTCCAGAATTTGGTCTTTTAATTAATAGGGAGTGGATTACAATTTCTGAGTTGTTACAATCTTCCCCCCTTAAAAAGAATCTCGTCCCCGAGATTCACTAATTAAGAACTGAAAAGATTGGGAAACTCTTTCTGTAGGTAATCTTCTCGTTCCCAAGTAGCTTCATCTTCGGTGTGATTACTCCACTGAACTTTCAGAAACTTGATGCTTCGGGTTCGAGTGGTTCTATAAGCTTCCTCGAGGATACGGATAGGTACTTCTCGATAAGTCAAATCCTTGTTGATGTCCACAGAACGGTGATCAATATTCTTGAAAATTTCTGGCTTCTCCGGCACTTCAAGACATTTCCGAAGTAAAGACACGTGGAAGACATCGTGTACTTCAGACAATTCAGGGGGCATTTCCAACTGATAAGACACTTCTCCTCTGCGGTCTAGTATCTTGAAGGGTCCAATATATCTTGGTGCAAGCTTTCCTTTTACTTGGAATCTTTGCATTCCCTTGAGGGGTGACACTCTAAGATACACGAAATCTCCAATCTGGAAGGTTAGTTCTCTACGCCTCTTATCCGCATAACTCTTTTGTCTAGACTGGGCTGCCTTGAGGTAGTCACGAATCATGCGAACTTTCTCCTCGGCTTCTTGCAGAATGTCAGGTCCAAATATCTGACTGTCTCCGGTTTCTGACCAATTCAAAGGGGTACGACACTTTCTTCCATACAAAGCTTCAAATGGGGCCATTTGCAAACTGGCTTGATAACTGTTGTTGTAGGAAAACTCCGCGAAAGGCAGACAATCTTCCCACTTAGCTCCATAAGCTAGAACACAGGCTCTCAACATATCTTCAAGTATTTGATTCACTCTTTCAGTCTGTCCATCAGTCTGAGGGTGGTAAGCGGTGCTAAATGCTAATTTGGTTCCCAAGGCTTGATATAAGCTTCTCCAAAATCTTGAGGTGAATTGGGTTCCTCGATCGGAAACTATGGTTTTAGGGACTCCATGCAAACTAACAATTCTGGATAGATACAGGTCCGCTAGCTGTCCCGAGTTATAAGTGGTCTTGACAGGAATAAAGTGGGCTACTTTGGTCAGTCTATCCACAATGACCCAGATAGAGTCATTTCCACGGCTAGACCTTGGAAATCCAGTGATGAAATCCATTCCAACAGATTCCCACTTCCATTCCGGAACTTGCAAAGGTTGCAACAGTCCAGCAGGACGTTGATGTTCAGCCTTGACTCTTTAACAAATATCACACTTAGAGATGAACGATGCAATCTCACGCTTCATTCCATGCCACCAAAATTGTTCCTTTAAATCTTGATACATCTTAGTTCCACCGGGATGAATGGAGTAAGGTGTCTCATGGGCTTCCTTCATAATAACTCCCTTCAATTCTGAGTCAGCAGGCACATAGATACGTCCTTTATACCAAAGAACTCCTTGATCATCTTCCTCAAATCCTGGCACCTTGCCGGAACTAATTCGGCGCTTAATTCCATCGATACTCTTATTTCCCTTTTGGGCTTCTTTGATTTGGCTCATCAAGGTGGGTTGAAACTCAAGGTTGGCTAAGAATCCTTGACTGACTAGTTCCAATCCAAATTTTTCAAACTCTTGGTGCAACATGGGTTGCTCTTTCTTGATCATCATGTTTAATGAGCATGGCTTCCTACTCAACGCATCGGCCACCACATTGGCCTTACCGGGGTGATAATGAATTTCCAGATCATAATCCTTGATCAACTCTATCCATCTTCTTTGCCTCATGTTCAACTCCTTCTGAGTGAAAATATACTTCAAACTCTTGTGATCAGTGTAGATCTCGCAACGGTTGCCCATCAGATAGTGCCTCCAGGTCTTCAGAGCTAGAACCACGGCTGCTAACTCCAGATCATGGGTCGGATAATTTTCTTCATGAGGTCTAAGCTGCCGAGAGAGGTAAGCTATGACCTTGCCTTCTTGCATCAATACACAACCAAGTCCAAGTTTGGAAGCGTCGCAATAGACATCAAAGTTTTTGGTGATATCGGGCATGGTTAGGACGGGGGCGGACACCAATCGCTCCTTGAGCTCTTGAAAACTTTCTTCACACTTAGGGGTCCATTCGAACTTCTTGTCTTTCTTCAACAGTTGGGTCATTGGCCGGGCAATGCTTGAAAATCCCTCAACAAATTTGCGGTAATATCCTGCTAATCCGAGAAAACCTCTAACTTCAGTCTGAGTGGTTGGGGCTTCCCATTCCATGACTGATTTGATCTTCTTTGGGTCTACTGATATTCCTCCGGCTGATAATACATGGCCTAAGAATCCAACTTCCTTCAACCAGAACTCACATTTACTGAACTTGGCATACAGCTGATGCTCTCTTAATGTTTCTAAAATTAACCTCAAATGGGTTGCATGCTCTTCTTCGGACTTGGAGTAGATAAGAATGTCATCAATGAAGACAACAACAAACTTATCCAAGAACTCCATAAAAACCTTATTCATGAGGTTCATGAAATACGCAGGGGCATTGGTCAATCCAAATGACATTACGGTGTACTCATACAATCCGTATCGGGTAGTGAAGGCTGTTTTGGGAATATCCGTTGCACGGATCTTCAGTTGGTGGTATCCAGTTCTAAGATCTATCTTCGAGAAGACTCTGGCTCCAGTCAATTGGTCAAACAAATCTTCAATCTTTGGGAGAGGATACTTGTTCTTGATGGTCACATCGTTTAGCTTGCGGTAATCAGTGCACAGTCGGCTAGAACCGTCACTTTTATCCACAAACAGAACGGGTGATCTCCAAGCAGAACAACTTGGCTGAATCAATCCTTTACTCAAAAGGTCATCCAATTGCTTCTTCAACTCTACTAGTTCAGCTGGGTTCATACGATAGGGTCGTTGGGCTATAGATCCAGTTCCGGGGATAAGCTCAATGATAAACTCAATATCCCGATCCGGTGGCATTCCGGGTAGCTCATCGGGAAAAACATCCGGGTATTCACAGACGATGGAAACTTGCTCTAAAGTTGGTCCTGAGATACTCTTATGACATCTGGGGATTTGGATGGGTTTGACTGATACATGCTTTACTAAAACTCCATGGCTACTCCTCATGGTGATGGTCTTTTTGGCACAATCTATAATTCCTTGGTGTTGGGACATCCAATCCATACCTAGGACCACTTCCAATCCTTTGGTTCCTAACACAATCAAACTGGCTAAAAATGAGATCCCATGGATTTCTATGGGCACTGCCAAGCAGGTACAACTGGCTTTGGTTATCGACCCGGGAATTTGCATAGACATGACATCTTTCAAGGGTGTGGGTTGAAGTCCACTTTTATCAACGAATAATTGGGTAACAAATGAGTGTGACGCTCCAGAATCAAACAGAACTCTTGCAAGAACTGAGTTAACAGGGAACATACCAAGCACAACGTCGGTTGCTTCCTGAGCTTCTTCAACATTCATGTGGTTCAGGCGGCCTCGAGAGTGAGGCTGGTTCCTTGGTGGATAGTTCTTGCCATTTCCCACACGGCGCTGTTGCTGAACAGGAGCAGTGGTCTTGGATGCATCATTTAGCTTCTTGGGGCACTCATTGGAGTAGTGCCCTTTGAGTCCGCACTCATAACAGGTAACACCAGACTTGTCACCAGGCTTGGGTAACACAGGGGTGCCATTGGGCCTTGGAGTGTTGGGGTTGAAGTTGTTGCCACTAGGTCTTGGAGGTACACGGTTGAAGTTGTTGCCGGGCGGACGGTTGGGACAGTTGGGACGGGGAGCAGGTGCAGATGGCCTCATAGGTCTAGGGGCGAAACCCATAGGTGCATTTCCCCTTGGCTTCTGCGAGTTGCTCGAGTTGCCTTGATACATCATCCGGCGCTTGCGGTTCTCTACAGCTTGCTTAAGTTTGCCTTCCATCTGAATGGCAGAGTCAACCAATGACTCCAGGTCGGCAAAGTGGATGCTGACCAGGACACATTGCATCTCATCATGCAGTCCATCCAGAAACCTTTCTTGCTTCTTCTCAGTGGTGTTGGTGTCATCTGGGGCATACCTAGACAGGGTCAAGAACTTGTCACGGTAATCCACCACAGATAGGGAACCTTGCTTCAGATTCCTGAACTCATCTCTCATCCTCTTTACCAACCCCATAGGAACATGGGCTTTGCTAAACTTGCTCTTGAACTCCTCCCAAGGCATCACATACCCTGGGGCTTGCATTGCACGAGTGCTATCCCACCAAGCTCTTGCGGCTCCCGCAAGGTAGTGGGTGGTGTACAAGACCTTCTCATTTTCACCAACTTCGGTGACTGCCAGATTGTTTTCCATAGAGCGAAGCCAGTCATCGGCATCTAAGGGCTCTTCAGACTTAGTGAACATAGGAGGGTTGGTGTTTTGGAAATTCCTCAACTTGGATCGGTGATCACCATTGCCATTGTTTTCTCCTTCACCATTGCCATTGCCATTGCCATTGTTGTGGTTCATTGCCATCTGGGTTAATTGCTGAAGAGTGGCCAAGTTAGCTTGGCGCTCAGCTCGGGCTGCTTCCCGATCTTCCATGATCAACCTTAGCAGTTCGGCCATTTCCGGGTTCGGGGGTGGGGGTGCTCGCGGCATCTGAAGATAAGGTGTGTAAGACAAGAGGGAAAAGCTAATTTGCTAAGATTTAAAGGTAACATGGATGATGCAATTTTGTCTTACTAAGGCCTTAAGGGCCAAATTCATATTTCATTCAACACTCATCAAACATATCATACATACGAGTTCACGCATTACAAATGGTTTACATCAAACCATTGCGACTCGTCTACTAGAGAGGGGGATACAACTCACACCTACACGAAGTGAAAATAAAGTGGAACTCATAACTAGATAACACGTGGATCTCTGATCTAAACAGCGGGCTCCTCGAGGTCTTCCTCCTCATCACTCACAATGAATCCATTATGCCCACCATCTTCCGGATCATCAAGGTCCTCCATAAAGTCATCTTCGTCACTAATGAGGGCATTATCCTCCTTGCGGAGATCAATGCCTTCCTCCTCACCAAGGTGATCCTCAAGACTCTCAATGTACTCAGTCAGCTCAGCCACATTGGCCTTCAACTCCTCAATGTCCCGATCCTTCTCATCGCGCTGGCGACGAAGGCTCTTGCGCTACTTCGCAAGTATCCTGATCGTGCTCCTCGCCTCCACCAGTGCGAAGTGCTCAAGGTTGGCCTTGGTATGGGCACGATCGGCCTCCTGCTGAGTGGAGTACAGTAAGAAGTCCATGTGATCGATGTAGGTACTCGGCTCATTCTGCCCGGGCATGTTTGCGGGACGCCCGTCCGCATCACGCCGGGCAAAGTTCCTAAAGTGCTCTCCCTGAACCTCCTCAACATGCAGTCCGCACAAGCGGGCGTGCATCTCCTGCATCGCTCGGACCAAACCATCGGCCCAAGTGTTCTCCACAAGCTCAAACTTGATCCTTGGAGAATTCAAATTCCCCTTCTTGCCACGGCAACTGGCTCGGATAAGCCACCGTAGCTCTCCATCTGGGTGCTCATTGAGCACGGCTCCCTTGAACTCCGGATACAAACGATCCAGGAACAAGGTCAGAGTGGTGAGGTCGCGCTCGAAACAAAGGCTGCCACCATGGCCCAACTGGTAGTGCTCAACGAATACCGGGGCCATCTACAAAATTTTAGATTAGCTTAAGTTAGTGATCAACTCAAGTGTGCAAATTTTTAAGTAGGCAAAAACTGAAGTATGTATAAAACTTTGCAAATAGAGAGGAAAGACTAAGCAATTTTTGCAACCATTACTTATATCTTTGCTTTTATCAAGTTTTCATTTAACGCCCATTCTAACTAAGGTCTCCTATGGTCAGCCTAGGCTCTGATACCAACTTGTGACCACCTCAAATTTGATACAAATTCGAAGTGCCCGTTATGTATTCCAGCGCAATCCCAGAACCATTGTTGCGATATACATAACATAGTTGGTAACCAGTTCCATAGACATTACAATACGATGAGTCAAATACAATGGTCATAGAGACCAAGTTCATATTACAACACAATATAGCAGCGGAAATAACGTCTTCGGGTCCATGCCTTCACCATACAGGCAATGTCGACTCATGGAGACGAGCTTAGTTCTGGTACTCCTCTTCATACCCTTCCTCCTGGTATTCTTCCCCATAGTCTGGCCAAGTTGATAGCCAGGGACACAGCCATGAGTACATTGGATGCACTCGCAAACCATCTTATAAAGGAAATGATGAAGTAGATTTGCAAGTTTGGTATAGTGGACTAAGCACTAAGTTTATTTGCAAAAAGCTAGTTTTATTTCCCAAGAAGGTTCATTGGTAGAAGAGAGGTTTAGTTCTCTAAGTTCAATCTAAAGAGGAACTTCAAGTGTGTCAACATCATTGTCAAGTCAAGTCATTCACCATGTTCACCCTTGTTACTTTTATTCCTGACAAAAGTCAAGTACAGCTTGCCAACTGTCCATAACCGCGGACTCGGCTATTCGAATAGTTTGAAAACCTCTGCAGAGGGGTACACTTTACCCACAAGATTCGATACATCTGCCGGGAGAAATCCACGGATCGTCATACACAAGTATGCGGGGTTCAGATAATCAAACAAACTCTTTCACTTGCTCACCCTAGTATAGGATCCTTCCCTAGAGCCCGGGATATGGAATCCCCGCTCCGGTGCCTCTAGTTCTGGCCATCCCGGGATGCCGGGTTAGTGGAATCCACCTGGTTCAGAAGTAGCCGCGCACGGTGTCCTTCCATAAAGATTTGTTACAAGGCCTCCCATACTAAGGTAAACAAGCTACGGACTAAGCCCCTTCCCATATAGGGGTAATGTGGTTGTACGGTATGGTTGGCTCCCATAGTACATCACTCATTGTCATTGAGAAATACATTTCATAGTTCTTAGTCAAGATTGATTTCTTTCATAAAGCCATTATGTAGGAGCAATCTCCCATTCAAGTTTCAAGTTCAAGTCACCACTTTTCAAATAGGGTTCCCCTTATAGATGGCCTCAATATTATTAGCGACTAAGCAACTATATTGAGCGATGATACTATTAAACTATGGTTGGATAAACTCAACTTGATGCTCTTGCTAAACAAGACATCACTATACTTCTATCATTCTACTCTAGCAATTCAATCATGCAATTTACTTAAAACAAGTAGAATGCAATATTAAAACTAGGCATTGGGAGTATGAATCAAAAGATGGCTTGCCTTGGTTGGCAAAGTGTCCGGGGTATTCTTCTTCCTCTTCTTGATAATAATTCCCTCCAATATCCTCCTTGGCAACACTAGCGTCTAATAACGAATAAACACAAAGCACACCATCACTACACAATGCTAACAACACACCAAGCACACATCTTTGTTTGCTAACAATAGCATTCATGTTGCATTTTATGGTGTTTGATTGTAAGTTTTGCTTCTAAGTTTTCATCAAGTGTGCAAGCTAGGGTTTCTATTAAGGGTCATATGTTGTTCACTTTCTAAGCATTGGTATGGGTTTAGGGGTACTAATACTAGTTCAAGTGGGAGGGATCAACTAAGTGACTTGGTAAAGAGGGTAAATTAATTCTAAGTGTATGATAGGGACCTATCATTTTATGTTACTAACTAGAGTGGGGTTAGGGTCTAATTGATAAAACTAACAGGGTTTGGAGTTGGTTAGGGTTGACTAATAGTAAAGTAGGTCAATGGGGAGTTCACAAACCAATTTCTGTAATTTTAGGAAGTTCAAACAATTCTATAGAATTTTTCTAGGGTTAATCAAGCTATGGTCACACTATTCTTATTTAATTAAATTCCTAACTTATTTTGAATTCTAACCAGTTCTACTGTGTAGAGTATTTCATAAGCTTTCCAACGCATATTCATTTGCTAGAAATGGATTTGTAAAACTCTTGGAATTTTAATTTGAAAAACATCTCTGAATCATATTCAAATTAATTGAAAAAGGCGGGAGAATAAATCAAAATGAAACGGACCGGTTTCTAACTTAACAGGCCGATCCTGGACAGAACCCGAACGGGCCGGCCCAGAAAACGTTTCGCGCGGGGCGGGATTTGTTTTAAAACGAACTGACAGGTGGGGTCGTGGTGTCAGGCGACTTAAGTTACCGAATCGGTATGCTACCGCTTGATCCAGATCTAACGGCTCATGGTCATCGTCTCGACTGGGAAGGGCGGAGCTCACCTGCGTCCAGTGAAGAAGATGACAGCGACGGCGACGCGCGTAGACGAAGCAGAACTCGACGGCGACGTGCGGGATCGGCTGCGGCGATGCTCCTCCTCCGATTCCCAGCGGCGGCTTGCTCCGGGGTGGTCGAACGTGGCGGCGCGCTTCGCGTCCAGTACCTCGCCGGCGTTGCAGGCGTCGACGAACCAGAGCGAGAGGGAGGGCGAGAGGTTGTCTGGGCGGTAGCTGGGAGTGGGGCGAGTCTCTCCGTTTGATCGGCGGGTCCTTTTATAGGGCGGAGCGACGAGGGCGAGGCTGTCCAGAAGCTCGCCGGCTCGGGGGCCCTGGCAACGTTCGAAGGTCGAACCGGGCATGGCGGTCTCGGGGGCGTGCTGGGAGGGTGCTGGCTCGGCCACGGAGTGCTGTGGGTCGGCGCTGGCGAGGGCAGGGCGGTCGGAAACGTGCAGAAAGAAGAAGGTCTGGGAGGGGGCCCTGGGCGCGTTTCTCCTCCTCCCTCCACTTCTCACGGCTTGGGTCGGGGCTGGGGGCGCTGGGCTCGACCGTGGCGTCTCCCAGGAGCATGGCGACAATGCTAGGGCGAGCAAGAACAGTGCAGCCACAGTGAGTTCGATTTGGTTTGATTTGCTTCTGCCAGTGTTCGACGAAATGCCCGCAAGAGATTTAAATTCGAATTTTTGAAAATTTCCACTTTGGGTGATCAGCATATTGGCCAAGGTGTCCTGTCATATTTTTGTTACAAAGAAAGAAGAAGTTTTGCAGAAATCTTATTTCAAGTTTTGGTATAGTCACTTTTTCAGATTCAAACTTTGGTTGAAGTTTGAGTGATGCTTTGGGTTGAATTTTGAGTAGATTCTTGTTGGTTGAGTTAGTATGTAACTTGGTTAAGCTCAACTAACAGGCCAAACCTGAAGGTGGGTTCTAGATTTCTTAATCCAAGGGCTCAAAGTGGTGTAGTCAAACAGATTTCCTAGATCATCTTATTTTTTTCTTTTTCTCTAATATTTTGATTTCTGGTTCCTTTGATGCTTATTCTTTGTCTCAATTGCTTCTGTTGGTTAACTTAGAATTAACTAACTATTGCACAACCAAAAGAAACACACATGAAATCATAAAAGACATAGAATAGAAAATACATGTATGCATGAAATAATAGATAAAAAGTTTTATCTGGGTCCAGAATTTGGTCTTTTAATTAATAGGGAGTGAATTACAATTTCTGAGTTGTTACACATGCAAGATCATAAACAACATAGAGATAACATAAAGATATATATTCAGCACATCAACTTAACATTGTACCAATACTCATCGGATCCCAACAAACACAATATGTATGATTACATAAAGATGATCCTGATCATGTAGGGCAGCTCACAAGATCTAAACATGAAGCACATGGTGGAGGAGACAACCATCTAGCTACTGCTATGGACCCGTAGTCCAAGATATACTACTCACACATCACTCCGGAGGCGACCTTGGTGGTGTAGAAGGCCTCCGGCAGGGTGCCGAGAAGAGCTCCTAGATCCTCCCGATCTCGCGATGGTGACGGCGGCGGCTTGCAGTATGTTTCGTGGAAAAGAGATTCGTCCCTTAGGTTTTTCCTGTCGAGGGGAACTTATAGGCGAAAGGGCATCGTTAGAGGTGGGGCCAGCTGGCCTCACCATGGGGCAGCGCGGCCAGGGGCTGGGCCGCGCCCCCCTGTGGTGAGCCTAGCTCAAGCTTCGGTAAAAATAGGAGGTTCGGCTTTTGTTTCGTCCAATTCCGAAAATATTTCCTGTGTAACTTTTCTGAAACACAAAAACAGCAGAAAATAGGGAACTGGCATTGTGGCATCTTGTTAATTGGTTAGTTCCGAAAAATGTATAAAAACACCACGACGTGTAACTAAACTCAAAGCAAATGGTGTATAAACAAGCATGGAGCATCAAAAATTATAGATACATTTAAGACGTATCAAGCATCCCCAAGCTTAACTCCTGCTCGTCCTTGAGTAGGTAAGTGATAACAAAAGAATAATTTTTGAGGTGACATGCACCATCACAATCTTGATCATCTATGTATTGCATTGAGTGCTGGGATCAAAGAACTTAAAACATGGGCATAAAAGACATAATCTTGACAATAAGAACTTAGCAACCATGTTATAACATGAAAAGAAACACAAATGAAAGATCATGAATAATGAAACAATGAAAGTCAAACGTGTGTTCAAATCATATGGAAAAACATAGCAAATGGTTTTCAGCTTATCCTTCATGGAATAGTAAACATAAATGCATAGGACACCTTCAAGTTTAAGAGGGCGACTAGATACAAATAATTTAAGAACAAGTGAAACCATAATCATGAATGAATCGATGATAAACTTTGGGACTATGCACATTATACTTAGAATGGCAACTATGCTCTCTTAGACGGTGCATAAAGGTAGAAGGTGGAGACTCAACATAAAAGTAAAAGAAAGACCCTTCGCAGAGGGAAGAAGTGATTGCAAGTTTTATAAACCTTCAAAAAATTATGGTACTTACTAGCTTTGAGCTCTCATTGCCCCCATCATAGGCATCTTAAATGGTTAAATTTAATGCAAGAACAATTATGAGCATATGCTTGACAAATCATAAGTTGAAAACCTCGTGTCCCATGAAGTACGAATACCCAAAACTCATGCTACTCGACTTAGGGTCCCAAGCAAGCTCTTGTCATTGTAAGTATACACGTATCATCGAGAACCGCCAACGGGGTACCTCCTTGCCCGATGACATGGAACAAGCCCACATCAAAATGACAGGACAAACAGACAATGAACACCTCAGCATCTCTTTTATTTACCATTGGTATAGCTTTTTATTTTGAGATGCGTCGTCAAATGTCCACGATGGGCATGCTGTAAATTTCCACCATGAATAATGCATGGCTTAGATTAGCGGCCCAGGCGTTTCGCTAACACATATACAAACTCCATGATCTCGCAAGATTCCTAGCTTATTTCACATCGCGAGTATCCGTAAACAAAAGATCACGATATCAACTCAAATAAGAGAAGTGCAATGTTGAAAGCTTTCCCCATGATGGCATGGTTTGGCTAATTTCCAAATTACAACTTGCAAGCATAACATCAACATAAGAGAGCCACAATGTCAAAATTTTAAAAGCGAGTAAAGTAAAGTGTGTCGTGGGGATGACTTAGGGGGCGCGTCATGAGCCAGGCAATACGCCGGCTGGCGTCCCAGGAATCCCCGTGGCTTCGGCACGAGAAGGCCGGCTCCACCCGAAGGGCCGGCTGCGCCGGCAGCCGGCTGACGACTCTGCCGAGGAGAACTAGAGCCGGGCGATGGAGACAAAACTACTCCAATGGCCGTCTCGCCAAAAGCAGAACGGCCCCGACAAGAGCGACAGAGGCGCAGACAGGAGTGACGAGCGCCACGACCACGACCAACCAATGAGAGGGCGAGGATCCTTCCCCACGGCAGGATCCGAGGCAAAGGAGGGGGGATATGCTCTCCAGATGCCGGCCTGAGGAAAAGGCACTTTATAAAGTGCCTTTGCCAGAGCGTGGCCAGAGGAGATCAGGCCAAGCACGCCGCCGCCAAGGAGCCGGCAGCCGGCCGAAGCGTTACCGAAACCTGTAACCAGGCCCCCGTCTATATAAGGGGGCCTGGACCCTTAGCCTAGGGGGTCGGATCTTCTTCTTCTTCCTCCAGCCGAACAGCTCGAGGAGCACTGTAATCGTTACAATCCAATCAATACGAAGCAGGCAGGAAGTAGGGGTTTACCTCCAACCGGGAGGGCCCTGAACCTGGGTAAATCGTGGTGTCTCTGTAGGCACAATCTCGAGTCGGACCCATCGTCACCAACGTCGAGCCCCTCCGATAAGCCTCCCCATGGCTACTGTCTCCAAATTCCTACGACAGTTGGCGCCCACCGTGGGGCAAAGCGCGGTGGCGAGCGGAGTCAAGTTCTGGCCGGGACCCTCCGGCGAGAAGGTCGCCTCCGGCCTCGTCTGGAGGTTCGGCACCTTCGACTTCGTCGACGACAACTTGGCCCACTTCGAGAACGGCTTCGGCAACGGCGGCTCCTTCCTCAACGTCGGCGGCCACCGCTTCTACGTCGCCAAGCCCTTCCCGGAGGAGATCATCGACGTCTTCGACTCTCCCTGCGACGGAGGCTCGAGCTGCGGCGAAAGCAGCAATCTTGGCACTTTGGTCGAGGTGATGGCCCTGGGAGAGGATGAGGGCGGCGACTCACCGCGCCCCGCGCGCCCGTCGCTCGAGCGCCCACCTCCACAGGAGCAAGATGCTTCACTCCCAGAGCGGGACGCCCCGGATGTCTCCGTGGTGGACCTGCGCGCTCCCCTCGACCGCGTCATCGATCCCGCTTGGGTCGCCGAGGCCTTGGAGCGGACGTGCCTCGTCCTCCTTGGCAAGCAGGCTGAGGACGAGGCCAACCGGTGTCACGCGAGCACCACGCTCGGCGAGTTCTACGGCGTGCACAGGGACGCACCGGCCGAGCTCGCCCGCGACCTGCGCCGCAGCTTCGCCACCACTCTCCCTGGCCAGATCCAGCGGTCACCATCGGCAGGCCAAGGCTGCGGAGGGCGTGGACAGGGCGGCCGCGCTCCGAGCGGCAGCGCCCAAGGCTGCCGCGCCCAGCAAGGTGGTAGAGCGAGCGGACAACGCTTGACCGTGGGGTCAGCGCCAGGGTCGGAGTCCTAGGCTCACCCAGCGGCGCTGCACATCCACCTGTGGCTAGACCACGTTCAGGCGTCCTCCAGGGGATCTGCTAGCTCAAAGCGAGCGGCTTCAGACCAAGGAGGCCCGGGGGCTGCAGGCAGCGGTCATGGGCGCAAAGAGGGCAAGTATACCCTTGATGCTGCGCTTGACCAGCCGTGTAAGTTTCACACCTCCCCGGGCAGGGAAGCGACCCACTCCACGCATCAGTGCCGTTTCATGAGAGAGCTGGAGCAGCGCGCTCGGCAGATCCCTGGAGCGGCGCAAGCGCAACCGGCTGGAGGTCAGGAGGACCAACGGCGCGAACCGGCTGGAGGCGAGCCGGACCAAGATGATGACTTCCCGACGGATGTGGAGCAGTATCATATCTTCACAACCCCCGGCAAGGACAAAAGGAACGACCTTTGGCATGAGGCAGAGGTGAACGCCGTGATGCCTGCAGAACCCCAGTTCATGCATTGGTCTGAGGCGGCCATTACCTGGGGGCGCGAGGACCACCCAGGGCTGATGCCCAGCCCTGGAGAATACGCTCTGGTCGTGGACCCGGTCGTATGCTCCGATACGCACATGTGCCGGTTCTCCCGCGTGCTCATCGATGGCGGCAGTAGTATCAACCTTCTTTACCGGAGCTCTCTGGAGAAGTTGGGCATCCCGCTTGCTCAACTGAAACCTAGCCGGCTCACCTTCCATGGCATCGTGCCTGGGCATTCTTGCACCCCTTTGGGCAAGGTGCAGCTGGAGGTTCTCTTCGGAAAGAAGGGGAACAGCCGCCGCGAGCCAATCTGGTTCGAGGTGGTGGACATCAGCAGTCCCTACCACGCCCTGCTAGGCCGACCGGCCCTGGCCAAGTTCATGGCCGTCCCGCACTACGCCTATCTGAAGATGAAGCTTCCGGGGCCCAGAGGCGTAATCACGGTCTTGGGGAACTTCAAGAAGTCCCTGGCCTGCGCCAAGGAGAGCTCGCAGCTGGCGGAGGCGCTGGTCGTCGCTGAGGAGAAGAGGCAGCTTCTACACCGCGTGGAGCTGACTCAGCAAGATGTGCCGGTTCGCCAGTCGCCGGTGGAGCAGTTCAAGCCGGCCAACGACACCAAGAAGATCCTGCTGGACGAGAGTGACCCCTCCAAGTACGTCATCATCGGCACCGGCTTGTCTGCCAAATAGGAAAGCGAGCTCACCAGCTTCCTCCGTGAGAATCGGGACATCTTTGCATGGTCTCCAAAGGACATGCCTGGTGTGCCGAGGGAGCTGGCTGAGCACGCACTCAACGTCCGGCCGGACGCCAAGCCGGTCAAGCAGCCGCTGCGACGATTTGCAGAAGAGAAGAGGAAAGCAATTGGCGAAGAGATTGCCCGGCTCCTTGCAGCCGGCTTCATCATGGAAGTGTTTTACCCTGACTGGCTCGCGAACCCAGTCTTGGTTCTGAAGAAGAACAACACTTGGCGAATGTGCATCGACTACACTAGCCTCAACAAGGCTTGTCCCAAGGATCCTTTCGCACTGCCACGGATCGACCAGGTGATCGATTCCACAGCCGGCTGTGACCTGCTGTCCTTCCTGGACGCCTATTCAGGTTACCACCAGATCCCGCTCTTCCAGCCGGATCAGATCAAGACCTCCTTCATCACCCCATACGGAGCCTACTGCTACGTCACCATGCCCTTTGGCCTGAAGAACGCTGGAGCCACTTACCAGCGAACCATGCAGCGATGTCTGCAAGGGCAGATTGGGAGGAACGTGCACGCCTATGTGGACGACGTGGTGGTAAAGACCAAGCAGAGCAACACGCTCCTGGACAATCTCAAGGAGACCTTCACCAACCTGCGGCGCTATCACATGAAGCTTAACCCCGAGAAGTGCACCTTTGGTGTGCCGGCTAGACAGCTCCTAGGCTATATCGTTTCCCAGCGAGGGATCGAGGCTAACCCCTCGAAGATAAAAGCCATCGAGGCCCTAGAGAAGCCCACCCAGCTCAGGGATGTGCAGAAGTTCGCTGGCTGTCTGGCCTCGCTCAGCTGGTTCGTCAGCCGGCTCGGGGAGAAGGCCATGCCGTTGTACCAGCTGATGAAGAAGACGGACCACTTTGTTTGGTCCCAGCGCGCAGATGACGCCTTCAACGACCACAAGCGAGCTTTGTCTACTGCGCCGATCTTGGCAGCGCCGGCTCCGCGGGAGCCAATGCTGCTCTACATCGCAGCGACCCCACGCGTCATCAGCGTGGTGATCATGGTGGAGCGCACCGAAGAAGGCAAAGAGCTGCCAGTTCAACGCCCGGTGTACTACCTGAGTGAGGTGCTCACTCTCTCCAAACAGAACTACCCGCACTATCAGAAGGTTGCGTACGGCGTGTACATGGCGGCCAAGAAGCTGAAGCACTACTTCGAAGAGCACCCAATCACGGTGGTAAGCACCACCCCGCTCTCGGAGATTATTGGGTGTAAGGACGCGTCGGGAAGAGTGGCCAAGTGGGCAATTGAGCTCGCGGCTCATACCATTCAGTACAAGCCCAGGACGACGATCAAGTCGCAGATCATAGCGGATTTCTTCGCTGACTGGGGAGAGCACCAGTACTTGCCGCCGGCTCCAGACTCCACTCACTGGCGCATGCACTTTGATGGCTCCAAGCTGCTCGGGGGCTTGGGAGCCGGCGTCGTCTTGACCTCTCCCAAGGGAGACAAGCTGCAGTACGTGCTGCAGATGCATTTTCGAGCATCAAACAACGTCGCCGAATACGAAGCCCTGGTGCATGGGCTCAAGATGGCCAAGCAGATCGGAATCAGGAGGATTCTTTGCTTCGGAGACTCCGACCTGGTAACGCACCAGGTCTCAGGGGATTGGGACGCTAAGGACGCCAACATGGCCTCCTATCGCTTCTACGTGCAGCAGCTCAGTGGATTCTTCGAGGGCTGCGAGTTCCACCATGTCCCCAGAGCAAACAACGAAGAAGCGGACCGGTTGTCTAAGATCAGCTCCACCAAGCAGGATATCCCGGCTGGGGTGTCCCTGGAGATCATCCACAAGCCGTCAATCAAGCCTTCGCCGGAGTCCATATCCATCTACGTGCCTGGAGATCCGGCCCCGGCTCTGGTACCGCCACCAGACCCGGGGGAAGCCGCCTCGGGGCTGAAGGAGCTAGCCGGCCAGCCCAGCACGGCCGGCTCGACGAAGAACGAGGGGACTGCCGGCTCCACGCCCGCTCCTCCAGCCGGACAATCAGATGAAGCTGGCACGACGGCGGACCCGGGGGCTGCCGATCCTCTGGTCGCCAGTGTCTTCCACATACGGGAGATACCTTCTTGGGCGGAGCCATTCTCCAACTACCTCATCACCGGAGATCTGCCGCAAGACGAAGTGGAAGCTAGACGAATTCAACGTCGAGTGGGGGCATACACCATCATCAATAGCGAGCTGTACAAGCGCAGCGTGTCAGGCATTTTCCAGAAGTGCATCGAGCAGGAAGAAGGGATGGAGCTGCTAAGGGAGATACACCAAGGGGAGTGCGGACACCACGCCTCTTCCAGAGCTTTGGTGGCCAAGGCCTTCCGCCATGGTTTCTACTGGCCGATGGCCAAGCAGAATGCAGAGCAGCTGGTGAAGCAGTGCAACGGCTGCCAGCGCTTCTCCAAGCACAGAAACACTCCAGCGGCAGCCCTCAAGACCATCCCGCTCGCCTGGCCATTCGCCGTCTGGGGCCTGGACATGGTAGGGCCATTCAAGACCGCACCCGGGGGCTTGACGCATCTGCTGGTTGCTGTGGACAAGTTCACCAAGTGGATCGAAGCCAAACCAATCAAGAAGCTCGACGGCTCGTCCACGATCAAGTTCTTCAATGAGATCATCACGAGATATGGAATACCCCACAGCATCATCACCGACAACGGGACAAACTTTGCGAAGGGAGTCTTTGCTGATTACTGTGGTCAGAAAGGCATCCGGCTGGACTTAGCATCGGTGGTGCACCCACAGTCAAATGGACAGGTGGAAAAGGCAAATGGGCTGATCCTAGCCGGCATCAAACCAAGACTGGTCGAGCCTCTCGAGCGCTCAGCCGGCTGTTGGGTCGAGGAGCTACCCTCAGTGCTCTGGAGCCTGCGCACCACTCCAAACCGTTCTGTGGGCTTCACACCCTTCTTCCTAGTCTACGGAGCAGAGGCGGTGTTACCCACGGACATCGAGTTCGATGCTCCCAGAGTTGTCCAGTACACGGAGCAACAAGCAAAAGAAGCTCGCGAAGATGGTGTCGACCTCCTCGAGGAGGCTCGAGAGCAGGCTCTGGCTAGATCAGCGCTCTACCAGTAGCAGCTGCGACGATACCACAGCCGGAAAATTCGCCCGCTCGCGTTTCGCGAAGGTGATCTCGTACTCCGGCTGGTCCAAAGCACTAAAGGCATGCATAAGCTGTCTCCTCCCTGGGAGGGACCGTTCATTGTCAGCCGGGTGTTGGGCAATGGGGCATATTACCTCATCGACGCACAAGAGCCCAGAAAGAACAAGGCAGACAACTCTGACAAGGAGACCGAGCGTCCCTGGAATGTCAGTCTCTTAAGACCTTTCTTCTGCTAAGGCAAAAGCTTGTACCCCGAAAAATGTGTCAATGAATAAAGGAAAACGGAGCGGCTAGCTACGGCCGGCTCCGGGGAAAAACACTGCGTGCATGTTTTACTTCCTGCGTTATTCACTTGACCGGCCGCCGGCTCCAGGCACCGAGCCACAGCCGGCTGCCCCGAAAACGATCGATCTCTCGCCAGCCGAATGAGTACTGCGTATGACGAAGGTCTCGAGCCCAACCTCCACCTTCCGGCTCCGCGTAGCCGGACGAATAGGAGCCGGCAGGCCACATACGAAGGAAAGCCGCGGAGCAGAACCACAAGCGATAGAAAACCCGCTCAACCAAGCGTTAAGGGTAGTATCTGTCAACTAATCGTAGGCTAGCATGAGTCGGGAGCCCGATAGACTGAAGTACTACTTCTCACTCCGCGGCACGCTCCCACCCTAGGCCGGCATTCGGCTGCCGGCCCAAGGGAGACCAACCGGCACCAGGCTGCCGGTTGGGGGTAGAAGGGCCGAAGGGTGGGAAGATTAAGGAAAAGGTTGAGGGAACCGGGCAAGTGCAAAGCCATCGGGTAGCTGACAGATACGATCTTTGGCGTTTGGGCTGAGAAGCCACGCCCAAGAGGTTCGAAGCTAGAGCTACCTCGCCTGGCGGTTGGCATCGTTCGCAAGAAGTTAGTTTCGAGCTAGCTGATAGTCCAGCTACCCCAAAACTCGGGGGCTAGGGGGAAAGGGAATTGGCCCTCAGAAGCAGGCCAGCTCCAGTACCTCGCCGGCTGTTCGAGCAGCCGGCGCTGCGACACGATCGACAAGCAAGCAACGAAATCGAAAACTTAAGACTCGCAAAGCGACAGCTAGAGCTGGAGGCTAGGAGGTCTGCTCCAATCATGGCTCGAAACGTGCGAAGACTTGGGAAAGGAAAACGCGCCGGCTCCGACCCTTGCCCGAGCCGGTACCAGATACGCCTCCCGTTCCGTTCGCACTGGAGCCGGAGCTAGCCCATCCTTCCTGGAGCCGGCCAGCAGAAGCGCCGGTCCATTCACGCTGGAGCCGGAACTAGCCCGCACTCCCCAGAGCCGGCTAGCAGGAGCGTCGTTCCCCCCGCATCAAAGCCGGAGAAGCCCTGCCCGAAGCGTCTGCGCAGGCCAGTGACTACCGTAGTCTCTACCTACAGATTTGCACAACAAGCGATTTCGCTAAGGGAGAACCGTCGCGGCGCAGCGATGTCAAGCAGAAGGCATTTTGCGCGATGGCAAAAGTACACAGCGAACAAAGACATGCAGAAAACTAGAAGAGTTCATTAAGGAGCCTGACGATTACAAAAGTCCCCTAAAATACTACCCTAAAGATGCCGAGGATCCCCAGGCGAGTCCGTGTCAGAGTCGCCCGCAAGAGGAACGACGAGGAGGATGCCAAGAGTTCCTCGCCCGGGAGATCCTCGCCTTCCCAGCCCACGCCGGAAGCCGGAGAATCTCCCGTCCTTCACGGCTGGGGGGCGTAAGTGCGGGCGGAGAGGGTGGCGTCGAAGAAGCAGACGGTGAACTCCTTCTTCCCGTCATGGCGGGTGAGGAGGATGAACCAGCCCTCGTGCGCGCCGTAGTCGAAGAAGAACTTCGACCACCCGTCGCGGAAGTAGCACTCCCCCTGGCCGTCGTAGTAGACTTCGACGTGGTACGACGGCTGGCCGCCGCTGCATTCCCGCAGCTTGGCGTAGGCCATCTCCTGGCCTTCCATCGAGCGCGCGAACTGGGACGGAAGGCGAAGGCGGTCCCGAGACCCGGCGAGCACAGGAACGACACAGGTGGACCACCCCTGGGCCGAAACATAGGTCGGCGTTTGGAGCGCCGGTCTCTCCAACCAGGGTCGCGACGGGCCAAGCTGAGGAGGGGCTGCCGCGCGGGGCCCCGTGGAAGTGGCGTCGACCCTGAAGACGGCGGGGGCCTTTTTGTTCTTGCTACCCGGCGGTCGCCCGCGGCGAGACGAGGAAGGCGCGGCGACCGCCGCGGGAGCCTTCTTTTTCCCGCTTCCCTTCGGGCGGCCTGGTCTCCGTTTCTCTGGGACGCCCGCGTCGCCGGAAGCTCTGGCCACCTGGGGCGATGAAGGAGCAGCAGCCGCCGCAGAAGCGGGCTTCTTCCCGCTTCCCTTCGGGCGCCCTGGTTTCCGCTTCTCCGGGATGCCCGTGTCGCCGGAAGCCCCGGCCACCTGGGGCGCGAAGGAGGAAGAAGCGGCGGCGGTGGCCTTCGCAGCAAGGGCCTCCAAGGTGCTCTTGTTTCGGCTCCCTTTCGGGCGACCGCGCTTCCGGGATACGGAAGGCGCCGCTCCCGGCGCCTCGACCTCCTTTTCGCTCTCCTCCGGGACCTTGACGTCGCTGGCAGTCGAATCGCTAGGGGACGACATGTTCAGAGGCGAGGGGAGAAGTGGGGAACGTCCTGCGCAGCTAACGCGCTCGGTATTTAAAGAAGAAGGGCAAGAGGGCAACCCCCGACGTTTCAGTAACCAACTCCCACGTTGTGCGCCACCGCGGTGGTTGCCGCAGCGGATCGTGGGAGGAGTTGATGGGACTTGCCGCTGACGTATACCGGCCCATTCCACATGACGACTTGAGAAGTTATGGTGAAGGGAGTTCCGAGGTCAAGGTGATTAGACTGGTCACTGGCGCACTGCGCCGTCCGTTGCGTGGAAACGAGACCCGAGGCGGCGCGATCTCCCAAGAGGCAACGCACCGATTCGAGGCCCCCAGCCGGGCCGCGTCCTGGAGCCGGTTCGTCCCGAGACGGCCGGAAGGACTCCGCATGGCCTAGCCCTGATGACTGGATCGACCCAGCCGGACCGGAGATCCTGAGACTTCGGCGAAAAGAAGAACCCGCCGAAGCCCCATGCTAGCCCATGAGACTTCGTCAGTTTCGGGGGCTAGTGTCGTGGGGATGACTTAGGGGGCGCGTCATGAGCCAGGCAATACGCCGGCTGGCGTCCCAGGAATCCCCGTGGCTTCGGCACGAGAAGGCCGGCTCCACCCGAAGGGCCGGCTGCGCCGGCAGCCGGCTGACGACTCTGCCGAGGAGAACTGGAGCCGGGCGATGGAGACAAAACTACTCCAACGGCCGTCTCGCCAAAAGCAGAACGGCCCCGACAAGAGCGACAGAGGCGCAGACAGGAGTGACGAGCGCCACGACCACGACCAACCAATGAGAGGGCGAGGATCCTTCCCCACGGCAGGATCCGAGGCAAAGGAGGGGGGATATGCTCTCCAGATGTCGGCCTGAGGAAAAGGCACTTTATAAAGTGCCTTTGCCAGAGCGTGGCCAGAGGAGATCAGGCCAAGCACGCCGCCGCCAAGGAGCCGGCAGCCGGCCGAAGCGTTACCGAAACCTATAACCAGGCCCCCATCTATATAAGGGGGCCTGGACCCTTAGCCTAGGGGGTCGGATCTTCTTCTTCTTCCTCCAGCCGAACAGCTCGAGGAGCACTGTAATCGTTACAATCCAATCAATACGAAGCAGGCAGGAAGTAGGGGTTTACCTCCAACCGGGAGGGCCCTGAACCTGGGTAAATTGTGGTGTCTCTGTAGGCACAATCTCGAGCCGGACCCATCGTCACCAACATCGAGCCCCTCCGATAAGCCTCCCCATGGCTACTGTCTCCAAATTCCTACGACAAAGTGTGCCATCAGGTTCGTGAGAGCTTTACTGACTAATTTTCGCATAACACTGAAAAAGAGTTTAATTCGAAGGATAGATAAAAGCAAGTCAAATGTACTTTGGAATAGCAAATTTCTAATAGGTATGTATGGTGGACACATTGGAATAACTTGGTTTTTGGGAGTTGGATGCACGAGTAGAGCTCATACTCAGTACAAAATGAGGGCTAGCAAAAGACTAGGAGCGACCAACTAAGAGAGCAATAACAGCCATAATCATGCAAAACGACAAAGCATCATTAAGAGAAGCATAAAATGGCATCACAAGTCAAAAAACCAAATGATCATAGAGGCTTTTGGCGACTTTGTAAGAGTCAAACATGTTGTAAGCATGCGCCAAGTCAACCCAAATAAAGCATCAAAGGAGAACACCAAATAAATGCTTCCACATAATAAGAATAACACATGATTTTTTCAAAGGCTCGTTAAGCAATCTCAGTCATTTGAGGCAAGTCATGCTACAGCAAAAATCACTAAGCATACTATCAAAACGACATCAAGCATGGCATGCAAAAGTCTAAGCCGCAGTCTAAACAAGCTCCTTTTTGTACCACTTTTTGCATGAAACTTTTTCTCTTTTCCAACACCATTCGAACCTTTTTAAAACAACTCTTTTGATGAATACCAACATAGACCAGAGGTCCAAATACACCTTGATGCAAAGATAAAACTAGATCTGAACAAAAATCAAGGAAAAAAAGAAAGCTAAGCGCAGTTCTAGAAAAAGAGAACACTCATTGAACGATAATAGTGAAAAATGGAGTGTTCTTGGAAAATGAAAAACGAGTACATCTCCTCCAAAAGAAATTTCTTGGGGTCCAACCATTTATTGCAGCAAACAAAACGAAAGAAAACTGAAAGCAAAAGTACAGATGCTCCAAGAAAAACGCATAGTGCATGAAGCAATAAAAATATAGTGTGTTGAAAGGTGACCTGATTTTTGCCGATGAAGAAGGGGTGCCTCGGGGGCATCCCCAAGCTTTGATGCTTGTACCTCTTGCATATTTCTTGGGGTGACATGGGCATCACCAAGCTTGAGCTTTTGTCCATTCTTCATCTCATCTCATCATTCTCCAATCCCTACACTTGAAAACTTCCTTCATACAAAACTTAACACCATTCTATTAGCAACGTTAGCATAAACATAATAGTAAATCAACCCTTTTGGTTCAGGTTTCAACTCAAAAACACAACATATAATGCATATACTACTGTAGCAACTTCCCAAAAAGTTCCATGATCAAAAGAACTAAAAAAGAAAGCGATCGAGAGGCAAACACAAATAGTGGCAGAAATCTGTCAAAACAGAATAGATGACAAAGGTCGATTTTTTCGAGGACCTTATGTTGCTCAAATCGAAAAAGTGCAAAACTAATGAAAGTTTGGATATAACCTGGGGCATATGCATAAGAAATCGCAGGTCAAAAGATATTCTGAGAATTTTTATGGTGCATCACCGAAATCTGTTTCAGGATAGCAACTTCCCCAAATCTTACCTCCCTCAAATTAGAGGTTCTTCTTGGCACAACAACGAAATAAAAAGGATAAGGAGCAGTTATTACAGCAGTAATAACTTCCAAGACTCAAATAAAATAAAAAGTACTAAAAAGAAAACAATGGGTTATCTTCCAAGAGTGCTTTTCTTTAACGCCTTTGAGCTAGGCGCAGAAAGTGCAAATCAAGTATTATCAAATGAAGCATTAAGATCACCAGATGCCTTACGTCTTCCTCTCTTACCTTTGCTCTTAACTCTAGGAAAGACATGATTATTGCAAGGTGGAGAAGTGAATTTTATAGTGCCTTTTCCCACATCTATAGTGGCGCCGAGGAGCTTTAGTAGAGACCTTCCAAGCGTGATTTGTCCTTTTCCTACACATTCAATAACAAGATAATCAGTAGATACCATTTTTCCAGGGATTTTTGTAAATACTCCTTCAGCTAATCCAACGGGAAATATAGTGGCATTATTAGTAAGAGATATTCCTTCTCCTCCATCAGAAAGCTTCCAAAGACTCAAAGATTCAAAAACATCCTTTGGCATAAGACAAAATTCAGACATAATATCACAAGGAGCATGAAAAGTTTCACCACTGATGGTGATTTTAACCATAGGGAACCAACTTGATGGTTCGGAATTTGTTGGCACATAATCAAAATGCTCACGCAAAGTACTATAGCAATTATTCAAACAAGCAGTGTGAGTCTCAAGAGTATTAAGTCTAGCAAAAATGCTCACAGGAGAGGAATCAAAATCAGTTGCCATGCTATAAATTGTAATCAAATTTTTTATAATATTGAAAGCTTGATCTCCATCACAATGAAGGAAATCTCCTCCTGCTGTAGTATCCAAAGCATATCTATAACGAAGAGCAAGACCAAAGTAAAAGCTACTAAGAAGCAAACTCAAAGTCATTTTCGGTTCAGTTTTTCCATGCCAATTATAAATTCTAGACCAAGCTTCTTTGAAACTCTCCTCACTCTTTTGTTTGAAAGTGAAGATCATTTCCTCGGGCGACATAGTAGCAGCAACTGAACTAGACATAAAAAGCAACTTGAAATAGAAACTACTTTTTTTGTATTTTTGATAAAATGATGCAAGTAAAAATAAAGTAAAGCAAAACAAAAACAAAGTAAAAGATTGTGCGTGAGAGACTCCCCTTGCAGAAGTCTTCTTCCTCCCCGGCAACGGCGCCAGAAAACTCGTTGATGGCTTGTAAGAACAACTCGTTGGGAACCCCAAGAGGAAGGTATGATGAGCACAGTAGCAAGTCTTCCCTCAGTTGTGAAACCAAGGTTTAATCGAACCAGTAGAAGAAAGCCAAACTTCAGAAGATGATGCTTGCTAGCTTCGTGACACTCCGGACAAGGGCGCCAGATAACTACTTGTCGGCGTGTAGCTTTTCACCAGAAGCAACATGAAACCTGCACACAACACAACCAAGAACTTTGCTCCCAACTTACGATGAGGTTGTCAATCTCACCGGTTTGCTATAAACAAAGGATTGAGCATATCGAGTGGTAATAGGATAATAGTATGCAAGAAAGTAAACAGTGCGAGTAAAAGTAAAACGGTATAGCAATGTAGACCGGGGTCCACAGTTCACTAGTGGTGTCTCTCCATAAGATAAATAACACATGCTGGGTAAAAAAATTATAGTTGGGCAATTGATAGAATAAAGATATCGTACATATGTCATGAGGATCACTATGAGATTCACTCTGGGCATTACGACAAAATACATAGACCGCCATCCAACTGCATATATGACTAAAAATCCACTCGCGGGGAATCGTCCGAGGACCCCTTGAGTATTAAGTTGCGAACAACAGATAATCGCATTAAGCAAAGTGCATAATGTAAACAAAGCAAATGTCCTTGGACACAAGAATGTTGTTTTCTCCCTAGTGGCAACAGCATATCTACAACCTTAGAGGTTTCTGTCACTCCCCCAGATTAAATAGAGGCATGAACCCAACTATCGAGCATAAATACTCCCTCTTGGAGTTACTAGCATCTACTCGGCCAAGATAGCTACTAGCAATGGAAAGCATGCAAGATCATAAACAACATAGAGATAACATAAGATAAATATTCAGCACATCAACTTAACATAGTACCAATACTCATCGGATCCCAACAAACACAACATGTATGATTACATAAAGATGATCCTGATCATGTAGGGCAGCTCACAAGATCTAAACATGAAGCACATGGTAGAGGAGACAACCATCTAGCTACTGCTATGGACCCGTAGTCCAAGGTAGACTACTCACACATCACTCCAGAGGCATCCATGGTGGTGTAGAAGGCCTCCGGCAGGGATTCCCCTCTCCGGCAGGGTGCCGGGAAGAGCTCTTGGATCGTCCCGATCTCGGGACGGTGACGGCGGCGGCTTGCAGTATGTTTCGTGGAAAAGAGATCCGTCCCTTAGATTTTTCCCGTCGAGGGGAACTTATAGGCGAAAGGGCATCGTCAGAGGTGGGGCCAGCTAGCCTCACCATGGGGCTGGGCCATGCCCCCCTGTGGTGAGCCTGGCTCCTGGCCCCCCTCCGTCTAAATAGGAGGTTCGGCTTTTGTTTCGTCCAATTCCGAGAATATTTCTTGTGTAACTTTTCTGAAACACAAAACCAACAGAAAATAGGGAACTAGCACTGTGGCATCTTGTTAATAGGTTAGTTCCGCAAAATGCATAAAAACACCACGAAGTGTAACAAAACTCAAAGCGAATGGTGTATAAACAAGCATGGAGCATCAAAAATTATAGATACGTTTGAGACGTATCAGGGGTGCCTCGGGGCATCCCCAAGCTTTGACGCTTGTACTTCTTGGATATTTCTTGGGGTGATATGGGCATCCCCAAGCTTGAGCTTTTGTCCGTACTTCATCTCATCTCACCATTCTCCTTTCCCTACACTTGAAAACTTCCTTCATACAAAACTTCACACAATTCTTATTAGCAACATTAGTGTAAGCAAGATAGTAAATCTACTCTTTGGTTCAGTTTCAACTCAAGTATAGCACCCATTAAAGCATAAGCTACTGTAGCAACTCTCTCAAAAGTTCCGTGATCAAAAGAACTCAAAAAGAAAGAGATCAAGAGGAAAACACAAATAGTGGCAGAAATCTGTCAAAATAGAATAGCTGGTAAAGATCGATTTTTTTTGAAAATCTTCTATTCCTCAAATCGAAAACTGCAAAACTAATGAAAGTTAGAAAACAACCTGGGGCATGTGCACAAGAAGTCGCAGATCAAAAAGACATTCTGAGGATTTTCACGAATTCTTACGGTACAGCGCAGAAATCTATTTCAGGACAGCAACTTCCCCAAATCTTACCTTTTTCCAATTAGAGGTTCTTCTTGGCACAAAAATGAAATAAAAATGATAAGGAGAGGTCATTACAGTAGTAATAACTTCCAAGACTCAACAAAAAGAAAAAGTACTGAAAAGAAAACATTGGGTTATCTCCAAGAGTGCTTTTCTTTAATGCCTTTGAGCTAGGCGCAGAAAGTGGATATCAAGTATTTTCAAATAAAGGAGCATTAAGATCAATTGTTTCCTCAAAAACTCCACTTGCCACAATCGGCACTTTAGACGTCCCCGAAGATGATTCAACCTGCAAATCACTCTTAGTTGAACTAAAAGTTTTACCTATCTTAAAAACATGTTGCGGTTTTGGCACAGACACCTTGGGAACATACATAAATTTCTGCTCTTTTCCAACAAAAGCTTTCTCCTTCTTAAATTTAAGAGAAGAGAAAATTGAACTTACAGTTTCCATAGACTCCTCTAATTTACCAATCCTAAGGTTTTGACTATCATGGATAGTGCTAGCCTCTAAAATAGTGATTCTTTTACCGATACTTTCTATCGATTCATTAACCTGGCTAGCGTTATCAAGGAGATTTGGCAAACTTTTCTCTAAAGAGCTCAGTTTTTCTATAACTTCCTCCAAAGTGATCTTGGTTTTAACTACATTAATAGGTGGTACTCCCACTAAACTTTCAATTAAAGTGCATGCTTCCAAAGCAGGAGTACCCAGAAAATTACCCCCTGCGAGAGTATCAAGACCTATTCCAACTAGATATACCAACATAAAAATTCCTAAGGAGGATCATGGTAGAATACTTTTTTATACTTCTATGATGAGCATTACTAATTCTGTACCAAGCATCTTTCAAACTTTCTTCCCCTTGTTGCTTAAAAGTACGAACCTCAACTTTAGGATTACTCATTCTAGCAAGACTAAAAGCAGACAAACAAAAATAACAACTATAAAGGAACTAATTTTTTTGTATTTTTGATAAAAAGATGCAAGCAAAAATAAAGTAAAGAAAATAAGCAAAACAATAACAAAGTAAAAGATTGGAAGCGAGAGACTCCCCTTGCAGAAATCCTCTTTCTCCCCGGCAACGGCGCCAGAAAAATGCTTGATTGGCGGTGCTTACCCACCCAGTTGGGAACCCCAAGAGGAAGGTATGATGAGCACAGTGGCAAGTTTCCCTCAGTATGAAACCAAGGTTTAATGGAACTAGTAGGAGAAAAAAACCGCTTCCAAAGGTTGATGCTAGCTAGCTTGGCGACGCTCTAGACAATTTGTTTATGGCGCCTATCTAGGCGAAGCTCTGCACCAGCGGCAACGTGGAACCTGCACACAACCAAAGTACTTTGCCCCAACTAGCAGTGAGGTTGTCAATCTCACCGGTTTGCTGTAAACAAAGGATTAAACATATCATGTGGTAAAAGATAGTTGTTTGCGAGAAAGTAAATAATGCTTGTAAAAAGTAAACAGTAATATGAATGTAAAAGAATGGACCGGGATCCACAGTTCACGAGAGGTGTCTCTCCATAAAGATAAATAACATGCTGGGTAAACAAATTACAGTTGGGCAATTAACAGAATAAAGAATGCAAGCAATGCATGTACATGTCATGAGGATCACTATGAGATTCACTTGGGCATTACAACATAATACATAGACCGTAATCCAACTGCATCTATGACTAATAATCCACCTACCAGATATTATCCGAACAACCGTTGGGTATTAAGTTGCAAGCAACAGATTATCTTCTTAAGCAAAGTGTGTAATGTAAACAATACAAATGTCCTTGAACACACGATTATTGTTTTCTCTCTAGTAGCAACAGCACATCTACAACTTTAAAGGTTGTTGTCACTCCCCCAAGTTACCAGAGGCATGAACCCACTATCGAGCATAAATACTCCCTCTTGGTGTTACTAGCATCTACTCGGCCAAGATATCTACTTGCAACAGAAAGCATGCAAGATCATAAAAAACATAGAGATGATAAATCACAAATCAACTTGACATAGTACTCAATATTCATCGGATCCCAACAAACACAACATGAAGAATTACATAACAATGATCTTGATCATGATAGGCAGCTCACAAGATCTAAACATGAAGCACATGGAGGAGAAGACATCCATCTAGCTACTGCTATGAACCCGTAGTCCAAGGTAGACTACTCACACATCACTCCGGAGGCAGGCATGGTGATGAAGAAGGCCTCCGGTGGTGATTCCCCTCTCTAGCAGGGTGCCAGGAAGAGCTTCTGGGCCCTCCCGATCTTGCATCGACGACGGCGGCGGCTTGCAGTATGTTTTCTAGAAAAGAGTTTGAGCCCTTAGGGTTTTCTCGTCGAGGAGAATATATAGGCGGAAGGGCGATGTCAAGGGCCGGGCGGTCACACCCCCTTGTGGCGCGGCCAAGGAGGGGCCCATGCCACCATATGGTGTGGCCGGCCTCTGGTCCGCCTCCTGCTCTCCTTTAGACTCTGTCTTCATGTCAGGTAATTAGGGACTTTGGCTTTCGTTTCGTCCAATTCTGAGAATATTTCCTGTGTAACTTTTCTGAAACACAAAAACAGCAGAAAACAGAGAACTGGCACTGTGGCATCTCGTTAATAGGTTAGTTCCAGAAAATGCATAAAAATGCCACAAAGTGTAAACAAAACACAAAGCAAATGGTGCATAAACAAGCATGGAGCATCAAAAATTACAGATACGTTTGAGACGTATCAATACTGCGTCACCAGATTGTTGTGCTTGGGCTTAATAAGAAGGCTTTGAAGCAGATTGAGATGATCGTGTGAGGCTTCCTCTAGGCGGGCCAAGCAGATGGTAATGGCAGCCATTGCCATGTAAACTGGGCAAGGGTGTGTCGACCTCTGTGCCTAGGGGGGCTACGAGTCCCAGATCTGGCACGCAGAGCGGTCAGCTTTAGGATGTGCTGGCTTTGGAGGATGTGCACCGACCCGCTGTGTCCTTGGCGTGGCCTAGACATGTATTTATCCTCTGTCAACCGGGAGGTCTTTGACGTCTCCACAAGGATGGTGGTGGGTGATGGATAATCTGCCCTCTTCTTATTGGACAAATGGTTGGATGGCACGGCCATCAGGGACATAGCACCGGACCTCCTCGCGCTGATCCCAAAGCATGCTAGGAAGCGACGCACTGTGAGAGAGGCGCTAGTTGAGCGCAGGTGGATTACCAACATTCAGGGTCCCACGAGCTCACTTGCCCTTTGGCAGTATGTGCAGCTCTGGATCTGTGTGCGGGATGTGCAGCTACTACCGATGCCGGATAAGCTACTTTGGTGATGGACGATGGATGCGCAGTATATTTTTCCAATTCTTGCTACGAGTTGCACTTTCAGGGGCAATCATATTAAGATCTTAGAGACTCAGCTGGCGCTCTTGCCCCCCCCCCCGAGGGTCAAGTTCCACATCTGGCTAGCTTGCCAAGATCGATGTTGGACCAAAGAGAGATTGGCGCGGAGGGGGCTCCCACACCCACCTCGCTGCCCTCTCTGTGACCAGGCGGAAGAGACCATGGAATACCTCTTGGTTGGCTGCCCATTCTCCAGGACGGTATGGCATGAGGTGCTATCATGGGTCCGATCCACATTGAGACTGCCAAGGAGAGGCGATGACTTCGTGGGATGGTGGCAAGGAGCTACGAGATCTACCTTCGTGCTTTCAGCAAGGGGACTTCGTCATTGATCATGCTCACGGTGTGGTGGATTTGAAAGCTTCGCATTGCAGTAGTCTTTGATGCCGCAACCCCTGACACGGCCACGATCCGTGACGAGGCTCGCTCTTGGGCATCCATAGGAGTGATCAGCATTCGTGCTTTGATTCCCACCGCGGTTTAGGTCTATTGGGTTGAGTTGTTCGGCGTGGTGTTGGCTCTTCTGAGCTAGTACATATGTAAACACTCTAACTTTTCTATCAATGCATCGAAACGCAAAGCTTTTTGCATTTTCATGAAAATAGAGCTCACACTATATGTTCCATATGGATCCATCATCCACACAGGTCTATCTTCATCCTCAAACAAAGATATAGTACTCATTAATTGGACCAATTCAAGCCATCTTAAGTATAGATAAGGGGAAATTGTTCTCCTGAAGGAGAATTCAACTCAGAACCATCCCAAGCCTGAGCAACAGTCAACTGTTTCTTGTTGGCAATATTTTATAAATCCTAGTAAAGTATAGCAAAACTACAAGAACCAAACCAAACATCACTATAGAATAAAACCTTTTCTCCATTTCCAGTATTCCACCTATACCCCATCTTAGCATTAGCAGCCCTGATGATGCCTTTCCAAAAAAGGAGAGCAAACATTAGGTTTGGCCCAAAATATATTGGGGGAAAGATTGTATTTAAAATCCACAATTTTCCTCCAAATTTTATGGGAATCTAGGCGGTATCTTCTGATCCACGAGGCTAACAAGGAGAGATTAAAATCTCTGAGCTTTTGCACCCCATACCACCAAATTCTTCTTTCATGCTAATCAAATCCCAGTTAGCTAAGTGGTACTTTTTATTATCATCCTTGTCACTCCACAAGAAGTGAGCCATTTGGGAATTGATAATTCTTAAAGCCCACTTAGGGAATTAAATCACAGCCAAGAGATACATAGGGATACTAGCAATACAAGCTTTGAACAAAATCAATCTACTATGGTTGTTAAGGAGCTTACCCCTTTATCTAGAGAATCTTTTCAGGGTTTTGTCAATAACTGGCTGTAGGTCTTCTTTATTTAGCTTAGAATAATGCAGAGGTACCCCAAGATATTAAAGGGAAAATCACCAATCTTATAACAAAAATTGGGCAAAGACGTGGGCTTCCGAGGTATCCACATTAACTGTCATAAGACCAGACTTATGATAATTAATTTTCATCCCTGACATTTGTTCGAAACAAGTTAGGGCATCTCCAATGGCCAACGCATTTTGGCCCCAAATCGTGGCTGATTTGAACCACTTGCGTCGGGTTGAGGACACGAACGGGGCGTTTCCTCCCTCTTGGCCGTTTGCGTCGGCACTGCGCCTAGCGGCCCGACGCATAATTTTTTTATATTTTTTGTTACTAGAATATATGACATAGATGACTAAAAATAAAGATATAAAATAAAAACATAAATTTGAAAAGCCCTAGAACTAGGGCTTGATGCTCCGCCGTGCCTAGTCGTCGTCATCGTCCCCGGTGAGGTCGATGTGCGACAGTGGGTCCCTTCGGGAAGATGAGGTTCCAGCCACCGGGAAGATGGACATTGCGCAGGCCCACCGACGCATTCTGATCGTAGAGGCCCTATGCGATCTCCACCGACATGTACGGCCGGTTCTGCCCCTTCTTGGGAGACGGCGGATTCTTCTTAGTGGCCGAGGACGACGTGCCGGTGTCGAACTTGCGAAAAGGCCAACGCCTAGTCATGGTGGCCGTGGGAGGAGGAGGTGTTCTGGTTATGGACGCGGCCACGGGGAGCGCCTCTTATAAAGGGAAGAGGTCGTGGTCTTCGACGGTCATTGATGGTGGCACAAAGTTGGACGCGGCGGTGGCTAGTGATACAGCGCTATTGATGGCGGCGCACAGTTGGAAGCGGCGGCGCAGCCTTTTCCTGATGCAGGCCTCTGAATTGGCGCGGGGTGCAGGAGTTGAAGCGGGCCACGGTCTCTAGCAGGCAAGCCCTGGGCAAAAAGGGGGGACACGTGCGGACAGCGAGATCAGTCTGCGACGATGCAAACTATGCCCAAATTGGGCCGTGTTTGCATCCCTGCGGACAGCCCGACGAAAAAGTGTCAGGCCACTGGGCTGGGTTTTTTCCAGCCAGGTCAAAAAATGACCGAATTGGACGGCCGCAGTCCGCTTGCGTCGGGCCGTTGGTGATGCCCTTAGGAGCCATTTCAAGTTTCTAGCCATTCCCACGTCACTTTCAAGGAACAAGTAGTTGTTATCATATAAAATGGTTAGGAACATTTCCATTTGATCTTGTACCCTTGTGGATGAATTCCAAAATTGACTATCCTGAGAATCCACCAGTTTATCCTGAGAACTAGGTAGGAAAGCGCGGCTTGCCGCGCGCTTGCCCGCCTAACGGCGAGCAAGCAAGTATAAATAAAGGTTGTAAAAAAGCAAAATAAAAAAAAACAATTTTGTAGCATATTTGGCACATGATTTATACATAATTGTATAATACATGAAATCAGAAGGTTGATATCATGAAGATTCTTGTTTAGATCAGTTCTATTGCTCTAGCTTCTTTAACTGGCAGTTGTTCTCTTCTAACTGCTTTAACCGGCCGTAGTTTAAACCTTAAATCGCCATATTAGGCTATTAGCTGCAGTCTCCATGTATCAAACAACTGCTACAACAGTGATGTGTTCCGCTGCAGCTCCATCCATGAACCTAACTCCAGGTATAGTCATAGGGACATGAGGACCTTGGTAGGACAGTTTTGATGTTTGGAAAATAATAGTCCGTAGACCTTGTGGTCTTCATAATGCGTGCATTCATACTGAGCCAGAGGACATCCAAGCTGACCTCACCATCTCATCAAGCATCAATATTGCTGGTATTTTGCTAGAAGTTTCTGAGCATTCTGGAATATGGAAGTTTGACAAAGAAATAGTCAACAAACCATAAATACCAAACACACTGAACACCTTTAGATACTTATCAACTGCAGATTTTGTCTAGCTTTCTTAAATTTCCTTGATCCATTATGAACTGTAAATGAGTAATATATATTGAAAGTGTTGTCGATAAGTATCAAATATGTATTATGTTCTATGTACATAATGAAATTAAGGCCAGACAAACAAAGCAATATTCATTGATGACCAAATAGTTGTTTCTAAATGGTGAAACTGCATAACGATGGTGCAAAACAAAATTCAGGAGTATCAGCTTTGGGGTTTCACCTGCTTGTTACTTGAGAAAGCAAATGTCAATATTGCTGCCGCCACTCATATCCGAGGTAAATAGTCGGAGATCTTTTATCTATAGATCAAGAAATGATGTAAGGATCTAAGTTGAGTGGTATGGTGGCATGGTGCCTTGCTAAGTTGCATTATACTCAAAATAGTTAGGTGGAGATATATACATAGCCATTCAACACTGAGTTAGGCAGCAAAATTGTTGTTTCATGCAGCAAAAGAGTTCGCAATTATACTACATAAGTACAAGGTTTTAACTATTGGAACTAATACTGAATCAATAACCCTGATATGTGTAATTCTAAAACACAAATTGAGGGCTTGCATTAACATAGACAATTTGAGTGCAACACCAAAATTACTTTATTATAGCTATGGTTTAATCCAATGTGTATTTATCTTGCTTAGCAGAACAACCTAATCCTAAAACTTGCAATAAGAGAATTTATGTAAGATCATCACTTGTGATTTACAAATGCATAGCTAAACATCAAAATGTAGATACTGCAATCGTAGAGAAAGAGAGAGATGAGATTGGGGATGTCTCCATCACCCTTGTCATGACCGTTGTACATGCTCCAAGAGCAAGAGCGGAGGAGAAAGACACAGACATAGATACATTGAGGGGGATTGGGGAATTACCGATAGATCTCTACTGGTGCTTTCCTACTCCCCGTTAAAAAAAACCTAGCATGTTTGTCTCTGTTGTAGAACCGTACGAAAACATCAAGATTTTATATTACACTATAGAGTACATAGTATAAGAAATAATCATCTAAAATCTACTACGCATATATGGAGGATCCATTAGTTGTTTCAAATAAGCCACAGGTAGGAAGCGTGGCTTGACGCACGCTTTCCAATCAGGCAACCAACTACGAAGAACTATTTTGAAAGATGATTAAGGTAAAACAATATAGTATATTGACAATTGTCTTAAGAATTACATAGAAACAAAACTGGGGATTTAAATATATAAGATGTTGCCTTAAATCATGGTTAAAGGTCTAGATTTGTTAATTAGGGTCCGAGACAACATTGGTCATAGTAAATGAACACGCCTTTTTAACAGGTAAAACTCTGATACAGAATATAAGTAGAGATTAGTATTCATCTAGCGCACGTGGATCCATTTCTTCCATATCGAGTGATTATCCTATCTTGTGCTTTAGAGATATGTGACCGGAAAAAATCCAATAAAGGGAAAGAAATGACGATGGAAGTACATGAAACCTGGCATCTTAAGGACATACGTAGGCAAACAATATATTGTAGCAAGGACTAATCCTAGAAACTATTTCTCTTGCATTGCTAATATAGATATATGGTTAGACTACTAATCCTATGTTAAGGACAATAGTCTCATGTTTTAGAAACAGCGGGGTGAAATGCTGTAAAAGATTTAAGCTACTGCAAGCAAACAATGGCATACTCCAAGCTCTCAACTTTTGAATTACAGTCATAATTCTTCCTATTTGGTCCTTAAAATAAATTCTATACCTTTTGTTATCAAAAAAAATAATTATGACTCTGTTTTTTATAACAACATAGGGAAAGTAGGAGTGTCCTTTCTTGGTTATCTGATGGCATCAACATATACCAAAACAGAACATAATTTCATACGAAAATGTAACCTACATAAAAGGTGAGAACTGGCACAATATTTCTATAGAGGATATGGTGCTCTATGTCCTCATTAGCCATACTGGTCCCAAGCAAGAAAATTATACATAGTGGATATCATTTCTTCTGAGCACCCAATACTATATGAGTGAGATGATTACCTGATCATTGTTCTCCCCACCTAAGCAGAAATATGAAGCCAACCAGCCAGCCATCCCAAGAAATGTGTTGATTTTATATTATAAAGGCAGAACATATCCTTAAAACTGTATGACAAAAAAGCTTCTGATGTAGTCTCCAAGAATTCTTCAGGTCACATTGTAACAAAGTGAGTGACAAGGGTATAGATAATAGAGCCCGTCAGTTGAGTACCCCTGAGGCCCATTAAGCTAGGCCCAATTGTAATACTAGTCGAAATACGAGTTCATGTCGTATGTCGATATTGTGATCTATATCGGATCCCACCCGATCCTCGAGACCTAGCCATCTATATATAGGGGCCAGGAGGGGATGGTGTGGGACAGATTAAAAGCAAGCCAGGTTCTACACCCACGTTGACTTTCGATACACACCTTGTTTGATTGACTTTACCTTCGGGTTCATCCGATGCCCTATTCCCCCGATCCTAAGTCCTTCATCTAGGACATTTGTCGAGTTAACCCTTGTCAACTGGCGCCGACCATGGGGATTCTGGGCGTTGGAATCATGAATTCAATGGCTTTTTTGCTTTTAGCCAACAGCAATCTGGAAGTCGACGAAATCCAGATACCCTTCGAAACCATCGATTTTCAACCTCACCAGTCAAGTTTCACGCAAGTATTCGAGAGCATGGATCAAGATATGGATTTGACGATCGGAAGTCTAAACTTTCGCGTCGGATCACTAGGTTCGATTTGCCTTTTAGATCCGGCGAAACCGGGTCCATCGGCAAGTGAACCCAAGACAATAGCAATGTCAGAATCATCAGAAGGCTCTTCCAGTGAGGTAAACTCGCCGGTCAGCTTAGCAGAAACAGAAGAAGGAAAAAGCGCAGGAGGCGACGAAACCATGGAGAATTTCGACTTAGAAGTTCAACTCAAAGATCTCATGATCTGCCGCGACGATACCTCAGACAAATCAACAGACACCTGGAAGACGGGATTAGAGCTTTCTGAAGATGACAATTCGATCTTCTCAAGTTCCAACAGCAAACTCGACAATTGATACCAGGTACTCGCCATCACAGGAGACAACTCAGAAGAACTCGATGAAAACAATAATCCAGTGCTCAATCCAGCAAACATAAACAGAGGAGCGAATCATTTAGTAGAAGGAGAAACTGCAGACTCCCCAACAACTAGGGAGAAAGTTCGACTATCAGTCGACAAGTGGAGAATAATCAAGATAGCCATGGAGCACAGCACGCCAATAGCAACAAACTCCAGCAAAAATATGCTTTTGGGGTACCACTACGCCCTAAGGCAGCAGGCAAAGCAATTAGCAAAGGAGAGGATTGAAATACAGAAGAGGAAAGACTCAGCCATTGCAGCAAGCGACGCTGCTCGCAGAGCACGTAGTGACGCGTCATACACAAACAAAAGACATCATCGACATGGGTCAAGGTATGAAAACCTCGAGTACTCAGATTGGCAAAGTATCTCCAAAAACCTTGACTCATCTTTCCTATCGGTCGACGAGCAAGGAAACATCATACCAAAAACTCCTGAAGCAGCACTGGTGGCAGCTCAAGCATACTTACATACAACACGACCAAATCCAGGAGACCCGAGGGAGAGCAGCACTAAATGGGTTGAAGATGGTAGGCAACAAATTATCAGCAAAAGAGGAGGAGGCATATCGCAACAAAGGAAACCACAAGCCAAGATCACCACGCCGTCACAATAGTCCTCGGCACAGAAGCAGCAATAGACAATCTAGAACACCATCACCAAGGCGACACAAAAGCCCGAAGTATGGAGGATGTAACGCCCTGCCTTTTGCTAAAGACAGAACTCCTGTGTATCTGTGCCATTCCCTGGATCAGTAGATAGCACCACAGTACAAAATAAGTAATCATTGCAATAGCATCAATATTACAATGTAAATCCAGTTACATAGGTCTTCAACCTTACGAGTACACAGCATAAAGCATAGTTGCAGCGAGCCTCCATTATTCATCACGTGCCACAGGCAGACATGTTGGAATGTAGTCTCGAGATCCTACTCCTGGTTCCTTACTCGACAGTAAAACCTGCACGTTTGAATATGCAGCCCCAGAGGGGTCAGTACAATGATGTACTGGCAAATGACACATATTTGGTGGCTATTGTGAAATAACTAACTACATGACATTTGGCTGGTGGATCTCATAGGCTGATTTGCATAAAGCCAATTTTATCCTATATTTTCTAAGCCAAAACATTTTAAAGCATTCTGAATTTTCTTTAATATCGAGATAACTCCTAGGTCACCACCACATACATGGTTTTCACTGCCAGTATGTAGCCCTGGGTAGTTACTCTACAAAACTTGGTTAATTTCTCAATATCAAGATAACTCCTAGGTCACCACCACATACATGGTTTTCACTGCCAGTATGTAGCCCCAGGTAGTCACTCTACAAAACCAGGTTAATCCCTCAGGTCACCACCACATACATGGTTTTCACTGCCAGGCATGTAGCCCTGAGGCATCTCCATTTTCTACACAAATTTTAATCATTCAAAAAAAGGTGATGAGATTCTTCCGTACATTCCATGTCTAGAGACTCAATTGTCCATAACCGAGGACACGGCTAATCGATTAGTTTAAACACCTTGCAAGGGTTGTGCACTTTCACCTTACGATTCATTTTATGCCCATACATAAAATGAAACGAGACCTTTTAGAAGAAGAGGGCAACTAACTTGGCAAGCTCCGTCCCCAACCTACAATTCAACTACCACCACTTCTTGCCGACAAGTTGCACTCCCACATCTAATCAGTCAAGACAGAGCCCATAATGTCATAAGGCTGCACTGGAAGCACTCTAAGCATGGAAGACATAGTAACCTCTTTGTTCCTGGGTGGCAAACCACAAGTGAACGCCCAGGCAGCAACTACACAACGTGTAGCCCCAGGTCGCCACTCAACATCGCCTCCATCATCAAACCAATCCACCCAGGTGTTTCATTTTAGTTGAAGTTCTTAATTTGTTCACAAAACACTTTTAGCAAGTGGTCATAGCATGGCATCAATATTTTTCAAAGTATTTAGCATCCTATCAAGTGGGGTTTGAGGGATAGCTACACACTACTAGGATCTAAGCATTTTATAAAGCAGTTGAATATTCCACCTATCATGCATACTACTGAATCACACTAATGCAATAGTAAAAATAGGTAGGGGATATGTGTGTCACTTGCCTTTTTGAAGGTCGCGATGTTTCACTTCTCTCAACTAAGCACGTAGCTCTTCGCACAAACTATAGCACAAGAAATAGCATACCATAAACAATCCATACAAACACAATCAAACAAATCAAACAATTGAAAGGTGTTTGTTTAACAATTTAGATTTATTGAGATGTCATGACAAGGAAGATATGGTAAAAGATCATGATTTGGGAGATAGGAATCGGAGAGCTTAGTTGGGAGAGATCAATATGATTTGAGAGAGAATTGGACTAGGCAAAATGTAATTGATGAAGTTTTTATGCTTTATCAAAGCATATAAGAGTTTTAGGAATAGCTCATGTGAAATAGATTACACAAGAGTCAATTTGTGCAACTACAACACTATTGAGTAAATGTGACAACAATTACTCTTAATAGCATCGGTTGCACTTAGGAACTAGGTTAGGTTTTAAGAATGCTTGAACTACTCAATTAGCACATTTGCAAGTTGAATAGTTCAATACATGTGAACAAAACTAAGTAGGCATGGGATTGGGTATGAATGATTGATATTTGAGGACATGGCTCAAATGGTTCATTGATCAACATGGTGTATAACACATACTACGGTATGGGTTATAACAACACCACATTAACAAAATCTAGGTTTGAGATGAATTCATATTCTACTCAAGTAGCACAATTGCAATTTGAATATATATGAATTAGACAAAATAAGTTTTAGATAAACAAGACATAGTTGATGAAGTCTTTATGCTTTATCAAAGCATGAATGAAACTTGGAATAACTCATGTGAACTACATCACACAAGTCTCAAATAGTGCACACCCATACTATTGAGTAAATGTGACAACAATTACTCTTAAATAGTATGCATACCACTTAGACATTGGGTAAATATTCATGAAACATTGTGTTACTCAATTAACTCATTTGTTAATTGAATAGTTCATTGCATGGCTAAGATTAAGTAGACATGAATAAATGGATCATATAGGTAATGGATATGAATAGATGATATTTAAAATCATGGCTTAAGGTTCCTAATGAGTAAATAGGGTTGGGTTAAGTACTATGATGTTGATTTGATCAATACCATAGTAGCAAAGGTAGAAATTATGATTGAAAGTATCACACTTTACTCAAATGACACATTTGTAATTTGAATAAGTGGGTACTATGCAAGATAGGTCTATGTGAATATGATCTTGATCAAGATGTTGTTTAGATAACATTGATGACTAGGTATGAATATAGGATTCACTAAAGTAGAAAGGAACATTGCTAAAAGAAATAGTTTTATTCCTATAGTAGAAATTACTCAAATCCTCATATTTAAATTTGAATAATTGCGAAATGGTTCATAAAATAAGGGAGTGATGCTACTGGATAGCTTGCAGTAATACAAGGTCACTGCAATTGGAATCACTCTAAAATAAGTTATAAAATTTGGATTATCACCAAAATAGTGATTTGGACAAATTTGAATGCACAAAGTATGTGCACGTATCAAATTTGGATTTTCTTGATCCTATGATGTTCTACAAGTTGAGGGGATTCCAAAGACTACAAATTTGTAATTTTTGGATTAACAGAACTAAAGATATGATTTAAGCAAGCTAACAGATGGTTTGATTCCAATTTGAAAATAGTTTCAAATTGAACCCATAACATATAAGATATTATTGTACTACTGGATAGTACAATTCCTAAGGATTCCAACGAGATATTATTTGCTATTTTTGGATCTACAGATCAAAAGATATGAATTTTGCAAGATTGGAATGGAATCTGATTTGAAATTCTAAATCGAATTCGTTTTAAATCAGAGGTGGCCACGTGGTCTATTCTGATTGGGGCATACCGGTTCGGACGGATCTGCAACGAGGAGCGTCGGATTTTAAGAGGATTGGACGCCTGAGTTCACCTGATACCTCTTCACTTAAGTGATTCGATCCGAACCACGAGATCCAGATCAGACGGTCAAGGACAGAGGAGAGGGGCGCTCACCGGATTAGGTTAGGGTTCCGGCCATCTTCTCCGGCGAGGCGCGCAGAGGGTGGACGGCGGCGGCATTACAGCGACTCCTGGACGACAGCATCATCACGACAAGATGCAGGAGGGCGCGGCGGACTCGGGTGCGTGGTCTCCTTCCTCGATTGCTTCCAGACAAGGAGAAGGGAGGCGGCTGGGGGTGGTACGGACGCCGGCGGCTCAGGTGGTAGATGATTCCATCGTTGTGCTGCAAGATTGGACAAAACAGAAGCGTCACGACGTGCGCCTGAGAGAGAGGAAGGGAATGGTACAGGAGAGAGGACGCGGCGAGGATTCGATACACCGGAATCAACGAGATTTGGCTGCTGCCCTGCGGAGCTCCGGCGAGGGATTCGCGCAGCCTGGCGGCGTTGTTGGCTCAGGAAAAGAAGGGGAATTGGAGAGAAGGGGTAGGGCTTTTATAGGCGCAGGGGAGAGCGATGAAACGGGCGGGCAATTAATCGAATTGAAGAGGAGAATTTACAGGGAGGAAACGGTCTCCGGCGAGTTTTCCGGTCCAAGCTTGAAGACGACTTCGCCCTGATGTGTGGGACCCGGCGTCAGCGAGAGAATGAGGTTTTAGGAGCGTACCGGTTCGGGATTTGCCGATGGGCCGTGGGCGGATTCTGTTATCGGGCCGAGGGGGTTCCCGGGGTCCAATTTCATATTTTTCTCTTCTTTGCTTCTTTTCTTTTTCTGTTTTTCTTATTTCTTTCATAGATTTTGCAAAAAGGCTTCAATTCAATTCAAACCACTTTCAGAAATTTTCTAAAGATCAATGCAATGATTTAACACTGCAAGAAATCTAGCTTTCAGAAATGGAACAAGATTTTCAAAAGGTTTCATAAACTAAATCAAAAGGGGTTTGCTTGCATAAAGCTAAATAGGGTTTGAAAATAATTCCCTTTGAAATAAGAGATAATACTTTATAAAATAATGTTTGAAATTATCTTTCAAACTTAGTTCTTTTAAAATACCCTCTTTACTTAATAAAACACATTTGTGATTCACTCCTTTGCAAGCAAGCTTGCATAGGTTTGAATAAAGGATGGAAAATAGTATTTTGTCACTTGATCTTTCTCAAAGAAGTTCTTCAAGAAAAATAATAGAAAGTTTAAAATAGTTTTCTAATAAAGCTGTCAAATAGACTCAAAAAGTTTTAAATCCTTGTGAATTTCCAATCATCACAAGCAAAACAAAAGCAAAAAATTTCCTCCAAAATTTGATAAAATCTTGGGATGTTACAGACTACCACCCTTAAAAGAAATCTCGTCCTCGAGATTGGAGAAAGGCTAGAAAGAAAGATAGGTTTGGGTTTCCTAGGTGGCTACCACCCTTAAAAGAAAATTCCTCTTGGTGGTATCTTGATGCTTCCTTAGGCACTTGCATTTTGTTCCCATCTTGCATTCACTGTTGTGCCAATTTCCCTGAATCGCCCTTCTCAAAAGTTTCGATGTCCACAACTATGTCCAAAAGTGGGCATACCAAGGGTTCCATCCAATTCTGGTGATAAGCAGATATCATCCATTGCATTGTCACCAATAAGGTAGTCCACATCTTCCAAGAATGTGTATCTAGCCTTTTCTTGGTCGGTCCTCACCAAGGCCAAGACAGTATACAGGCTATCACCATACTCCTTGTTGCTTTTTGGCTGATTTTCATTACAGAATTTGAAAAGATGATCCAGTGCCAAGTACTGCATGCTTGCCCCACAAACATGATGAGACCACACATCCCAATGAATTAGGATGGCATCTCCCTGCAGGCTTCTCATGTATTTCATAGGGGTAAACAAGGTGGACTCTGTAAGAGGTACTTGCACCTTTAAGGGACGGAAGGTCGCCTTATAACCAGCATTGTTGAATCTTTTCTTGATACCGGTGCTCATCATGCTATCTGCCACTAGTACCAAATGGTCCTTAAGAATTCCTTTCGCAACCATCTTCATAGTCATTGGGAGACGCTGGACAACTTGATCATATCTCGAAGATGAACTCTTTTGCAAGAAAAAGTGATCTAACGAAGCTCTCATGGGCAGGAAAGTAGTTTTAGGGATTTGGTGAGTTGCCCCATAACGTCGTAGGTCGGGATGGGGTAGACTTCGGTGGCGTAAGTTTTGAAACCAGGAGGAAATCTCATAGGTAGTGGTGGCTGTCTTTGTTGTGTCTCTCTGGAGAGGAGTGACCTCTCTTTTATAGGCACAGGGAGGTAGCCGAACAGGCCACGTAGGGAGTCGGAACGAAGGGTCGGGAAGGCAAACCGAACAGGCAGCAGTTGAAGTTGAACAGTCTTCGTATTCAAAGCCCACTAAGCAAAACGTTTCTGATTCGTGTAGCCGTTCAAATACCAAAACACCCTCACCGTAGTCCTACATTTTGGCCACACTGGCTCACTATAAGGGATGTAAGATAATATCCTCCTAAGGTTATGGTTTAACAACGTCGTCTCTCATGTAGGTATGTCTCTCTAGATTCACCATTCCTCATACAAGAGCGAACAATATGAGTAGTCGTCATGGGGCGCAAATCCATGTCGCACCCAATCATTACCTTTTATTTGGTTTGGTGCATCTCGCATTCTAACTCTTGGTCAACCTCACTAGCTTTTAAACAAAATTTTTGTTGAAATTAGAACCAGATTCCCAAATTCTATTTTGAATTTTGAAAACAAAATCTATCGTTCCTAGCTAGAGGTTTTCAACAAAGCTCATGGCAATAATCCTTAAGTTGTAGATCCTTTGGTTTGCCATTTAAGAGGAATTAAAATCCTTTCCATTGCTCTGTTTGTCCTTTCCATTGCTATGTTTGCTCTTTCCACCTTTCTTGCATGAGGTGGTTGAATAGTATTACTTCCACATTAGTTACACCTTGGGGGGTCTTCTTATTGTTTGTGAGGTATCCTTCAGCCATCCTAGCTTACTGTAGTCTTGGGGTATCATCCTTTGTGCACCCTCTTGCGAAATGTTCCAGTCTCTTGTACTTGAAATGCTACCGCTTGTTGTTGTATTCTGTATCCTTATCTCCACTGGGGGTCATTGTAGTTGTTCTGTCGTTGATAATACTTTGGTTTGGGTTTTGGGACAAGTTTAGGTCTTAGCATAGATGAGAATTAGACATAAGGGATCTAAAGAAGTTTCCTACCCAAACATAGTAGATCAAAACAATTTATCCTACAAGAAATATCTAACAAACATTCATCATAACAAGCAAACTAGTTTTCAAAGAAACGGGAAGGTACGATCATCCACAAGTTGGTATGACCATAACGTTTATTACACGTCGTTGCTTATTAAAATTTCCTAAATGGAGGTCCAACAAGGCTTCTTGGTACTCTTCTAAGCAGATCCATTGTTCTGGTCCAGCTGCTTCAGTAGATTGGTAATTTGCTCGTCCTTGGTTTTGATGAGGTCTCCTTGAACACTAAGTTCAGATACCAACTTTTCCATGTCACCTTGAAGTTGACTTATGGTTTCCTTCAATGTAGTAGTGTCTTCCTTTTCTTCTTTGAGGTCTTGCTGAGTATTACGAAGTCTCCACTTGAGTCTTTCTCCAAGTTCCTTTATAGCTGACCAAGCAGCACATCTTGCTGAGTCAAGGAATGATGGATACATCTCGGAGTTGGTGAACATCCAAAGTCCCATCTTCTTGTGGTCATCTTCCTTGTTCTTGTATAGGTGTAGTTGCACCCACCAATATTCTTCACCTTCCTCAATCACGAGAAATCCTTTGTAAACAGCTTCTCCTTGCATTCCCATACTTAACATGAGGTTCTTCAGGGCTTTGGGAAACTCAGTCTCACACTTCAGAGTCATGATCATCACTGGTCCTTTCTTCAGTGATTCAATGAGGCTGGTCATCTAAATTAGAAGGAAGAGTAGTGTAAAAACAGATGAATGGGGTAAGTTCTTACAAGAAAAAATTTAAACTAAAAGTAAATAGATTGATTTCATTTAGAAAACTGAAATGATTTTCTTTTTGAAGAGAGAGGAAAGAATCCTAGGGCTTCCTAGTCTATTCCAAACCTAGGGTCTCGATCCTACAGGCAACACTATGCTCTGATACCATTCTGTAACGCCCTGCCTTTTGCTAAAGACAGAACTCCTGTGTATCTGTGCCATTCCCTGGATCAGTAGATAGCACCACAGTACAAAATAAGTAATCATTGCAATAGCATCAATATTACAATGTAAATCCAGTTACATAGGTCTTTAACCTTACGAGTACACAGCATAAAGCATAGTTGCAGTGAGCCTCCATTCTTCATCATGTGCCACAGGCAGACATGTTGGAATGTAGTCTCGAGATCCTACTCCTGGTTCCTTACTCGACAGTAAAACCTGCACGTTTGAATATGCAGCCCCAGAGGGGTCAGTACAATGATGTACTGGCAAATGACACATATTTGGTGGCTATTGTGAAAGAACTAACTACATGACATTTGGCTGGTGGATCTCATAGGCTGATTTGCATAAAGCCAATTTTATCCTATATTTTCTAAGCCAAAACATTTTAAAGCATTCTGAATTTTCTTTAATATCGAGATAACTCCTAGGTCACCACCACATACATGGTTTTCACTGCCAGTATGTAGCCCCGGGTAGTTACTCTACAAAACTTGGTTAATTTCTCAATATCAAGATAACTCCTAGGTCACCACCACATACATGGTTTTCACTGCCAGTATGTAGCCCCAGGTAGTCACTCTACAAAACTAGGTTAATCCCTCAGGTCACCACCACATACATGGTTTTCACTGCCAGGCATGTAGCCCTGAGGCATCTCCATTTTCTACACAAATTTTAATCATTTCAAAAAAGGTGATGAGATTCTTCCGTACATTCCATGTCTAGAGACTCAATTGTCCATAACCGAGGACACGGCTAATCGATTAGTTTAAACACCTTGCAAGGGTTGTGCACTTTCACCTTACGATTCATTTTATGCCCATACATAAAATGAAACGAGACCTTTTAGAAGAAGAGGGCAACTAACTTGGCAAGCTCCGTCCCCAACCTACAATTCAACTACCACCACTTCTTGCCGACAAGTTGCACTCCCACATCTAATCAGTCAAGACAGAGCCCATAATGTCATAAGGCTGCACTGGAAGCACTCTAAGCATGGAAGACATAGTAACCTCTTTGTTCCTGGGTGGCAAACCACAAGTGAACGCCCAGGCAGCAACTACACAACGTGTAGCCCCAGGTCGCCACTCAACATCGCCTCCATCATCAAACCAATCCACCCAGGTGTTTCATTTTAGTTGAAGTTCTTAATTTGTTCACAAAACACTTTTAGCAAGTGGTCATAGCATGGCATCAATATTTTTCAAAGTATTTAGCATCCTATCAAGTGGGGTTTGAGGGATAGCTACACACTACTAGGATCTAAGCATTTTATAAAGCAGTTGAATATTCCACCTATCATGCATACTACTGAATCACACTAGTGCAATAGTAAAAATAGGTACGGGATATGTGTGTCACTTGCCTTTTTGAAGGTCACGATGTTTCACTTCTCTCAACTAAGCACGTAGCTCTTCGCACAAACTATAGCACAAGAAATAGCATACCATAAACAATCCATACAAACACAATCAAACAAATCAAACAATTGAAAGGTGTTTGTTTAACAATTTAGATTTATTGAGATGTCATGACAAGGAAGATATGGTAAAAGATCATGATTTGGGAGATAGGAATCGGAGAGCTTAGTTGGGAGAGATCAATATAATTTGAGAGAGAATTGGACTAGGCAAAATGTAATTGATGAAGTTTTTATGCTTTATCAAAGCATATAAGAGTTTTAGGAATAGCTCATGTGAAATAGATTACACAAGAGTCAATTTGTGCAACTACAACACTATTGAGTAAATGTGACAACAATTACTCTTAATAGCATCTGTTGCACTTAGGAACTAGGCTAGGTTTTAAGAATGCTTGAACTACTCAATTAGCACATTTGCAAGTTGAATAGTTCAATACATGTGAACAAAACTAAGTAGGCATGGGATTGGGTATGAATGATTGATATTTGAGGACATGGCTCAAATGGTTCATTGATCAACATGGTGTATAACACATACTACGGTATGGGTTATAACAACACCACATTAACAAAATCTAGGTTTGACATGAATTCATATTCTACTCAAGTAGCACAATTGCAATTTGAATATATATGAATTAGACAAAATAAGTTTTAGATAAACAAGACATAGTTGATGAAGTCTTTATGCTTTATCAAAGCATGAATGAAACTTGGAATAACTCATGTGAACTACATCACACAAGTGTCAAATAGTGCACACCCATACTATTGAGTAAATGTGACAACAATTACTCTTAAATAGTATGCATACCACTTAGACATTGGGTAAAGATTCATGAAACATTGTGTTACTCAATTAACTCATTTGTCAATTGAATAGTTCATTGCATGGCTAAGATTAAGTAGACATGAATAAATGGATCATATAGGTAATGGATATGAATAGATGATATTTGAAATCATGGCTTAAGGTTCCTAATGAGTAAATAGGGTTGGGTTAAGTACTATGATGTTGATTTGATCAATACCATAGTAGCAAAGGTAGAAATTATGATTGAAAGTATCACACTTTACTCAAATGACACATTTGTAATTTGAATAAGTGGGTACTATGCAAGATAGGTCTATGTGAATATGATCTTGATCAAGATGTTGTTTAGATAACATTGATGACTAGGTATGAATATAGGATTCACTAAAGTAGAAAGGAACATTGCTAAAAGAAATAGTTTTATTCCTATAGTAGAAATTACTCAAATCCTCATATTTAAATTTGAATAATTGCGAAATGGCTCATAAAATAAGGGAGTGATGCTACTGGATAGCTTGCAGTAATACAAGGTCACTGCAATTGGAATCACTCTAAAATAAGTTATAAAATTTGGATTATCACCAAAATAGTGATTTGGACAAATTTGAATGCACAAAGTGTGTGCACGTATCAAATTTGGATTTTCTTGATCCCATGATGTTCTACAAGTTGAGGGGATTCCAAAGACTACAAATTTGTAATTTTTGGATTAACAGAACTAAAGATATGATTTAAGCAAGCTAACAGATGGTTTGATTCCAATTTGAAAATAGTTTCAAATTGAACCCATAACATATAAGATATTATTGTACTACTGGATAGTACAATTCCTAAGGATTCCAACGAGATATTATTTGCTATTTTTGGATCTACAGATCAAAAGATATGAATTTTGCAAGATTGGAATGGAATCTGATTTGAAATTCTAAATCGAATTCGTTTTAAATCAGAGGTGGCCACGTGGTCTATTCTGATTGGGGCATACCGGTTCGGACGGATCTGCAACGAGGAGCGTCGGATTTTAAGAGGATTGGACACCCGAGTTCACCTGATACCTCTTCACTTAAGTGATTCAATCTGAACCACGAGATCCAGATCGGACGGTCAAGGACAGAGGAGAGGGGCGCTCACCGGATTAGGTTAGGGTTCCGGCCATCTTCTCCGGCGAGGCACGTAGAGGGTGGACGGCGGCGGCGTTACAGCGACTCCTGGACGACGGCATCGTCACGACAAGATGCAGGAGGGCGCGGCGGACTCGGGTGCGTGGTCTCCTTCCTCGATTGCTTCCAGACAAGGAGAAGGGAGGCGGCTGGGGGTGGTACGGACGCCGGCGGCTCAGGTGGTAGATGATTCCATCGTTGTGCTGCAAGATTGGACAAAACAGAAGCGTCACGACGTGCGCCTGAGAGAGAGGAAGGGAATGGTACAGGAGAGAGGACGCGGCGAGGATTCGATGTACCGGAATCGACGAGATTTGGCTGCTGCCCTGCGGAGCTCCGGCGAGGGATTCGCGCAGCCTGGCGGCGCTGTTGGCTCGGGAACAGAAGGGGAATTGGAGAGAAGGGTTAGGGCTTTTATAGGCGCAGGGGAGAGCGATGAAACGGGCGGGCAATTAATCGAATTGAAGAGGAGAATTTACAGGGAGGAAACGGTCTCCGGCGAGTTTTCCGGTCCAAGCTTGAAGACGACTTCGCCCTGACGTGTGGGACTCGGCATCAGCGAGAGAAGGAGGTTTTAGGAGCGTACCGGTTCGGGATTTGCCGATGGGCCGTGGGCGGATTCTGTTATCGGGCCGAGGGGGTTCCCGGGGTCCAATTTCATATTTTTCTCTTCTTTGCTTCTTTTCTTTTTCTGTTTTTCTTATTTCTTTCATAGATTTTGCAAAAAGGCTTCAATTCAATTCAAACCACTTTCAGAAATTTTCTAAAGATCAATGCAATGATTTAACACTACAAGAAATCTAGCTTTCAGAAATGGAACAAGATTTTCAAAAGGTTTCATAAACTAAATCAAAAGGGGTTTGCTTGCATAAAGCTAAATAGGGTTTGAAAATAATTCCCTTTGAAATAAGAGATAATACTTTATAAAATAATGTTTGAAATTATCTTTCAAACTTAGTTCTTTTAAAATACCCTCTTTACTTAATAAAACACATTTGTGATTCACTCCTTTGCAAGCAAGCTTGCATAGGTTTGAATAAAGGATGGAAAATAGTATTTTGTCACTTGATCTTTCTCAAAGAAGTTCTTCAAGAAAAATAATAGAAAGTTTAAAATAGTTTTCTAATAAAGCTTTCAAATAGACTCAAAAAGTTTTAAATCCTTGTGAATTTCCAATCATCACAAGCAAAACAAAAGCAAAAAATTTCCTCCAAAATTTGATAAAATCTTGGGATGTTATAGAGGAACCCGAAGATCCAGATCTCCAAACAAGATGTACGACTACGAAGACGATGAAAAGGAGATGGGGCATGATGCTTTACCCACAGGGTTCGCACCACGCTAGTACCCAAAGGTTTCAAATTACCTCATGATCAGCAAAAATATGATGGATGCCAGGAACCACAGTCATGGCTCTCAGATTATCTGCAAGCAATAAAAATATTGGGAGGAACCAAGGAAACAGCTATGCAAAGTTTGCAATTACACCTCACCGGCGCGGCAAGGTCATGGTTGAGCAAATTAGAAAAAAAATAATTGGAAGCTGGGAAGAGCTCACAAAGCAATTCACGAGTAACTTCAAGTCGACATATAAGCGGTCGGCATCCATAGAAGAAGTGAAAGCCTGCGTACAACAACACGGTGAAACATTAAGGGCGTATATCCAAAGATGGAGCATCATCAAAAATTTAGCAGTCAAAGTATCAGACGAAAGAGCAATAGACGCATTCATAGTCGGGTTAAGACGAGGAGACCTAGTCGAAGAAATGGGCAGAATCAAGCCGAAAACAGTATTAGATTTAATGGATATAGCAAACAGATTTGCTGATGGAGAAGATGCGTGCAACAACAAACGAACACGATCGCCAGAGGATGATAGAGGAAACAGATATGGAGGCCAAAGGAGGAGATCCCGCAATTACGATAACTATGGCTCTCACAGCCAAGTAGCCGCAGGGTACAAGGATAATAGCTATCAAGGGAACGACCGTAAAAGCTCGGGGTATCACAGCTACGGAAAGGAAGACTACAAAAAGTTTCAGACAAGAGAATCCAGAGAGTACAACCCATCACCTGAAGATATGCTAAACGGACCGTGTCATATACACTCCGCGTTCGTTGATGGGAAACGAGTATCCAGGCACGCAATGAAAGATTGCACGACATTTTTGAAACTCCAGGAAGCGGCACTAAACAAGCAAGCCGAAGCAAAACGGAAGGGATACGAAGGACACAAGCAGTGCGCCTACAAATCAGCAAGGAAACAATGGAGTTCCTCAAAATCAAGACCAGCCGAACCTGGGACATGATGACGACGGAGGATATGTTCCATCTAAAGGGCACATCACAGCAATGATACAGCCTGTGCCAAAGTCGAACAAAGAGGAAAAGAGCATAACTCGCCAAGTTAACCTAGCAGTGACTTTGCCTCCAGCAACAACGGAATATTTACACTGGTCGGAGCAACCCATAGAATTCAGCAGAGATGATCACCCAATAACAGTACCTCGGCCAGGAAACGCGCCCTTGGTACTCAAAGCCCAAATTGGGACTTACGATGTTGACAGAGTATTCATGGATGCAGGAAGTGGCATAAATCTTATATATGCAAAGACCCTACGAGCAATGCACATCTCATTGGAGTTCCTAAAACCAACTGATTGTTCCTTCCACGGAATAGTCCCAGGAAGTGCTAACTATCCACTTGGTTGAATAGCACTCAATGTTTGCTTCAGAAATCGGCAAAACTACAGAAGAGAGAAACTCGACTTCGAAGTCATGGACTGGCCATCACAATATCACGCGATCCTCGGGCGACCTGCGTTTTCGCGATTCATGGCAGTACCTCACTACACCTACCTGGTACTCAAAATGCCAGGGCCAAAGGGAATCATCACAGTTAAAAGAAGTTTCGAACTCTAAGATCTATGCGACAAGGAGTTCCACAAGATGGCTCAAAACTTCGGCATGATGGCAAGCTACGGAGAACCTAAAGACAAAACAAAAAGCTCGACTACAGGAGCCGCACAACAACCTGAAAGGCACCCAGCAGAGCTGGAGGTGAAAAAGCCATGGGTACAGCTGTCAGAACAAGACAAGCCGACAGAAGAAGAAGAGAAGACCGCGGCGGCATAGGTGACAAAGTACTTCAAAGAATAGAGTAGAAATAATAAGGCTGTAAAAGCCACAAGCTGTTCCAGGGCAATGCCCTCTAGATCCAGAACACAGGTCATTGACCGGATCTCTTGGGTCACCCTATGTTTCTTACATTATAAGCATAAATAAAGACAAAAGTTCCTCCTATTCGAGTTTACGTGTCTTTAAACAAAAACTACGGCAAACGCACCAAAAAAAAGAAATGCTCTGAGAAAAATTTCTGACAACAAGGTTAGGAAACATCAACTCTCGCGTTCTATATCCAAAGAACATAAGCATCATAACATCGGGTTATCAGAATCGTCCACCCCCAGGGGGTCTAAGTAATGATGCTCACGGAAAAACGCGGCATCCTCTCACAGCAACCTAGCTATAATCCTTCTAGCGGGTTGCAGGGTATTCTCCAAATGAACTCGCAAACTAGCTCCACCTGGAGGATAACTCAGTGACATGGAACTATAATTAAGCCTTGGATGCCACTTACGCACCCACCCAAGAGCAAAATTGGCTCCAGCCACCAAGTTCAGCTCTATCAGCCGATGAATTCGCTGACTAGATCTAAAAGTGTCGAGTAACAGTGGAAAGCTTCCAGGCAGAGGATTGCGAGGAAGCATGACAGAATGCATGGTCGTCAGAGATCTTCGACAACCATCAACTACCTCTCCAATATGCTGAGCACGATCTTGAAGTAGCACAATAGCACGACGGCGTCGGGGATCAGACCACAAACTGTCGATTCCCTCTGATGCTTTCTCCAGAGCTGTATTTCGCTCAGCAACCCAACGTGCTTCAGCAGCAAAGTCCAGACAAGTACCTAAGATAACAAAGATATTAGACAACAGCAGTGGAATAAAAGGAAACAATAAAGGCTGCAAGGAACCTCACATCGCAACATCTCACAGACAGACTCGACAATACCGATGAGAAAGGAGTCGCATTCTTCAAGATGCACGATTTTTGCCATCAGACCCGACACCTTATCCTCAAGAACGGATATCTGTTTCATAAAGCCACAAGATTTGCTCGCCTGGTCCAAAGCAATCTGTGCCTGGCACTTCAGCAAAGACAGATGGCTCTCAAGATCCGAAATTCTCAACGTATATTCCTTGCATCGGCAAGAAGAGCGAGGAGGCGAAGCAACTCCGGAGTCAAACATATCGACAGGAGATGGAACCCGATCACGACCCGATGATCCACCAGTGTGCATAGGCTGGAAGCCAAAAGAAAGGAAAAAAGAGCATCTCAGAAACTAAACACGACATTTCATAAAGGAGGAATATTTACAAAAAGCACAAGTCCTTTGACTAGTTCTCGGGCTCAATGTGACTAAAAGTTCACTACATCAGAATAAACTAAGATTACAAAGGGAGGCTAAGTCTACGCCACCTCAGCCTCCGGGTCCGCGGCAGCAGTAGGCGTGGAAGAGGTAGCTCCAGTGTTGGGAGGCGGCTTCAACGCACTTGTCGTTGGAGTCGAAGAAACTGGCGCCGAAGAGGTCGTCGAAGCTGCCGAAGGAGAAACAATGGACACAACGCCTGGGGCATATTTCTTCGCCTTCTCGAAGAAACTCCGCAGCTCCGAAAGAGGTCGACCGCGGGAAGAGCTCACCTTCTCCCAGTCGACCTCCTCGCCATGCGCATAGGTCAATGCAATGGCCCTCTCCACGCCTCGCTTCACAGAGCGGCTCTTCATCAGCAGGATCAGATCTTCAGGGGTGTCGAAAACCTTGGCAAGCTTCCTCAGGTCATTAGCTGGCATGTCCGCTTTTTGCTTAGGCCATAACCTGACGAAAATCCGCGTGAGCACGCGGCTAGCCAACTCGAAGATTTCCTGGACAGAAATCCAGTTTGCCTCCAGCAAGTTAACAGCGGCCATGAGAGAATCATCGTCTGGCTGCAAAGATGACGAAGACACCCCAGTATGTTCTACACAATCAAGGAAACAAAGACAGAGGAATAAAGCACATCAGCAAGTATAAGAGCGAGTAACCCAACGAAAAAGGGAAAAGATATTCACCTCCAGCAAGAGCAGACATTTTGTTAAGCCGTTCAGTCACGGCCTGTTCCCGCTGGATGTGCTCCTTTTTAGCGTCAGAAAGGGTTTTCTCCGCTTTCTTTGCCTTAGCCAATGCTGATTTAGTGGTTTTCTCAGCAGTGGTTTTGGCAGCAGTGGCAGCATCCCAAGCTTTTCTGGAAGCTTCAAGTTCAGCTTCCAGAGAAGAAATGCGAGCATTAGCTGCCTCCAAAGCATCTACAGTTCAAACAAAGGGAGAGGAAAGTCGAATAAAGAAGCAGAGAATGGCACTCAAGACAAGCAAAGTATAGGAAAGAAGATTACCCTCAGAAGCCCTAGTAGCCTTCAAATACTCGACACATTCAGTGCCCAAGGTGACAAATTTCTTCATCAAGATCTGTTCAGGAACAAACACGTGAGTATGAAGATCACGCAAGGAACAAAAGCAAAAATACCAGGATCAACACGCACATCGTCGGAGGAGCTCGTGGACTGATGGATTTCAAGGGAAGCACCGGCGTCTGTCGACTTCTTCAAACGCTTGGAACCACGAGTAGCGACGGGCTTCTTAACAGGGGTCTTGGAAGCCTTTGGAGCCTTTGAAGACTTCACGACCAGCTCAACTTCTTGCACAGAAGGTTCATCGGTAGCCCTAGTCTCAGCAGAAGGAGCAGTGGTAGCATCCCTTTTCGGGTCCTCGTTGTCACTACAAAGAAAACAAAAGGCAAGAGCTTCGCATAAGTCAAAAGGAAGAAAGCAAGGTACAAAATAAAGAGTTGAGTTAACAAAAACACACGAGTCCAAGGCGTCAAAAAGTTCTTCATCGTCCTCTATATCAAGGGTCTCCTCGGCCACAGTTTTATGAGCGGAGGCACTCGAAGAAGCGAACTCTTTGACACGCTTCCTCTTCCTGTCAACGCCAAGATCTTCAGAAAGCGCAGGAGGAGGTGATGTCGTCGAGCTGGTCCTGTCCAGCGAATCTTCGCCTTCGTCCCCATCTTGGTTGTCCTCAGCCTCGGGGGCTTCGGGGGCCGCGGAAACAGGCATATTTTGAATGGCCCCTCCCTCTGGGAGAGGAGGGCGAGAAATAGGGGATTGGTGATCCTGAAAGGAAAACATGTTGAGAGTTACAAGACAAACAATAATAAGACAAGAAGAAGGCGAATAAAGATAGTGAACATACCGCAGGTAAAGGATGCTCGGAGTCGAAATATCTAGCGGCCAAATCCGCGATTTGATGATTTTAGTGAGAGTAGTAAGAGCTCTCACTCGCTTGTCAAGATCCTTCTTCTCCATAAGATCTTCGGATACTCGAGAAGAATCTCCCAAGCCAGAAAAAGTCCACAGTTTGGAGAGACGATGCTGCAGGGGTTGAACTCGATGTTGCAGGAAATACGCCATGAGTTGAGTACCCGAGAGTGCACCTCCTCTACCACTCTTCAGCTCCTGGATGCGGGCTAGAAGTGTTTTGATTTCCTCCATCTCAGCTTCCGTGGGAGGCGAATCCCACGAGGCCAATTTTTTCACTTCTTTGGAGGCATCAAAAGGGGCAATGCCGTACTGGTCAGAGGAAAAGACCTTCCGGTCTTTGATATAAAACCACTTCTTCCTCCAACCTTCTACTGAGGCAGCCATGGAAAACTCCAGATACTAAGATTCAGCACGGATAGAAACAACAGCCCCGCCCAGTTCAGGCTTCTTTGTTAAAGCGACACTGGGCCGGAGCCGAAAGAGGGATTTCCAGAGAAGAAAATGGGGTTCAATCCCCAGAAACGATTCACAAAGAGTAATAAAACAAGCAATGTGGATAATCGAGTTTGGTGTGAGCTAGTGAAGCTGCACACCGTACACGAAAAGAAGCCCACGAAGGAACTCGTGGGCAGGAAGAGAAAGGCCGCGCAAGAGGAAAGCGAAAAACATCACCCGAAAGCCACTCTGGGACTTGGGGATCCGCTCGGTGCTAGGGAAGATAACCTGATCATTGTCGGAGATGAGGCCATCAGCTTGGGCCTTGTCCAGATCCTTCTGCGCGAAATCAGAAGGCACCCAGCTGGTCACGGAGTTAGCAGTGCTGCCCTTGCCCATCTTGTTCTTCTGCGCAAGATGCTTGACGCGCATCTAAGGCTTGTGCACGGGGGCTGTGCAGGAGCTCAGAGGTGTGCAGGGCTTGCAACAATGGTGGCGGCGGCGGAAGCAAGGAACTGGTAAATAGTAAAATTCCCCACTCTCCCCTTTATATATCTTCCTGATGAAGGAACGTGGGCTGAGACGTGGCACAAGAAGCATAAACGGCAGCCCACTAACGGGCAGGGAAATTGCGAAATTACTGCGCTACCCATGAGTAACGGTCAGCGCCGAAATCAAAATTACACACGGTGTAATTATATTAATGACGTCACGAGAATTCGAGTGAAGGGGAAAAAGGCTATGAAAAGTTTGGAGTGACATATCCGCGTATTGATGATAACCAGGGAAGTCGACGAAAAGCCGATATGAAAGCTAAAGAGGAGTTAAAGAAGAACATATCACTCTTTGAGTCTATACCCAAAAATATTTGACTATAGCCTCGGGGCCTACTACTATCGGGAGCGCTGAGCACGCACCCGACGATATTATCATACAAAGCTTCGATTTAATGATTAATAGTAGGCACAATATATTCGAGCCTATACTCGAAATAATACTTTTTTGACTATAGCCTCGGGGGCTACTCCCATCGGGAGCGCTGGGCGCGCACCCAACGATGTTTTTTCATGAATACTGGAGAGAAGAAGGCGAGAGAAGCTTCAGGAAGCATCATTACTCCTATCGGGAGCGAGATTTTTATTAATCAAGGTTGGATAAACCCGAATACTTGGGACATTGAATCAGTCAAACAAGGCTACGACATACGATTCTCGAGTTGCGTCATCGTGACAAAACTTGAATGCCGTGGTTGAAATACATCACGAAGGTAAGACCACAGGATCCGTCCTATGTGGCCCGGTATACGCACATGGATGCGCTCTGCTGGTACGTATCCGTGTCTACGACGCAAAAAAAATCCTGGTGGACGCACTGGGTACCCTGAGAACCACTGGGATTCATCCTTTGTAAGTCCTAAATGCGGCAAAAAGATGGGTTTGACCGGTTTCCCAAATTCAAGTCCAAGGGGATTGAATTTGAAGTAGGTGACAAGTATCTGTTCCGGCAGTTAATTGGCCTCTTGATCCGTCAGAGTTGTTAGGCTTGTTCATCAAAACCTCTTGCGATACATTATAATAAAAGATAAGTCAAAAGACCAAGTCAAAGATCTGAAGATCTGAAGAATTCAAGTGTTGATCAAGTCGAAGATTTGAAGATTTGAGATTCAACCCGAATCTGCAATTCTGGTAGAATCTCGGGGGCTACTGACAAGGGTATAGATAATAGAGCCTGTCAGTTGAGTACCCCTGAGGCCCATTAAGCTAGGCCCAATTGTAATACTAGTCAAAATACGAGTTCATGTCTTATGTCGATATTGTGATCTGTATCGGATCCCACCTGATCCTCGAGACCTGGCCATCTATATATAGGGGCCAGGAGGGGACGGTGTGGGACAGATTAAAATCAAGCCAGGCTCTACACCCACGTTGACTTTCGATACACACCTTGTTTGACTGACTTTACCTTCGAGTTCATCCGATGCCCTATTCCCCCGATCCTAAGTCCTTCATCTAGGACATTTGTCGAGTTAACCCTCGTCAGTGAGTGACACCTACATTAGAATACAATGCAACTATATAAATTTGGTAAACCCAAAAAGTATTTAGAGTTAGATGTACTCCTTAATTAGTTTGCTCATTCATAAGAGGTTACAGTTCGACGTGGCCAGGTGGTGATGGTGCTATGGCGTCGGCGCGGCGCGGCATCATGGATGCGATGGTGGTCACCAGCTGCCTCCCTGCAAGATTTGGGCAACTCGGGCTCCAGATGGGCTTGGGTGGGCCCGGACACCTTCGTTTGCAAAACCTCCTAGAGGTGGCGGTGATGGCTTGGCCATACCAGGGACTGTGGTGTGGCTGGCGTGTTGCAGCAGGGCTGTCGGGGCTTTATGGGCCTGTTTGGGTCCAATCGGGCCAGTGTGGGGCCTGGTGTGCTCCTACCACTCTGTCCGATCAACGAACACTGAGAGGCGATGGTGGAGGTGGGTTCCTCTCGCATGGCTGTCGAGCTACTATCCCGATGCGGTGTTGTCGTGTGCTTCCATCTTTTAGGCCACACGCTATTGTCCATGAAGAGACGGCGATGGTGACTACAAGACTGTGGCGGCGCGTGCTGGTGGGCAGCGAAGCTTGGTGGTGGTGCTCCGTTGTGCTAGGGTTTTTTGTGGTTAGGGGTCGGGAGAAATCCATGTCGGCTTGTCCGACCCAGAAGCGGTGCCAGCATTGGTGGCACCATTCCTTCCTGAAGGGCATCTTGGGAAGCCTCATTCTACTTTACTCATTGCACAGTTTTTAGTGAACCATTATTCACTAAAAAGAACATATTTCTGTTAAAGAGGCAGTTAGCTGAATATCCACTATTTCTTTTAATTTTAAAGCTATTAAAACATGATCCATGTTCATATCTAAGATGCTTAATTTCACATATAAGCCTACCCTTTTCTGATTATCTCTCATGCTCTTCCTCCAGGAATTCAATGTCGAAAGTAAATCAAGAGGGGGAGGGTGTGTTCAGTAACAAGTAGCATACCACCAACCAGAAAAATAAATTTACATGTTTGATACTTGTTAACCGAGATTTATGTATCTCATCCTATAAGAGGACTCCTTCCTTGGAGATGCTAGTTTCAACATAACAGTTGTCACCCTAATCTACAATAGCAAACCATCACAAATAAGCAGTGTACATATAGAAAAGTGACAGCAAATGGATGGGCCTGATGGGCCACAGAAGAAAAAGAAATGATAGACTTGCCACTAATTTCTATAAAGATCTCTTCAAATTAGAAGAAACCTCTGGTTGCTCTCTAGCTGAATATTTTGTCTCTCCTGATGAGAAAATCACCTTAGAACAGAATGCCTCCTTGGAGGCCCCTTTCTCCGAGGAGGAAATCAAAAAATCTGTTTTTGACTCCTATTCTAATGGAGCTCCAGGTCTAGATGGCCTTCCTTTCATCTTTAATCAGCATTTTTGGGATACATTTAAACATGATCTAATAGCTCTGTTTGAGGATTTTTACAAAGGGGATCTCGATATTTTAGACTTAATTTTGCTATTCTAACTTTGATCCCAAAGGAACCAGATGATAGTTCTATGAAGAAATTTAAGCCTATTAGCTTATTAAATTGCTCTTTCAAAAAAATTACCAAAGTCCTCACTAATAGGCTAGCTTTGATCATGGGTATCATTACCTCTGTAAACCAATCTGCTTTCATAAAGGGTAGATTTATCCTGGAAAGTGTGGTAACTGATCATGAAGTTTTACATTCTGTTGTTCATGAGAAATAACAAGGGCTAGTTCTCAAATTAGATTATGAGAAGGCTTTTGACAAAGTCAGCTTAGATTTCCTACTAGATTTGCTCAAAAAGAGAGGTTTTGGTCCAAACACTTTAGCTTGCATCAAAGATGTCACTCATGGAGGCTCTGTTGGAGTCAAACTAAATAATGTAATTGGTAAATATTTCCTTACTAGAAAAGGCTTAAGGCAAGGGGATCCTCTTTCTCCCTTACTTTTCAATTTAGGTGTAGATGTCCTTACTAGAATGCTTATCAAGGCCGCCAATGCTGATTTGATCGGGGGGCTTTGTTCCAATCTCTTTCCTAATGGTGTCATCTTCTTGCAGTATGCAGATGACACCATTCTCTTCTCTGCCAAGGACCCTATTTTAGCTACAAATTTAAAATGGGTTCTAACTTGTTTTGAGCAAGATTCTGGGATGAGAATAAACTATCAAAAGAGTGAGCTAATTCCTCTTTGTTTAGAAGAAGAGGAAACAAAGTTTTATGTTGATATCCTTGGCTGTGTAGTTGGGAATTTCTCCATCAAATATTTAGGAATTCCTCTGCACTATGAAAAACTTAGAAGGGAAGATATCCAACGCCTTATTGATAAAATTCTGAAACGAATAGCTGGCTGGAGAGGTAAAGCTCCTTTCCTATGCTGCAAGGTTGACTTTAATCAATCCTGTTTAGCCAGTATTCCAATTTACCTTTTATCTTTCTTTAAGTTTCCCAAGTGGGCTCTAGACCTTATCAATACCCAAATGGCAAACTGCCTCTGGAATGATTTTGAGGGTCATAGGAAAATCCACTTAGCTAACTTGAAACTTGTCTGTAAAAAAAGGAATATGGGGGTTTAGGGATCCATGACCTTGCTAATCTAAATTTGTATCTCCTTGGCTCCTGGGTTAAGAGATATGCTCAGGATGATGGGAAACTTTGGAAAACCTTAGTTGTTGCTAAATATGACACTTGTAACCCAAACATTTTCTACAGTAAAACCGTTGGGATTTCCCAATTTTGGAAAGGGGTTATGTGGGCTGTCAATAGTGTCGAATTTGGTTATAGATGGAAAATAGGATATGGGAAAAAAGTGAGATTATGGGAAGATACCTGGTTTGGTTCTTCCCCTCTAGTTGTTCAATTCTTTCCACTGTATGTCTTGTCTAATGAGCAAGGAAAGACAGTCCATCAAGTCTGGGATGGCTCTCATCTAAAACTAACTTTTAAAAGGAACTTTTCCACCTCACTCATGCAGCAATTGTATGACTTAGAGAATGTTGCCTCCAGTATTAGTTTTAACAATGATATAGATGCCTTGATCTGGCAAGATGAAAGTGGAGGAGTTTATTCTTCCTCTTCCCTTTACACAATTATTAATTTTGGAGGAGTTGTACCTGTACATATACCTGCTGTTTGGAAACTCCATATACCACCTAGAGTGCACTTTTTTCTTTGGCTCTTATCTCAAAACAAACTTATGACTAGAGATAACCTTAAGAAAAGAAAGATGAATAAACCTGAATGTTGCATTTTTTGTTCAGAGGATGAGTCAATTGACCACCTCTTCTTTAAATGCATTGTTGCTAAACACATTTGGCAGATCATCTCTGATTTCTTTGGCATTACACTAGGAGATGATTATCTTTCTATTGCTAAATTCTGGATAGCTAACAAAAAACATGCAGTGTTAAATTCTGTTTGTGCTGCTACTCTTTGTTGTATTCGGAAATTTCATAATGACATGATTTTTAATGGTCAACCTTGGCTAAGCTTGCATCAGATCCCGAGGTTGACTTTGAATTCAGTCAAAAGATGGCGCATCATCCTCAAAGACCCAATGGCAGAGAAGGTGGAACTCTTCTATAGCCATGTATCGAGGATACTGGCAATAAAATTTGAGCTGGAGAGTGGCTGAGGGATGGCATTCGTGCATCTAAAGATGGCAGCGACTCTGCCTCCTCCCCGCTAGCCAAGAAGGCTACTATGCAGGGTACCTAGGTGACGCCGACATCCACATTGGAGGCTGCATCCTTCGTATCGCCCATTTGAGTTGTTTCTTCTAAAAAGCCGGTGTGGATGCGCCTGATGGCTTTGTAATCAAATTCCCTTTACGTTTTTAGTAATCTATTTTGCTACTTCGAGGACAGGCCTAGGGTGTGCTCGACACTTTGTCTAAAAATTGATCCGGCCCATGTTTTTGGGTTTCATTGATCTAATCAATGGAACCGGGGATGGAATCCCTGTGAATCTAAAAAAATACAGAGCACTTTCCGTACAAAATAATGAATTGAAGTAATAATATGCATATACCTCAAATGTTCTTTAGTGTGCAAGATAGATCAGTCATTAACTTGTAAAGAATATGAGCCAGCACAAGGCACTTTTTTAAGAAATGGGAACGCTTACCGGATTGTCTTTACTTTGGAGATTTACAATGCCTTTCAATAGCCTATCTTGTTTCCAGCAACGATTTCTATAGAAAGGTACAAGATACATCAGACATTTAACAAAGCAATGGTACATCATGGTCACCGTCAAGAATTGGAATTATATATGAATATAGAAGGGAGGCAAAACATGTAAAATACAAGAGCTGCAAGGCATACAACATGCCTCAACACGTAAATGTTTAGCTACCGTGACATTTCTCCATACTGTTTGACCTGCAGGGGAATCATGACATGCTTATCAATGTGAATATGCATACAACAGTTACTGGATAATATAATTTTTGCTGCAGATGGGATGGGATGATGTGCATGTGCAGTCACACGGTAAGGAAGCGATAGTAAAAAAGTGGCATTCAGTTATAACCACATGCTAGCATATAAAAGCAAGGATCTGGGAGGTTTGCCATTTACTGATATGATATATGGTTCCAGCAAAACATTTCATCGGGTAACTTGGTTCAAAATCATATACTCATGGTACCAAATGCAGTAAATAAATCAATCCATCTCCCAAGAAGAGTCCCAACATATTCTTTTTATCATACTTTGTAGGTCAGACATTTATTTCTTTTCCCATGTTTCCCAAAGCAAGGCAAAGCACAACCTAATTAACATGCTTCCAAAATAGGAGTATAAGTAATTGCAATTGGCTGTTTGCACAGGAAATAAAGATCATAATGGGGCAATGGAAAGGAACTGATTGATACAAGACACCAAGAGAAACCAAGGCATAATTTTCAATCACTTTAGCACAGGAAACTAAGAGTAATATATATTCAATGATGCCAAATTAGATACAAATAGTATCAATATTAGCTGTCATGCAGACAAATTAGCTGAACTGGGGCATCATAGCATATAAATTTAAGATTTTAATCTTACATGTAGTAGCTGAAAGCTTGAAGCAGTAATAAAGTATATGTGCACTTCATTCAGTTATGCATCCTAAAATCATAATAGGTTTTAGGAAAAGGAAGACTTGAGAGAATGGAACTTGCCTGTTTTCTACGTCATTTGGAGATTAAATGAAAAGCCTAAATCCGATATCAGATGCATTAAAGATTAGTTATTCTCTTCACTCATACCCTAAAACAAAGCAATGTAGAAAAAGAAAATGCATGTGTATAAAAAAGGATATACCAAGAGGGGTAGCACAGTTCTCCTTATCTAATGTTGTAGGAAAGTCCTGGAAATCATCTAAAAATGCACGAATAATGGATGACTGATGCAAATAACATTATAAACTAGTCCTATATGATGCAAATATAATGATGCAAAATGCACGTATCAATGACAACAAAACAATGAAAGTTGAAAGTCTTGTTCTATGACAACATGGTTTAACTTAACCCCAACTAATAAAATGACAAACATGCAACTTACATAAATGAACTCCACCGTAGACTGCTACTTTCTCATGAGCTTCAAATTGCACAATAAAAAGGAGTATAATTTTGAATGAAAAGACATGGAACATGTACTATACTTGGAATAGCATTTTTTTATGTAGGTAGGTATGGTGGAGATTTTGCGGAGAAGTATGGCTCAAGGTATTTGGATATACAAGTATTTGCTTGCTTTTTCTTTTCTTTTTGTTTTATTGGTCATTGGAAAGGTATAAAAGTCACAAGCATGCATAATGTCCATAATGCTACACATTTATTAATGAACTAAGTAACTCAAAGTTAACCATTAATGCACGAAGAAGAAATAGCACTAAATGCGGCACTAGCAAATTACCATTCAATCAAAGCATATGAAGCGTAGAGCATAGGCATTACTTCCATTGCTATCTCCCTTTCCTTCCCAACTTTTTATCTCAAATCCTACAGTAGCTTTCTCATAAATATAAAGTATACCTACAGGTGATGGTCTATTTATTCAAAACAAAATATGCAAACAAAAATTAAAAAACTAGATGCAGATGCTACAAGTTTATGCAATGGTAAAGTGGTGCTAAAAAAAACAAGGCAAGAATAGTATGCAAACTGAGGAGTTGATAGGTCCAGAGGGTTGAAATGGGGTATTCCCAAGCTTATGGTGTTATCCATTACTTAGATGACTGCTTACTCGATGATTATTCCTTCCCTGTGAAAAAAACTTCACCACAAAACTATTTCCCACCTCTTTTCTAGAGTGGCTGATGTTAGAGGGCACAAAGATAATATGTGTTCTGCAAACAAAACCTCAAATAAAATTTGGTGCAAGGTGTCCAGAGAGTGTATTAAGTTTCCAAAATTCACTAAATATCAAAAGACTCAAAAAGAATCATATTGAGACTCAAAAAAATGCTCAAAACAACAAAGACAGAATCTGCCAATAAAAACACCAGCAGTTTGGTGAATTTTTTCGCCCCCCTTAAACAGGTCACAAATTTTTGTTATATTTTTACTACAGTATAGGACAAAAATTTGCAATTTATATAAATAGGAAAGGTCAAGAGGAGTTACAGAAAAATATGAAAAATTGTGCACCAAAAAGTGCAGCGCGGATTTCAGCAACTCTGAATAAATATTGCAATCTTAAAACACCCAAGATGGGAAAAACTTGGCACTTTATTTATTCTACAGTACACACTAAAAAAAATCTTGCTACAGAAAAGACACAAAAATAATAGTCAAAGAAAATTAGTCTCTTCCAAGAGAAACGAAAACAAAATCGAAAAAAGTAAATACTACCGGGTTGCCTCCCGTAAAGCGCTTTCTTTATAGCCATATAGCTAGGCTTAGTATCTTTTTATTTTAAGATGGGAAAGTGTCATGGGGGCACTTGTGCTTCTGAACATTCACATTCTTCCTTGGAAAGCGCTCCATACACTTCTTATGAGGGAATTGAAACTTCATATTCCCTTCTTTGGAATCAATAACTGCACCTGTAGTTCTCAAGGTCTCCCAAGGATTATAGGACTTAAGGTATTGCTCCTCAGTTCATAATGATAAAATCAACAGGTACAAAAGTTATATGGAGTTCAATCATAACATCATTTATTCTACCTAAGGCATGCTTGGTATAATCATCAGCAAGTAATAAATCAATATCACATTTTTCTAGTTTGTTGTCAAGAGCAACTAAATCATATAATTCTTTTGAGAGAATGTTAAGGCTTGATCCCAAGTCTAAGATAGCATGATCTGACTCTTTTCCTATAGCAATAAGTATTTTTGGGATCCATACATCCCCAAGCTTATGTGGTATCATAGCCTCATTGTTTTTTTGACACAAATACAGTAGGGAAAATCCCTACTGTGTCATTTTTCATTTATAGATAAAAAGGGGTACAAAGGTGGTAATTACAAGAATCATGTGGGCATGAAAACCCAAATGTGTTCATAAGGTATCAAGCCATGCTTGCATTCCTTCCTTAAGACTAGGTCTAGCCCTATGCAAAATGATGCTACAATAATCTTTTAATTTGAGAATACATCAGTTGACAGAGGGATCAATTTGGTTACATATGAAAGAGTTTCACTGATCCCAGAGACTCCAGGAGCCAGTAATAATTATCTCCATAATTAAATCATAAGAGTATCTGCTCTTGGCATCCTTGATCATATTGTGTAGTTGCATATCAGTATTCCATTCTATGCCAAGTGCCAACCAGAGACTCATGCGGAAGGAGCATTCAAAAAAAGATGCATAATTGATCCCTCAAGCAGGTGTCACAGAGGACACAATCCTTGAATTGGACATAGAAATTCTTTCTGGTAATAAGATCTTTCGTGTTTAGTCTCATATTCATAAGTAGCCAGGCAAAGAATTTTTGCCTAGGCAGGTTGCATGTTTTCCAGATATCCAGAATGGAAGCAGGTGTATCATGAGTCCCAATCATAGCCTCATTGTTATAGCGTTGTATCTTTTCTTTAATGACATGATTGGCTACATAGGATCCAAAACTGGTTTGATGAACATTTAAAGAAGGATCATTAGCAAAGTTTTGCAATATATTGATAAGTTCATTCAAACTACATTTATCTAGATTGAGTAGAGGTTCTCTAATATTGTTGGAGAGCATTTTTACTTTCTCTAATTCTTTTTCTTCCACGACCATAGTAGATTCTTTTCTCTCTTCCTCCATTTGGTGCAATATTTCCCATGATCTATCAATAATATCTTCCACATATTTAATGGATTCCTCATTATTTTTCTCTTGCATATGATTTTTCATGGTAACCTCTAGTTAAATATCTTCCTTCTCATTTAAAGCATTGAATCTTTCAAATTTAGCAATGAACTATTTATTAAGTTCCTTTTGGGTAGATATGAAGGATCTCATGGTGTTCTCTAGATCATTAGAAATGTCATTACCACTTGTATACATAATAGGAACATATGGGGGTTTCACATATTGATTGTTGTAATTGTTGTTGTACCCATTATTCCCAAAGTTTCTAATATAATTGATGTCTATATTTTCAGGATTATTCTTAACAAGATCTTGTAATGGAACATTATCAACAGTTTGTTTAGAGATATATGAATAGATAGCATCAACTTTAGCAGCCAAGGAATCTACTTCCTCAACGGAGTTGACTTTCCTACTTGAGGATGGCGCCCTCTCTGTGTGCTATTGGCTAAAATTTTGCAGCATGTTTTCAAAAATAGCTTTAGCTTCATTAACAGTTTTAATCATAAAAGCTCCTCCCGCAGCGGAATCTAGCATACTCCTAGACATATAGTTTAGCCCATTGTAGAAAGAATGTAAAACCATCCACTCATTCACTCCATGTGATGGGCAAGTGTGTAGCATGATTTTAAGTCTCTCCCAAGATGTTGCTACATGTTTGTTATCATTTTGCTTGAAAGAAAGGATGTTGTTTCTGTTTTGCAAAATTTTAACCGGAGGATAATATTTCTTGATAAAAGCTTCTCTAAGATTGTCCCATGAATTTATGCTACCATTAGGTAATCAAAGTAGCCAATTTTTAGCCTTGCCTCTTAGAGAGAATGGAAATAATTTCAGCTTGACAATATCATTTTCAACATTTTTAAAATTTTGCATATCACAAATCTCGCAAAAATCATGAAAGTGCATAGAAGCATCCTCACTAGCACTACCGCCAAATTGGTATTTAGCAATTAAATTTAGTAGCCTAGGACTTACTTCAAATGAATCAGCCTTTATTTCAGGAGATGTCATAGGACTAGCAATGAATTGTGCATTAGGCGCATTAATAAAGTCGCACAGCTTGGTTGTTTGATCTCCCATACTTTTTTCAGCAGAAGTACTACACTATTTTTTTGGATTTTATGTATATATGCAAAAACATAAAGAACTAAAAGACAAAAAAAGACAAAGAGAATTTCTTTGCAAATCTAAAAGAGCGAGAGGACTCATAGTGGTGTTACCTCCCCAATCTTAGGTGATTGCACGCCGCGTGAAGAAGATCTCGCATTGATGAATGACCTTCCCTTGATGAAGCTAGCAGTTGTGAATGCTTTCCTTTGTTCCCTGCAACGGCGCCAGAAAATAATCTTTATGACATTAAGCAAGGTGCCAACTCATCGGGACTCCAAGTGCAGAGTTTTGTAGCAAGAGAAAAAATTTCCATGAGGGAACTCAAGGTTTAATATCGAACTCTCGGGGAACAGTCGAGAAAGCTCTTGTCATTATTCTTCAAGCAACCTACAAAACAATTTCCTTGTCTTGTGTCCCCAACTCCATCAAGTGGTTGTCAAGCACAAGGTGTGAATGTAAGTAAAATAAATATGATAACAAATGCAGTAAATAACAATGCAATAAAGTAAATATGATGCGGGAAAGGTATTTTTGGGTTTTGTATATGTATGCAAGAAAGTAAATATGTTTTTGTATTTTCTGAATAAAATGATGTTGAATATAAAAGTGCGTGTAAATGCGTTGGAAAGGTGTTTCTTATGATTAAAATTGGACAGGGTTTCATGGGTTCACTTGTCTACTCTCTCATAAAGTTGTGGTGGTGTTAAGCGCAAGATACATGACCGAAACATTCACATGATTTTATTATGTTAACTTGATAATATTCATATGGGCATCATGTCCTAATTTAAAGATGATGCAACACATCTTACTTATACTCCACTAGATATGAATAAACTTCAAGCAATCTATTATTAAGAATTAACAGAGTATAGCCTTAGGTACTTTGACATGATGTTGAATATCAAATATGCTACCACTTGGACATATTATGATAGAACTATGCCAATGAATGTCACTCGGGATTCTCAGTTGTCACTAAGAAATTATAGCACATGCATTCTCTTTATACCTAGTGAGGTAACCGTGAGAAAAGGTAAAATATTATAGCAGATCATGAATACTGTCACTATCCAATCACTACTACCTACTTACTCCATCTAATACACACCATCCCCCTCTAGCGCTCCCGCATACATGTTGGATTAGAATAAGTAGTAAAGAACATGGTAATAATCAATTGCTTTATGTTTTGTTTACACTTCGTGGCATTTTTATATATTTTCTGGAACTAACCTATTAACAAAATGCCATAGTTCTAGTTCCTGTATTCTGCTGTTTTTCTATTCCATATTTTTACAAAAAGGAAATATTCTCGGAATTGGACGAAACAAAGCCCGAAGTTCCTATTTTCTGTCACGTACATGGAGTCCAAAGGGGAGACGGAGAAGAGCCGGGAGGCGGCCACACCATAGGGTGGCGCGGGCCCACCTTTGGCCGCGCCACCGCATGGTGTGGGCCCCTCGGGCGCCCACCGACCTCGCCCTTCTGCCTATATATTGCCCCCGACACAAAGACCCTAAATCAATCGGCATCCATCCACGAAAAGTTCCGCAGCGCCGCCACCATCGAAGACGAGTTTCGGGGGACAGAAGTCTTTGTTCTGGCACCCTGCCGGGATGGGGAATTGCCCCCGGAGCCATCTTCATCGACTCCACCGCCATCTTCATCACCGTTGCTGACTCCCATGATGAGGAGGGAGTAGTTCTCCCCCGAGGCTAAGGGCTCTACCGGTAGCTATGTGGTTTATCTCTCTCTCCCATGGTGTGATCTTTATGTGATCATGAGCTTTGTAATCTAGTTGAATAAGTAGATGTTACTCTTCATCTATTGTGCTACTCAAGTGCTTTTATTAATGTGATCTCCGGAGACACCTTGTCCCATGATGTGAAGGTGACAGTGTGTGCATTGTGTGTGGCTCTTAGGCTAAAGATTACAGTAATACTTATCATGAGTTGTTATTTGAGTTGGATGTCTCTATGAAATTGTGGTGTTTGTCTGGAACCATCTAGGCCGCTCAAGGTGACAGTGTGGGGTTAACTAGATGGGGAATGCGAACTTTAAGGAATGCTTTTATAACCCTACGTGGTGAATTGGTGTTCGTTATCCAACCGGAGAGTAGTTCAGGGTAGCATAGTGAAGAAAAGATATTTATGTGTTCAATTATGATATCATTATTGAGAGTGTCCACTAGTGAAAGTATGATCCCTAGGCCTTGTTTCTAAGCATTGAAACACCATTTACAACCAGTTCTGCTACATGTTTGCTTGCAGCCATTTTTTTTCAGATTGCAATTACCACTTATAATCATCCATATTACTTGTATTTCACTATCTCTTCACCGAACTAGTGCACCTATACACCTGACAAGTGTATTGGGTGTGTTGGGGACACAAGAGACTTCTTTTATCTTAATTGCAGGGTTGTTTGAGAGGGATATCTTTGACCTCTTCCTCCCTGAGTTCGATAAACCTTGGGTGATTCACTTAAGGGAAACTTGCTGCTCTTATACAAACCTCTGCACTTGGAGACCCAACACTGTCTACAAGAATAGAAGCATGCATAGACATCAGAGCTTAAGGAAGTTTGGGACCTCCATCCAGGTTCGTGGGTGGTTGCCGTGTAGATGAAAGAACTTAGTGCAAGGCATGGGCCGTCCACCCACCCTCTTGGTCCGAAATGAGAGTGCCATCCACCCGAACCTGGATGCAGGTCCCACCAAGGCATGGGACGAATTTGATTTGTAGCTTCCCCATCTCTCTATGGCCCTCTTTGAGGCGGGCACGGTGGTGCTCTTGGGGGATGGTGAGAAGGCAAGGTTCTTGTGCGACCGGTAGCTAGATGGCACAAAGGTTGAGGACATTGCCCCCAACTTGGTCGCCTCCATATCGGTGCACGTGGTCAAGGTACGTACAGTCAAGGAGAGGCTCGATGGATCTTGGCTAAGAGATTGTGGGCCGGACTTGGGCGCGGCTACTCTCGTGGCGTTCTTTGTTCTGTTGCAAGTGCTCGCTGAGGTTCAACTTACACCCAACCGGGAGGACAAGCTAAGGTGGTGTTGGTCCGCAGACGGGATCTACTCTGCGAAGTTGGCCTACGGTGCCTTCTTTGTCAGCCGGTTGAGGCATGCCACAGCTTCTCAGATTTGGCACTCGAGGGCCCCCTATGGCTGCAAGTTCTTCGCGTGTCTCGCCGCTAGGGAGCGATGCTGGAGGGCCGACCGGCTAGAGCGGCGTGGTCTCCCACGGCCAGCAGCTTGCGCCCTTTGTTATCAGGAGCCAGAGACGATTCGGCACCTGCTTCTAGGGTGTGTGGTAGCCCGACAAGTTTGGGCGTGGGCGCTCAACCATTGGGACAGGTTGGCCTAGCTGGCTGACTCCGAGCTCCTTCAGTGGTGGACCTCTCGACCTTGTCCCAAGGCGATGCAAAGGGACCCCTGGACCGCCATCATCCTGGTCTTTTGGTGCATCCGGAGGCACCAAAATGACGTGGTCTTCAACGGCGCTACCCCTGACGTGGAAGCTACCTCGGCTAGGATTAGGGAGGATTACGGTAGGTGGCGTCTAGCTAGGCTATTTTGTAGTGACTCGTTTGGCTTTGCGGAGCCGGTGCCGTTGATTGGGGGAGAGTAACCCCGGTGGAACTTGAGGAGCTGCCACCTCTTGTTGGCAGCACTTTGCCGATCTTCGGCATTGTTTCTTCTATGTGAGTAATACACCTGCCAGGGGTGTATTCTCGAAAAAAAGATAATTAGGTATCGATCTTGCCTCAAAGAGCCGATTTATAAAGTGTACAAGACTTGGTTGGAGTGCAAGAATACAAGGAGATAGAATACAATTCAAATAGATAGAACCAAATATCTCTACTAATAATATTGCTAGAGGGCGTGATGGTTAGAAAACAATGGTACGTACAAAAAAATTGTTTTGGTATGTCAGAAAAACCGTTTGACCATCTGTTAAAAAACCACGATCCCAGGCGACCGACGTGCCTTCTCTCGAGCTTAATCCTCCTCCCTCTCGCCAGATTTCCAAGAGAGGAAGCCGGCGAGCTGGTCGGCGAGGTCGGCTGGAGACTAGGGAGGCTTGCCTCAGGAACGACCATGAGCGAGCTTCGCCGCCACCACATCCAGCGCCCCGCGAGCTTATCCAGCTCTATCGCGGCCAGATCGAGCGGCCCAACGACAAGATCGAGCACCTGGCGGATGACCTCCTTATTCTGGCCATGGCAGCCAGATTGAAGGTGACAAGAGCCGCTGTGTTCTTCTTCTTTTTTTCCTCAGGGCGGCCAACTCGGTCCGTCCAGTGGCACCTAGCGCTTCCAATCCAAATCGGGGACGCCCGCATCGCGGCACTGCACAACGGGAAGCTCTAGGCGACTAGGCCGGCTCTTACCGCTGGCGGCGGCGACTAGGAAAGAGCAACCGCCGCACCTCCTTTGAGTGGGCCAGTATTGCTCTGCAGCCTCTGCTCATGCCCGGCCACGACATGGCCCTCCGCTGCCGAAGTGTTGATGCGTCCGATGTCACTGCCCTGGCTAGCGGTGGTCACCGCACAACGGGGCGCTCTTACCGCCACCGCCGGCGACCAGGACAGAGCCCCCTCTGCGCCTCCTTTGAGTAGGGCTGGTATCGCACTGCTCACGCCCGGCCACGTCGTGGCCTCTGCTGCCGATGCGTCTGGCGTTGTGGTCAAGCCAGCGGTGATGCGTGTGTTCACGCCCGTGGGATTAACAGGTGTGGACGACGTTGAGCTGCTCAGGGGCATGATTTAGCTAGCAAGATTAGCACGACATGACACAGCTCAGAAACAGATCGGCCAATCCAAAGAACTGTGGCGAAATTGCAGAGCATGCCTTCCACATGAATTGATTTTATTGCCGGTCACTCATGGATGTCCTTGAATTTCATGCTCCGGATTATTTTCACATCTCTAAATTTCCTGACCAGAATGTTGCTGCTAGCTCCACAATGTTGTGAAAGCTAGATTTGCACGTACAATTAATTTATTATAAGATGGAGGCAAGAGATAGTGAAAGAAGTGGATAATAACTCTGCATGATACCTCCATCTGTGGCGTTTAGGAGGGATTTGTCTGGGCAAAGACTTGTAGCTTGGAATGTCTTACTTTAGCGTTTGGCAAACATCCAATTACAAAACGGTCATGATGAATTCTGTTGGAACCTACATGAAAATGGCAAATTTTCAGTAGCTTCTATGTACAATGCTCTTATTCTTCCTGATGTGCCAATAGATAAAATTAGTAATGATAAGCTTTAGAAGTTGAAGATTCCATTACGGATAAAGGTATTCGGATGGTACCTACGTAAAGGAGTTATTTTAACGAAATATAATCTTGCAAGACGGAATTGGCATGGAAGTAAGAAATGTGTTTTTTGTCATCAGGATGAGATAATTAAACATTTGTTCTTCCAATGTCGTTTCGCCAGATCTATATGGTCAGTCATCCAAGTAGCTTCAACCTTGTTTCCACCATGCAGTATTACCAATATATTTGGGAATTGGCTAAATGGAATAAACAATAGGTTTTAAAATCATATTAGGGTGGGAGCGATAGCCTTTATTTGGTCGCTTTGGCTATGTAGGAATGATAAAGTGTTTAATGACAAAAACTGTTCTATCTTGCAGGTTATCTACAGGACCATTGGTACACTCCGTTTGTGGTCATCTCTACAGCGTCTGGAGGATCGTGACCTTTATACGGAGGTCTGTGTACGACTGGAAGCTACCGCGAGGGATACTTTTTCTCAATATGGATGGCCGCATAGCTTACGGATTGGTGCTTCTAGTTAGGCGAGATTACAGTTGCTCACCATGATATGTAATTTAGCCTTTTTTGCATCTTGTTCAGACTTGATTGTGGGTTGTGTGCATCTTGTTATGTAGAGACCGGGTGTAAGCTTAAGAACTATTAAGTAATAAAGCACTCTTTATCTAAAAAAACTCCGCATGATACTATTTTATTTTCATATCTTTAGATAGCAATATTGTCTTTGTCCATGTAGAACTGGTACAAAAAATATTTTATATGTGACTTCATATATCACTCAATCAATTACTCAATATTGTGATAACTCTTCAGTTTTACCAATAGGATGTGAACAGCTTCTCTTAGTTAAAAAACAGCACAAGCATGCCACAGCACGATGTGAGATTTTGACGATTTTCAATTGTATCAGTAGTGTCAAACGCGTGAAAAGAAGTTAACACGGATGCATATACATAGAGCCCATGAAAGGAAGATCAACGACTCATATAAATTACTTAACGAAAAATGCCTCGAAGAAGCCCAGCGAGAAATTAGGAATCCTGTTTATAGAGAAAAAAAATACTCCCTCCGATTGGAAATAACTGTCGGCGATTACAAAATCTGTACTAAGTCATCGACAGTTATTTCTGATCGAAGGGAGTAACTATTCTTCTTTTTTTCTATAATCCCCCAAGTTCACGAACTAATAAAGTTCTTGTACTTGGGTCTATATGTACCTTCTATCTAAATGTTGAATCATGACAAATTTTGTCTATGTGCTAATTCTTCGGAATTCCTATTTGTCGCCCGTTAGCGGCGCGTTTCGCCTCGCGCCGTATACCCCCAGGCACCCGGGTGCATTTGGGCATGCCCATATTGGTCGGCGATTTTTTTCTTTTTTCTGTTTTTCTTCTTTTTTCTGTTTTTCTGCAGTTTTTCTTTTTGTTTTTTGTTTTTCCTTTTTTTGTTCAGAATTTGTATTTTTGTTCAAATTTGAAAATTGTTCATATTTCGAATTTTGTTCATAATTTGAAAATTATTCATATTTCGATTTTTGTTCAAACTTGAAAATTGTTCATATTTCGAATTTGTTCATATATGAAAAATGTTCATATATGAAATTTGTTTATATATAAAAAATGTCCATATATGAAATTTGTTCAAATTTGAAAATTGTTCAAATTTGAAAATTGTTCATATTTCAAATTTGTTCATATATGAAAATTGTTCATATTTCGAATTTTTAAAAATTGTTCATATTTCGAATTTTATTTCTAATTTGAAAATTGTTCATATTTCGATTTTTTTTTCAAACTTGAAAATTGTTCATATTTCGAATTTTGTTCAAATTTTAAAAAAAAAAGAAAAAGAAAAAACAAAGACAGTAAACCTCATGGGTCGCGGCCCAACTAGACACCCCCCATGGGCGGGGTACGTGGCCCCTCGTGCTCGCGCCGCCAACGGGCGGCGTATAGGAGCCCCCCTAATTCTTCTCTCCAATTAAAACCTAGACTGGGTTTGCTCAGTTCCTTCCGGATGGCCTAGCACAAGTAATACGGCCCACAACTTCTACCGGTCATGTACAACCAGCATGAAAAATTAAAGCTGGCCAAAATATATGTATTGGATGTACCTATGAATAGCAGCCGGCTAAAACAAAGATGTATACGTAATAATACATAGTTTTCAAGAAACAAATAAAGTTATATTGTACAAATAAATGTCGTATCGCAAAAAATGCAAAGAGAGGTCCAAAACGATTATGACTTAATTTCATCCTAAACAGTTTATATATGTCACCACATTAAAAAAATACTATGATCTCTAGCACAAAATCCCGCATCTGGTTGTCACTGGAGCTTGTCCCCAATAGACTCGAAGGAGATTCAGGTAATGGCGAGAGAGCGCGAGTGAAGGTAGGGAGAGGATTAGCGACACACGGAGATTTAGGGGATGGTAAGAGGACGCCCATATTAACATGAACCTACTCCTCGTTTGAGAGTGCTAGGAGACAGTGACAAGCATCGCCAAGGAAATCAAGAGAAATGGTGAGGGTATGGGTCGACGGAGGAGATGAATTTGTTTGTCTTCAACATTTAAAAACTTATTTGCAATAATTAAATTCTAGATGATATGAATTGTATTTTTTTTAAATTAACCTGTAGCATCGTACGGGTATTTTGCTAGTCTCTACTAATAATACGGCTTGAGGTCGTGATGGTTAATCTCTACTAATAATACGGATTGAGGTCGTGATGGTTAATATGTTTTGATCCGTCCACTTTACGCTTTCGTCCGTCTGGTTTTATGTTTGGCCAGAAAATTTTCGCTCCATGTGGGCCGGCCTGTTCCTGATCGCAAGCGAGCCCGTATTACTTGAACTCGATCTCCAAACATCCCGTCCTCCTCCTCCTCTTACGATGTGGCACGCCGCCGCCGGAAACATCCCGCCGCTGGCAGCTCGCGCGCCGCCCTTCTCCTTCCCTGGAGCTCCGGCGACGACGGGGCCCTGCCCCTCCCCTGCATCTCAGCCGGCGGCGCCCTGCCTCATCCATACAACCCAAGCCGGCGATGCGCTGCGGCGACCGAACGGTGCCCCGCAAGCGCATCCCCTGCAACTCGAGCCGGCGGCACCCTACCCCATACCTGCATCACGAGCCGGCAGCCGTCGACCGACAGGTTTCCCGCGTGCCTCCCTCCATCCTCATCGAGGAAGAGGGCCACAGCGCCTCCCCTGGCCTTGTGCATGCCTCACTGCTGTCCTACCTCCAGCCTCGCCTCTCCAGGCTTGCTCTCCTCCCATCCTTGATTACTGACTCGGTTTCTTTTGTGCATGTGAGATCTCACTCACCATGTCAAAAGGGTCTGACTTCATGGCTGTTGCGAGGCTCAGCTTAATTTCATTACACGTTGATGCATTGCCCTCTTGTCTTATAGTACAAAATTCAATGGCCGTATGTGCATAACAATTTTTCATTTAGTGTATCTACTTCTACAATGTATGGCTGGGTTAGCACGTAGAAAAAACTGGCAAATGAAATAAGAAGATATATAAAGGAGATTTACTGTTATTATTAGAAAGTTGATGTTGGATCGGACATGATTGAATGCAAAATGAATTGAGTTTAGTAGCTTTTATTCTAAAAATTCTCTTGTTCTGCATACTCCAAGATCGGTCCCGCAAAGAGCTCGAGGAACCAATCTTAATGTCGCCATTGTTCCCCGCCTCCGGAGCTGTGCTCTCCTCTCATCGCTAGAAACAAGACCATCGTCAAGTCCTTAGTTTTCGCCCTGATTATTTCATCCCCGACCACATCCGGTTCCTACTGCCGACGGGCTCTTCGCCTTTGCGAGGTGGACCCCAAGTAGTCAGGGGGACATGGTCATGGCCAGCAGGCGGCGACAGAGGAATCCTAAGACCGGCCATAGGCAGGTCGCAGCAGAAGGGAAGATCTCGAGGGACTTTGCCATGAGGAAGCGGAGCGGCGGGCAGTCAAGCTAGGAAGGAGGTCGTTAGATTCGAGGGGCTCGCGCCCATGGTAGCAAGGTGCGGTCGACAGGCTGCGCTCGAGGCAGAGAGCAGTCGAGCCTCATGGCAACGACCAATACGAGGAATGCTCTCGATATGGAACGGCACAAGAGAAGTCAATGGACCTCATCTATTTGGTTGTTTTGCATAAAGATCCCTAGATTCACATTAATTTGCAGAGAAGGCAAAGAAGGGTCTTTTGTAGGTTTAAAACTACCAGGGCCGGATCTATGTTCGGCGGGGCCTTTGGCCAAGTTAGCGGCATAGGCCCTAAGTCTAATATATATGTATACAAATCTAGAAAATAAACAAGTAGTTTTACTTATAAAATATTAAACATAACAATAAACCACACATTCCAGTCTCAAAATATAACAAGTAGTATTTGCCGCGAATTTGATTACCTCTAATAAGAAATAATTCCAATGAGTCCAATAACAATAATGCGTCAATGCTTCATAAAAAAGCTTATTCGGGCATTTCAAGATGCAAAATCATAATTATAATCTTAAGATTAATTTATCCAAGATATTCTTCTCAATACAACATGTAGCCAAGCCATTCAATCTATCTTGTAATATAATTGACCTCAAACAATTCTTCAATAGTATCAGTTTAGAGAAACTTCGTTCAGCTGAGGATACAGTCATAGGTATAGTCAAGAGGATCCGATAGGCAACTGATACATTTGGATAGCAATTTGCAGCGGTAACAAACTGAAGAATCTCAAGTGCTGACATCAAAGCATCTGGCAAGGTTAGTTGCAACACTTTTAACTCGGAGAAAAAATCATCAAGACCAACATCTCGCGACTTCATATGAGTAAAAGCTTCTGCAAAAGTGGTGCAAGATTTGCGTAGAGTACTTTCATCCAAAGACTTCAGATTATTTGACTTGAATAAGAAACCAAACAAATCTTCAAATGCCTTCAGCTGATCAAATCATCTAGACAATGAAGCAATTGCGATGTCAACAATGACAAGAAAGTATGTAACTCTGAAGGATTCAATAGCTGACAGTTGTAGTTCTTCATCTTCATCATTGATTTCATCAAAATGCTTTTTTCTTTTACTTTAACGTTTTGTAAGAAATTTGGGCTCTATGCCCATATCCAATGCAATGGCTTTGGCACTTTCAATACTAGAATTGAAGCCTTGATCTCTATACTTCTGAAAATAAGCCACATGGGGAGATGTGGTAGAACAGCGCCCGCGTCGCTCAGCTCGGGCGGCACGGGCGAACCCTAGCCGCCGCCGCCAGCAGCCCCTCCCCTCCCGTCCTCCCTTCGGCCGCCGCCGCCGGAAGATGCTGCCGGGCAAAGCCCAGGTAGCGGATGGTGGCGGCGCGGCCCTTGCTCTGGCGCTGCGGCGTCCTCGCGCGCGATCTTGCGGGGGGATCTCGGGCCTCCTCCGGCTGCGTCGCGCGGTGGTCTGGCGGCCCGGCGACCTTCGGCGGTGCTTCTCCGGCGGTCAGGTCGCCTCGGCGACGACGGCTTGTCCGGAGCAGCGACGGCGGCGAGCTCTGCGGGCTTGTCCCGCCGGCTCATCCATCTTGGCATGGCGGGGTGGCAGCCTGCTTCCCAAGCTCCGGTGGTGGTGCTCCCCGGTGACGGTGGAGCGTCGGGCTCCTGCTGCGGTGGTGGTGCAGCCTCGGTGGTCGGCGGTGGCCCCCGGGTGCTGGAGCGGCGGCTCCGGACGGCGGCGAGGTCGGTCGAAATCGGCCATGTGGGCGGCGGTTTGGGGCTGGCCGGCGGCGAGGGCTTCGGTGTTGCTCTTCGGGTTGCGGCTTGGCTTGTCCCGGTGGCGCCTCTGTGCAGCGTTGGTGCTCTCGGCCTGGTGGTGCGGAGCCAGCTTCGGCATGGGTTGGTGGCCGGAATGGTGGTGGCTCGTGGGTGGCCGATTCAGGCTGCAGCTGTTGGGCACCTTCGGGAGAAATCCTTGCTCCGGCTTTGGCCTGAGCGGGCGATGGCGGCGGCCGCGGCCGTCGCATACTTTCTTGGAAGCATCGTCGCGAGGTGTGCGCACTACTGCGCCTGCGGCATCGACTCCGGAGGGAAACCTCTGATCCGGGATCGGGCGGTGGAGGCGCTGTTGTGTCTCGTCCTTGTTGGGGGCATCGTCTCGGAGTCACCTGCGGCCAGAGTTTTAGGTGGGGATGGTGGTTGTCGGGCTGCTGTGCGAGGTCCAAGTGTGCAGTTTGGCTAAGAGGATGACTCGAGCGGAAGATGGGTCGACGCGGGGCTTCGTTAGTCGGTTCTATCCAGCGTGTCCGATGGGTTCTTCTGCTTGCCGTGCTGCTGTGGAGTCGGAGCTGAGGTGGTTTTGCTGCGGCGACGATGACCGGCCGCGGGAGGTTTGCAGTGTGCTAGATCGGCGCAAGCCCGGCTTGTTTCCCTTGTGAAGCTCGTCGTCTGAGTCGGAGCTGTCTGCCCTTGGCGCGTGTAGCCAATTGGTGGCATGGGCCGGCATGGGCTCCGGCGCCGTTTGGGGAGCTCAGTTTGGGAAGTCGCCGGTGAAGTCGGAGTCGCTGGCTCGTGGAGGAGTGATGACGATGACACTGTGTGGCAACCTCGAGGCGGCTCTCTTTGTGTGTCTGTGTTTCGTGTGGGTAGCCAGGTTGGCTGTGGTGGTGTGCCCAATGTGGTCGTGTTTCATGGCGATATTGGTGCATTGTACGGGTTTTCGGCCGGTTCCCCTGCAAATAAACCGGTCAATTCTCTTCTGCTTTTTTAATAAAATGAGGCAAAATTGCCCGTTTTGTTCAAAAAAAAAATACTTCTGAAAATATGACTTGACCCCATCAATTTGTTTTAGAGTAGCATCGATGCACACCATTTTTTCATGTAACCTTTTTCTCACCATATTAATAGAAAATAGTATGTCATGTCAAATCCCGCAAAAAAAGAATATCCAACTTCTGTTACGAGTGGATATTTGGATTGAGGCCCGTAGCAACGCACGGACATTTAACTAGTCTTTAATACACCAGTCATAATTTAATTGTCGCAGCTTAGGAGCAAAAGTATCATGCTTTACGTCGTTCCCAAAAACACACCAACAAAATGTTGAAAATATAAGCAATTTACCATAAGATTTAATCCGAAATAACCAATAATAAAGCATGATGATAATTGCAGAAATTAACCTAACCATGCATACTAGCAGAATAGACGAACAGATCACATCTAACACAGATAAAGAGATCACATCTATTCCAAACGCTAGTACAAGAAATTGTAACATAAACTGTAAAAGATGGGTACAGATTGCATACGGTGCTGCAGGAGGATTCACGTTCGCGTTCAGATTCGCGTTGGCGTTGAGGTTCGTGTTGGCGTTGGCACCAGCGTCGTCAGCCATGTCGTCGATGTAGAGGCTGCTGATGTCCGGGAAGAAGTCCTCGTCGGGGAAGGAGTCGTCGGTCGACGTGATGCCTTCAGTAGTCGCGCAGAAGCGCTCCCCAAAAACCTGATCGCCCCTCACCCGTACAGGTTCACAAGAGGCGGGGTTCCGGAGGCCTACTGTCCCGTCGTCCGGTGCACGCCGGAAGAGGGGATGGAGAAGCTGTGGCGGCGGCGCAAGGCTCTGGAGGCGAGAGACGGGATGTGATACGGTGTGATTAGGGTTTGCGCCTAAGCCTGCTTATATAGCACCGGTCGGGTAAGACGTGGGGCGCAGCCCACGTCCGAGTTAGTAACAGCCCACGATCCGGAAAAACCGGAAACGGCTGATAGAGAAATAACTCGCGCAGTAATTTTCCCGAACAGCAAAAAGATAAGTAAGCTCGGCACCGAGGCACAATTCCGCAAACCGCGGCGCGCGCGCGCGTCGTGACGAGACGAGACGAGACGAGGCGAGGCGGGCGGCGGAGGAGGAGGAGCGCGCGTGTAAGCCACTCCTCTACTCTCACTTTAGGAGGTAGTAGAACACCCCACTATATATATTGGTGCAACTCCCCTCAAACTAGCAAGGCGGGACTAAACTTTGGCTGCCACCCCTTGCTATGCATGAATGGGCCATGAGAATTTCAGAATTTGTATTGGGCCATGGACCAAAGCCCACAGCCAAATTCCAACAATCCCCCACAAAGTCTCATTGGCACATCTCATCACATCACATCAAATAATTCCAGAACATTGTTTATATACCAGTGCAAGGTGGAGACTGTTAAGTTGAACTTCCACTTAGAACTTCATGCTACACTAGATTGCAACTTGAATAGTGGACTATGCCTTGAACTACAAGTTTGGTGCGCACTAGTTTCACACAAAGCCTAGACCGATACTAGGCTGCCGCAAGGCTTCCCCGCGGTTTGGAGCTTATGCGTCATACTCCATGGCCTTTCATGAGTTTATTAGAGAGCACCCAACTCCCATAGACTGCGACGTTTGACAGTCAGACTCATATAGGTGTGTTCTTCAAAAGATGTTCTGCAGGGCAACATCTTTGCTATAAATAAGCCACTTAGAACACATTAAGATAAATATCAACCTGCCATGCAGAATAGGAGAGTATTGCATCTATATGGAGTGGTAGTATAATGTAAGGATACTCTCCTCCCAGCTGACCAACAGCTTGTCTCCCAACTCTAATTCACGGGATCTCCGATCACATAGAGTGGGTTACCACTGTGGGCAACTCAAAGTGTGGGTCTCAAACCCATCTCCTTCGATGCATTATCTATCACATTGCGTGATAGACCCTTTGTGAAGGGATCTGCCAGATTTTTAGATGTTTGGATATAATCCAACGCAATAACTCCGGAGTTTCTCATTTTCCTGACAGATTTCAGTCTCCTCTTCACATGTCTTGATGACTTCATATTGTCCTTAGAACTGTTTACTTTGATGATCACAGTTTGATTATCACAGTTCATAGGAATTGCGGGTATAGGTTTTTCAACCACAGGCAAGTCCATCAAGAGCTCTCGAAGCCACTCTGCTTCAACAGTGGCTGTGTCTAATGCTGTGAGTTCTGCTTCCATAGTTGACCTCGTTAAGATGTCTGCTTGCAAGACTTCCACGAAACAGCACCACCACCAAGTGTAAACACATAACCACTTGTGGCCTTAGTCTCATCAGCATCAGAAATCCAATTCGAGTCACTATACCCTTCAAGTACCCTTGGATACCCAGAGTAGTGAACTCCATAGCTCGCAGTGCCACTCAAATAACGCAAAACCCTTTCAAGAGCCTGCCAATGAACATCTCCAGGATTTGACACAAATCGACTCAACTTGCTAACAGCAAAAGAGATGCCAGGCCTCGTAGCGCTGGCCAAATACATAAGCGAGCCAATAATCTGAGAATATCTCAGCTGATCTTTAGCATCCTTAGGATCTCCCTGATTCTTTCGAACCAACATGCTAGGATCATATGGCGTAGGAGAAGACTTGCAGTCGCTATACCCAAAACGACTCAAGATCTTTTCCACATAGTGAGATTGAAGCAGTGTTATCCCACCATCGTCATCTTTCAGTAGCTTGATGTTTAAGATCACATCAGCCACTCCTAGATCTTTCATCTCAAAACAATGAGATAGAAAGTCTTTGACCTCCTTGATAACATCAAGACTGGTCCCGAATATCAGTATATCATCAACATACAGACATAAGATGACTCCTTGGCCCCCACCATGGCGATAGTACACACACTTGTCAGCTTCATTGACAACAAAGCCTGCAGCAGTTAAGGTTCTTTCAAACTTCTCATGCCACTGCTTAGGTGCTTGCTTAAGACCATACAAAGACTTCAGCAACTTACACACCTTTCCTTCTTGACCACCTACTACAAACCCATCCGGCTGATCCATATAAATTTCCTCATCTAACTCTCCATTTAGGAAAGCCGTCTTAACGTCCATTTGATGAACGAGAAGACCATGCGAGGCAGCCAGGGATAGTAGTACTCTGATAGTGGTCAATCTGGCCACGGGTGAATAAGTATCAAAGAAGTCTTCCCCTTCTTTCTGGGTATAACCCTTAGCAACAAGGCGTGCCTTGTACTTCTCAATAGTACCGTCAGGTCTAAGCTTCTTCTTGAACACCCACTTACATCCTACAGGTTTGCACCCATAAGGACGATCGGTAATTTCCCAAGTTCCATTTGCCAAGATGGAATCCATCTCACTGCGAACGGCTTCTTTCCAGTAGTCAGCATCTTGAGATGCATAGGCTTCTGAAATAGAAGTGGGAGTGTCATCCACGAGGTATACAATAAAATCATCACCAAAGGTCTTTTCAGTCCTCCGTCTCTTACTCCTAGTAGGAGCTTTATTGTTATCCTCCACAGGATTATCAGAGTGTTCTATCGAAATGGTGGGTTCTGGAATTGTAAATAATTCTTGACTAGATGAACTAGGCATCTCCTGATTTGATGAACTAGACGAACCTTTCATAGGAAAGATGTCCTCAAAGAAAGTCGCATCATTCGACTCCATAATAGTACCAACACGCATGTCAGATACTTCAGATTTTACTATCAAAAATCTATAGCCAATGCTATGAAACGCATATCCCAGAAGAACACAATCCACGGTTTTTGGTCCAAGCTTTCGCTTCTTGGGTACCGGCAAGTTTACCTTTGCCAAACAACCCCAAGTCCGTAAGTAAGAGAGTTTTAACCTCTTCTTTTCCCATTCCTCAAATGGTGTAATTTCTTTGTTCTTAGTGGGAACACGATTTAGGACATGACACGCAGTCAAGATCGCCTCCCCCCACCATGCCTTGGAAAGACCCGATGTGTCTAACATGGCGTTAACCAAATCAGTTAGAGTACGGTTCTTTCTTTCAGCCACCCCGTTAGATTGAGGTGAGTAGGGAGGCGTCCTCTCATGGATTATACCATGTTCCACACAAAAAGAATCAAATTCGTTGGAAAAATACTCTCCACCACGATCGGACCTAAGCCGCTTGATCTTACGATCAAGTTGATTTTCTGCTTCAGCTTTATAGATTTTGAAGTAGTTCAAAGCTTCATCTTTAGATTTCAGAAGATACACATAACAGTATCTGGTGGAGTCATCAATTAATGTCATGAAATATTTCTTTCCACCTTTTGTCAACTCACCATTCATCTCACAAAGATCTGAATGTATGAGCTCTAGTGGTGCCAAATCTCTTGCCTCCGCGGTCTTGTGAGACTTGCGAGGTTGCTTTGCTTGCACACACACTTGGCACTTAGATCCGGTGACATTAGTAAATTTCGGAATTAAACTCATGTTGGCTAGCCGCGTCATGCAACCAAAGTTAATATGACAAAGTCGTGAATGCCAAATATTGGACTCATTATCATTGCAAACATGATTAATAACTTTAGTGCATAAGTCTGACAAAGAAAGGCGGAACAAGCCTCCGCACTCATAGCCTTTCCCAACAAATTGTCCATACTTAGATATTATAACTTTATTGGACTCGAAAACCAACTTAAAACCATCTCGACACAGAAGGGATCCGCTGACGAGATTTTTATTGATGGAGGGAACGTGCTGCACATTCTTCAGCTGTACGGTTTTCCCCGAAGTGAACTTCAGATTTACCGTACCAACACCTTGAACAAAAGCACGTGAGCCGTTTCCCATCAGCACGGAGCTAGCCCGTGCGACCTGATAAGAAGAAAACATGGAAATATCAGCACATACATGTATATTGGCACCGGTGTCTATCCACCATTCAGGCGAATGACAAACTGAAAGGATGGTAGGAAATATACCATACCCAGCATCCTTCATATCCGTATCACCAACAACAACATTGGCAGAATTGCCGCCGTTTCCATGTGGACGCTTATCAAAGCGTTTAGGGCAGCTAGGAGCCCAATGATTCGGATCACCACACACATGGCAGGATCCTTTCTTCTTATACTCAGTCTTCTTCTTGAAGTTGGTAGTCTGCGAGGCCTTGTTCTTGCCGTCAGATTTTCCCTTGCCCTCAAATTTGTTCTTATTCTTGGACTTGTGGGACTGGAAGTTATTTTTCTGCACCACATGTGCACTAGAGCTTCCATCGAAACCTCGAACACGTGTATCCTTTGCTCTCGCCTTTTCCTCAACATGAAGAGAACCAATGAGATCCGAAACGGAAAACTCCTGTCTCTTATGTTTCAGAGAAGTAGCAAAGTTCCTCCATGAAGGAGGAAGCTTGGCAATAATGCCACCGGCCACAAACTTGTCCGGTAAGGTACACTTGAACTGCTCGAGTTCTTTGGCAAGAGACTGTATCTCATGAGCCTGCTCCACAATGGGACGGTCATCAGTCATCTTATAATCATAGAATTGTTCCATGATATACAGCTCAGTGCCAGCGTCAGAAACACCAAACTTGGCTTCCAGCGCATCCCACGCATCCTTGCCATTATCAAATGACATATAGGTGTCAACAATGTTGTCACCAAGAATGTTGAACAAAGCCCCCATAAACATGGTGTCGACTTTCTGAAAAGCTTCCTCCTGAGCAGGAGAAAGATCTCCCTCAGGTCTGCCAAGAGTGGCGCTATAGCAGCCTAGGTTTTTCAACCATAGAACTGCTCTCGTGCGCCATCTCTTATAATGGACACCATCAAAGGGAGGCGGCCTGGTAGCCGCGGCCAAACCAGTTGGACTCAATTGCCTATATTCAGGTTTTTGGATTGTTGAAAATATAAGCAATTTACCATAAGATTTAATCCGAAATAACCAATAATAAAGCATGATGATAATTGCAGAAATTAACCTAACCATGCATACTAGCAGAATAGACGAACAGATCACATCTAACACAGATAAAGAGATCACATCTATTCCAAACGCTAGTACAAGAAATTGTAACATAAACTGTAAAAGATGGGTACAGATTGCATACGGTGCTGCAGGAGGATTCACGTTCGCGTTCAGATTCGCGTTGGCACCAGCGTCGTCAGCCATATCGTCGATGTAGAGGCTGCTGATGTCCGGGAAGAAGTCCTCGTCGGGGAAGGAGTCGTCGGTCGACGTGATGCCTTCAGTAGTCGCGCAGAAGCGCTCCCCAAAAACCTGATCGCCCCTCACCCGTACAGGTTCACAAGAGGCGGGGTTCCGGAGGCCTACTGTCCCGTCGTCCGGTGCACGCCGGAAGAGGGGATGGAGAAGCTGTGGCGGCGGCGCAAGGCTCTGGAGGCGAGAGACGGGATGTGAAACGGCTGATAGAGAAATAACTCGCGAGCTCGGCACCGAGGCACAATTCCGCAAACCGCGGCGCGCGCGCGCGCGTCGTGACGAGGCGAGGCGGGCGGCGGAGGAGGAGGAGCGCGCGTGTAAGCCACTCCTCTACTCTCACTTTAGGAGGTAGTAGAACACCCCACTATATATATTGGTGCAACTCCCCTCAAACTAGCAAGGCGGGACTAAACTTTGGCTGCCACCCCTTGCTATGCATGAATGGGCCATGAGAATTTCAGAATTTGTATTGGGCCATGGACCAAAGCCCACAGCCAAATTCCAACACAAAATGCAAACAATATGGTTAAAATGCATGAAACCTGAGAAAACAAGGTGCTTTCCCTATGGGCCGTGCGTGCTGGTGCTAATGTGCAACGGGAAGTGCGTGTTAACCTACCGTCGACCTGAAAAACGTGAGCCCAGCACACAATTGAGCTCGTCTCGATTCCCAACACCAAAAACGCTCATGTCGCCGCCGGCGCGTCGCGAGTCCACCTCGAGCGATGCTTGGCAAGTAAGAAGACGGCGGCGCGTCACAATCACAAGGACGGTGAGACTATTCAGCATGAGCACGCAGCGGCAGCAAGCCCAAATCTCCCCGGCCACCTCGTCGGCATCATTCTTGTGAGCCTCACCGCGTATCGATAGTGGGTGCATTGACCGAGCGGCCGGCTCTGTGAAAAGTTGTTGACCGGATGGCACGCGGCTTGAATCATCCTGTACACGCATGTACTACTCCTTTCGCTGAGGAGTGGGACCTTCTCCATGTGAGAAAAGGACGGCAGGCTGTTAGGGATGAGGGAGGCAAGAAATGCTTGCTCTGCCACGCAAGAGAGCCGTAAATAAATAGTGCAATCATATAGAACAATCATACAAATTACAACAAATAGTTCCACCACTCGAGTTACAATAATAGTTCCAATCAAATGACAACACATATAATGAAATATTCGGAGGGAAAATAAATATTTATCTCACACATGAATAAATAAAAATATAAATAAATAAATGAGCGCTCGGTGAAGGACTAAAAAAGCATGAATCTGCCAAAAATTGGTCGAGGAATGAAATAGGTCGGAAAATCGTTCTTACCATGGGCTCGCGATTCAGCTTATTCCGTCAGCACAGGCTGCACCGGCGGACGCGGAGGACATGATCTGAGAGGGGAAGAAAAGAGGCGGCGGGGCGTGGCCGGGATCTGAGAGGCGACGAAGGGACATGGTGGCGGCGACGTGGTGGGGGAAATGAATTCGCGGGCGGGGAAGGGAAATTTCAGCCGGCCACCTTTCCTCTATCATCTCGTCGGCATCGAGCCTCACCGCCCGCATGTATCATTTAGCGCCCAAACCCGCGAATCCGCGCCGCGAATATGATGGCGCCCTCAAATCGGTCTAAGGTTTCACCCCGAGTAAGATTCTAATCAGTGGAAATTTTTCGCCTGAAACTGGTAGTTAGTTTATAGTTCTGGGTCTTTTCAAGAGCAACTCTAGCAGACCCTGCATCCGTGTGCAACCCGCATAAAAACTGTCGGTTTATAGTTCTGCACAGAAAAAAGGTCGGAATAGAACCCTCGTCTGCGCCCGACCTTCCATTTTTTCGCAGGGGTCATAAAAAATCCCCTCTTGACTCGTAGATTCGCAGGGTCCGTGGTCGGAACCAAATGCGACCCTCATCCCTTGCAAGGCGTTGGCGGAGGAAATATTCAGCCCGCACATCCCCATTTCAACACTGCCGGCCGAAATCCCCAACCCCGCCTCCGCGATCCACTGCAGATCCCGGCCGCTCTGCCGCCTCCCCTTCCGATTCCGACCGGCCCTGTGCATCCCTGCCCCCTCCGCGTCCGTTCCCCACCTTTGGAGGCTGGCGGTCGCCGTATCTTGGGATACCTGGCCACGGTCGGGGCCGCCATCGATTCGCGGCGGCGCTCGAGCTCGGTGGCCTCCTAGTGGTTGTGTTCGCCGCGGTGAATCGCCCCTCCCCCGCCCCCGTGAACCGGTCGCGTCGCCGCCCTTGCCCCCGTCAAGGTATGTCGCCGTTTTCCCCGCATCTCCGGTGCTCCTTCATGCATTCGGTGCTTGATCGGCCCGCTGTTTTTACAACCACCGCGTGCAGATGCCGTTGAGCAAATGCACACTCTTCTTGATGGAGCATTCGTCATCTTACGATGACTCCATTTAGAGGACGTGCTCTTCGACGATGATGAGCAGTTGGCGTTGATGATTGCCGCGAAAGAGCTTGAAGACAACAACAAGAAGAAGCGGCCGAGATAGAAGGTTGGCTGGCTTTGCATCCCTCAGAACCGCGCCCTCGGGCATAACATGCTCATACAAGGATTACTTCGCCGAGGTACCAACCTATCCGTCCTATCTCTTCCATCGTCGATATCGAATGCGACGTTCGCTTTTTGTAAAGATTGTCGAAACTTGCGTGGATAAAACCCGGTACTTCAAGCGTCGGAGGAATGCCACCGGATTGCTTGATTTTAGTGGCTATCAAAAAATATCCATGGCAATGAGGGTGGTAGCTAATGGCATTCTGGCCGACTATATCTATGAGTATCTTTGCATTGGTGAAGATACCCATCGAGTCGGTGAGTAGGTTTTGCAAGGTGCCTAGATTATTTTTCAATACTTGTTCACATTAATACATCGATATATTGCAAATCTCTGTCTTTGCAGTTTGTGGTTTGCAGGTCGAAAATCGCCGATATAATTCGCCCCACGCCATGGATTTACAGGAGCGCGAACACAGTGTCTAAAATTGCTCTAAGGACTTCCACAGCGTGTGCAACTTTCGGTGCCCAAATCGATTTTGAGGCATCGAGCACCAATGCCCTACGCTGCCGAGTCGGTGCCGCAAAAAAATTTCGCCCCACGCCATGGATTTACAGGAGCGCGAACACAGCGTCTAAAATTGCTCTAAGGCCTTCCACAGCATGTGCAACTTTCGGTGCCCAAATCGATTTTGAGGCATCGAGCACCAATGCCCTACGCTGCCGAGTCGGTGCCCAAATCGATTTTGAGGCATCGAGCACCAATGGACGCGAGGCGATGGATTCGCAGGCGGGCGGCAATGAACATCAGGACATGGACGGGAGCTTCCTCTATCTGCACAATTGGACTACTTCTGCATGCGCCTTCAATTTTTTGCATGCGCCCTTCAATTAAACATTGGAGCTTCCTTGATTTAGACTAGAAGCTTGCTGAATCGGGAAGAGCTGGGAAAGAGAGAGAGACGGAGGCGAAAGGGGATTTTTCTGGAGGGATGTAGAACTCGCGCGAAGGATCGGCGGAGGTTGGTTCGATCTAGTTTTTTATCATATAGTGGGTCCCACCTATTTTTACAGGGATCTACCATGCTCTGAGACCGGTGCCAGATAAAAATTTTAGGGCATCGGTGACACATTGAAAATTCAGGCTCCGACTACGCTGTGGAAGGTCTAAGAGCATCTCCAGCAGCAGCGCTATATCTGCGCGCTGTAAAATGCCGAACCAACGCGTTGTATCCGTATGCAGCGCGCGGAGCCTGCATGCCCTTCGCCGGAAGCTGCAAAACAGCGCTGGAAAATGCAGCGCGCAAGCAACACTTCATCAGACGCTGCATAATAGCGCACGCTCGACCAGCGCAAACAACAATCCAACATATGCATATATCCAACTAGATCAAACAAACACCAAATAATCAAGCACAAATGGCTCCACGAATAGCATAGTTTAAACACAAATGACATAGTTCACCTCATGGACAAAGTTCAACCACAATGGACAAAGTTCAAACACGATGGACAAATAGCATAGTTCAAACACATTGACAAAGTTCACCTCACTTGTCAACATCATCTATTCCATCTCCATCTTCTTCGGAGTCTTGCACGATGGTGTTGGCAGTTGAATCTCCATATGCTTCATTGGTAGACGGAGATGGATCAACCAAAGAAGCCATGAATCCTCCCGGCGGTGCTCCCATGCCTCCCATGGCGCCTTGCCCACTCATCCCACCCATGGCGGATTGCCCACTCACCCCACCCATGCTTCCAAGACCCATGCCTCCATAGCCTCCAAATTCTCCCGGTTGTGCTCCCATGACTCCAAAGCCTCCGAGTTGTGCTCCCATGGCTCCAAAGCCTCCCGGTTGTGCTCCCATGACTCCAAAGCCACTCATGCCTCCATACCCCGTCGGTGCTTGTCCCATGAATCCATAGCCTCCCGGTGGTGCTCCATAGGCTACCGGTGGTGCTCCATAGCCTCCCGGTGGTGCTCCATAGCCTCCCATGCTTCCAAAGCCTCCCGAGACACTCATTCCTTCATTTTGGGCCTTCATGAGGTTTGTCAACTTTCTTTTTTTGTCTAACACTTCGTCCCGAGCAAGGTTGATGTACTCTTTTTGTCTTTCATCCATGTTAGAGGTGTCCATGAAAAAGAGCTTCCTCTCTTCGTCCAATAGGCGTTGATGCTCCTCATTGGCAAGCTTCTTCTCCTCCATTGCCATCCTCCTCTCCTCGGCGGCCGCCAATCTCTCCTCCAACGCCACACGCCGCGCCTCGGCCTCCTTCTTGTCCTCATTGTACTCCTTTCTTGCTTTGGCCATGTTCTCCATAGCTATTGCTATGTCATCATCCCCGGACTTCTTTCCCCTCATCTCTTTGGCTTTCCTCTGTCCAAGCTCCGGCCTTCTTGTGTTCGCAACCGAGTGAGGAGTAGAGCTTCTCTTCCTATCCTCGCCACCACTTGATACATCATCATCAATGATGGTTGCCTCCGCGGTTGCTTGTCGCGCCAACATTATTGCTACGTCCACTTTACCACGATTTGTCCACTTCTCCTCATTCTTGAGCACTTCATAGCAATGGTGCAATGTAAATGTCTTTCCGAGGAGCTTCTTGCCCTTCTTGTCCTTCCTCCCCTCATCTCGGAAGAAGCCTTGACTCATGGTATTCTACATTGTGAATTAAGTAGAATAGATGAGTAAAGAAAACATAGATATGCACATGTGAACAAAATAGTAGAACACAATAGAACAACTTACTCTATCACTATTGTTGGTGCCACTTGGGTTGATATCATCAACCGTCTTTTGCGCACTTGCCCACCTTGAACAATCGGTGTTGATGATCGACCAACGAGACCGAAGAGAGCGGCTGGTGCAATGAAATCCACCGGTGTTGGCGTCAAAGTACTCCTTCATTCTTATCCAATATGTGTCTCTAGTTTGGTCGGTGCCAACCGACGGATCCATGCCAATCTTTAACCAAGTCTTGCAAAGCAACACATCCTCATCTACGGTGTAGTTTGCCTTCCTACCGGTCGGAGCTTCCACCATGCCCTCGCCTTCCTCATCCACCTCCACGTACTCCTCTTCCACCTCCTCATGCACATAGTTTTCATGTGCAAAATATGAACCGCCAACCTCCATAGTCTTCAAGAAACTATCGTCATCAACACTAAAATTTACGCACATGTCACAATCCTACTAAAACATTTCATCCATATAAAAAAACAAAAAAAAAGAGATTTTACCTTGTTGCCATTTCATCGAGCACGTTGCGCGCGGCGACGGCGGCCGCGGTTGGCGTCGGTCATCGAGGAGCCGGTGGTGGAGGCGGAGCGGAGGATGTGGGAGGAGCTTGGGATGAGCTTGTCTGGCGAGCTGTGGCGCTGTTCCTCGGGGCCTTGCGCTTGGGAGGCTCCGCCGCCGCCGTCGCCGCGCCGCGCTTTGCACCCGCGCTTTTGACCCTCGGTGGAAGTGGCACGGGAGGAACCAAAGCTGCGCCGGCGCTGGTCCGCGACGGCACGAAGAGGGCGCGAGTGGCGGCCGACCCCGCGACGCCGGCGCTAGGGTTTGGCGTGGTCGGCGGCGGAATTGCGCCGGCGCCGGCGCCATCAGTGGGGGGGGAGATAGAGTAGGGAGGGGGGATAGAGTAGGGAGGGATTGGAGGGGTGCCAGAGGAGCCGTCCATCATCGGAGTTGCGCCGGCGGCCGCGCGGAAGGGGAAGGGGGCGCGGGAGGGAAATTTCAGCTGTTGCCTATTGCCGCGCGTCTCCAGCGAAAGCGCGCGCGAGAAGAAGCACCAAAACTCGCGCGCCGGATTGCGCAGAATGCAACGCCGTGATATTTATTTCCAGCGCGCAAAATTATGCAGGCTATACTGAAGGAGGATACAGCGCGCGCGGTAAAAAATCAATTATTTTAGCGCTGCTGCTAGAGATGCTCTAAAGGACCACTAGATATGCTCTCCCCTGAGTATCCCAACTCTCTCCCCCGAAGCACGAAGCTTTTACCAAGCGAAGCAGAGGGACTGAGGGAGGGAGACCAAGGTACGGGAAGGAAGCGAGACCCCGGCAGCCGCGCTTCTCCGATCACCCCCGTCGTGAGTCCTCTGACGGCTCTCCATCCCCGATCGCAACCCTGGGCCTCTCGATTCTTCAGTTCGTCTAGCTAGGGCTTCCCGCCGCCCCAATGTGGGCTTCTCCGTGCAGGGTTTCCCGTAAATTCAGTGCTCCTGGTCGCTTATGACGGCCGGGAGTTAGTGTTTCCGACTGTCCGCGGTGGGGAATTTCTTAGGGCTTTGGGTTTTAGCCAAGGTTTTGGTTGGAACGTCTGTCGAATTTTGCGGGCGGTTTAAACTGCAGGTAGAAGCGGTGGATTTTTGTGATTGCTCCGGATTTTTGTGATTGCTCCGGATTTTTGTGATTGCTCGGTGGGTTTCTACGAAAGATGGCACGTCTCGGCGGCGTTTTGGGTGTTCATTTGGGGTACTATTGTCTATATTGCGGTCTTATTTCTATCAGATAATTTTTCTTTAGCAGCCGTTTTGTTTTCTCCCAGAAAATTTGTGTGCATTGTTGTTTGGATAAGAGGGCTTTGGACTTTAGGATTCCGATTTAGGTATATAGGTTCATGTATGCACCTAGTCACCTACAGCTACAGAAGATTTGATTTTCATATGGTTACCCCTAGCCTGCGGAGATTTGATTAGCTTGGTGCTGTCTAATTTTCACTTTCTAGGAAAGTTTGTCTGTGGTGCGGAAGTTAGGAGATCCGATGAATTCTAGACAGAGTGGAAGTAATTTGCAACCTTTGGACTGAAATCTCCTTATCGGCATTTGGGTCATGCATGATTCCAAGATGCATGTTGATTATGTAGCTTAAAGTTGGTTTTCGGGGTTCAGAAATTGCAACTTTAAGCAGTTTCCTGCTCTGGGCAGCTCTTTGAGGAATTGTTCTTTTCTCAACAGCTAACAATGACACTGATGTCTAGTGGGAGTCCTTGTTGGGCATACTGTAGGCATTTGTTCCACTTATTGATTTGTGCACAAGTCCTGTAAAGATAATTTGGTGCAACATTATTATTGTATAGAATTTGGACTTGAGAAAAGTGTTGATTCTTCTAGCACGGATGTAAAGCGTGAACAACAAAACTTATACAGGCGAGAATATAATATGTGAGAAGTTTTATTATTTGTGTATTTTATGTAAGTGCTAAGACCACTGACTTATATTATCCAGCGAGTTACCAACCATTGCATAAATATTTCAGCTTTAATACTAGTTCTAGTCCTTATTTCAGCTTGGATGGAATTTCGTAGTGTCTTGTTTATATGTGCCAGTGACAGCTTCATGAAAAAGGCATCCTAACGACATCAATATGGATTGAAAATAATACTGTTATTTGGTTAACTGAATATCTTTGCCTGGTATTTTAATTTGCTATTTGTATCATCCTATGTAACTATACTCATTTTACCTGTTTGATAATATATGCGGTATCCTCTGTTAGTTGTTTCAGGCTTGCTCTCATTGAGAGAGGATGACACTAGGAGAGTTGGGACAATTTTCGTTGGTTTATTTCTCACACAATGCCATGCCAACCTGAGGGGTTGGGGATATAAATGTATAGCTGCTAGCCAGCCACGAATATGCTAGATGCTAGTCTAAGATACTAACTGCCAGTCCTTGATGCCCCTAAAAGCAGTCAAGGATGCTATCCTATCCTAACAGACAGTCCTTCACAAGGACCATGTGTGTGTGCTGCAGTTAGTCCTTCACAAGGACCATGTGCAGAAGCATCCCCACAAAGACCACAGTACAGAGACTACAGAGACTTATCCATCATTCTCCCCCTAAGTCTTGTACGTCGTCTTGCTGGAGCGCTGAGCCATCCCGATCTGGGAGCAAAATTCGCGGAACTTGATCCTCCCAAGAGGCTTGGTGAGCAGGTCCGCGAGCTGATCCGTGGTGTTGATGTAGCTTGCCTTGATGCTCCCTTCCTCCAAGCAGCTTCGGATGAAGTGATACCTCAACCGAATGTGCTTGCTCCGTTTATGAAAAACGGGGTTCTTCGCTAGGGCCAGAGCAGACTTGCTGTCCACCATGAGCTGCACTGCTGTAGTGTCTTGGCCAAGGAGATCACCAAGTAGTCGAGCGAGCCAGAGCGCAGGCGGTGGAAGTCGTGATGTACTCGGCCTCGCAGCTGGACAGGGCCACCACCTGCTGCTTGACCGACTGCCAGCTCACGAGGCTCTTGCCGAGGAAGAAGAGAATCCCGCTCGTGCTCTTGCTGGTGTCGATATCGCCGGCATGGTCGCTGTCGCTATACCCGATGAAGTCTGCTGCCCCAGGACATCTAGAGTAGTGGAGGCCGTGGTCGAGAGTCCCCGCAATGTAGCGGATGATCCTCTTCACAGCCTGCTGGTGCTCCGTCGTCGGTCGCTCCATGAACCGACTAACGTACCGACGGAGAACGCCAAGTCTGGCCGTGTGTGGGCGAGGTAGCGAAGGCTCCCCACAAGACGCCGATACTGTGTGGCATCCACTTCCTCCGTCGTGCTATCGCGGCTCAGCTTCAACCTCTCCTCCATCGGAGTGAGTGCTGGGTTGCAGTCGGTGAGTCCAGCAAGCTCAACGACGCGCTTGGCGTAGGCGGTCTGTCGAAGCGTGATCCCGGAGTCATCCTCGTGCACCTCGATGCCCAGGTAGAAGGAGAGAGGCCCCAGATCACTCATCTAGAAGGTGGCCTTCATTTCTTCCTTGAACGCCACCACCTCCACATCCGTGGTGCCGGTGATCACCAAGTCGTCGACATAGACGCCCACCAGCAGGGCTTTTCCTCCACTGCCCCGCCGGTAGACGGCCGCCTCGTGCGGGCTTAGCTCGAAGCCCATCCCCTTGAGCGTGGAATCCAACTTGGCATTCCACGCCCTTGGTGCCTGCCGTAGGCCATAGAGGGCCTTGCGCAGGCGGAGCACCTTGCCCTCCTTGCCGGGGATCGTAAATCCCGGCGGCTGATGCACATAGACTTCCTCCTTCAAGTCGCCATTAAGGAATGTCGACTTGACGTCCATGTGATGGACACGCCAGCCCTCCTGGGCAGCTAGCGCGAGGATGAGTCGCACAGACTCCATCCGTGCTACGGGAGCGAAGGCGTCGTCGAAGTCGACCCCCTCCTGCTGCAAGAAGCCTCGTGCCACCAAGCGAGCCTTGTGCTTGACGATGGTGCCGGCTTCATCCCTCTTCAGCTTGAACACCCACTTAAGGGTGATCGCGCGGTGACCACGAGGGAGGTCAGCAAGCTCCCAGGTGCGGTTCTGCTCGACCGCATCCATCTCCAACTGCATCGCGGCGCGCCATGCCGCGTCTCTCTCGGCCTCTGCAAAGGACCGAGGCTCGCCGTCGTCACACGCAAGGTGCAACTGTGCCTCCAGGTCATGTGATGCCAGTCCCGGCACCGGTTGGTCGCCGAGAAGGTCCTCCATCTTGCGGTACCGCAGCGGCTCGCCGTCATAGTACGCATCAATGCGCTCCTCGTCGTGAGAGAGTGGAGTAGCGAATTCCACCGGCCTGTGCTCGGCGTGAGCTGGTGCTGGAGTACGTGGCGTTGCAGGCTGCGGTGGAGTCGGTGAAGAACTCGTTGCAGCTGAAGCCGCGGTCGGTGAGCGTGGTGCTGCCGGTGTAGCGGACGCCGGGGTCGATGAAGACTCGGGGACTGAGGTAGGCATGCTCGGCGAAGAAGAGCTACCAACTCCCCCAGCTCCCTCGAAATGGACGTACTCGACAATGAAGTCGTCGTACGTCGGAGTCGAGCCGTCGTCCACCGCCTTGTCCCACGCCCATCCCCGCCCTTCGTTGAACACAACGTCTCGCGCCGTGCGCAGACGCTGTGTCTCTGGGTCGAGGATGCGGTAGGCCTTCGAGCCCTCCGCGTAGCCGATGAATACTCCCGGATTGCTCCTGTCGTTGAGCTTGCCGATGTGGCCAAGCTCCTTGGCGAATGCGAGGCAGCCGAAGACCCGCAAGTGAGAGACCGCCGGCTTGCGCCCATGCCAAGCCTCGTACGGCGTCCTGCCGTCAAGCGCCTTGGTAGGCGAGCGGTTGAGGATGTAGACGGCCGTCACCACCGCCTCTCCCCAGAAGACAGCCGGCATCCCTCTCTGTTTGAGGAGGGCCCGAGCCATCCCTACAACCGTCTGGTTGCGCCGCTCGACGACGCCGTTCTGCTGTGGGCTGTATGGCGCGGAGTAGTGGCACTGGATGCCCTCATCCGCGCAGTACGACGCGAATTCAGCCGCCGTGAATTCGCCGCCGTTGTCGGTGCGCAGCACGCGCAGCTTGCGGCCGCATTCTGCCTCCGCAGCAGCCTGCGCGCACCTGATGGCGTTCGCCGCCTCTCCCTTGCTGCCAAGGACCAGTACCCACATGTAGCGGGAGAGGTCGTCGACGGGCAGCAGGAAGTAGCGTCGTCCTCCTGGTGTGGCCGGTGTCACTGGGCCACACAAGTCCCCGTATACTAGCTCGAGCCTCTCCTTGGCTCGGAAGCTAGCCCGCTGGGGAAAGGGGAGTCGCCTCTGCTTCGTCACCACGCAGACGTCGCAAAACTGCTCCACATGGTCGAGGCACGGCAGGCCTCGCACCATCTCCATGGCACTGAGCCGCTTCAGGGCCTCGAAGTGAAGGTGCCCGAAGCGCTCGTGCCACTGCCATGCCTCGTCGTCCCGACGAGCGGCAAGACAGAGGGGTTGTGCCACCTGCACGTTGAGGACGTAGAGTCGGTTTGTGCCTCTGGTTACCTTGGCGAGAAGGAGTTGATGGCAATCCCAGATGCGTAGGATCCCATGCTCGATCAGCACGCGCGCGCCATTCTCATCCAGCTATCCCAAGCTGATGATGGAGTTCCTCAGTGCCGGGATGTAGTAGACACCGGTGAGCAGCCGGTGCTCTCCAGTCTTGGCGGCGAGGATGACGGAGCCGACACCCTTGATCTCCACGGCGGAGGCATCCCCAAACTTGACGGAGCCTCGCACGTCAGAGTCGAGCTCGGTGAAGAACTCCCGTCGACCGGTCATGTGATGGGTGGCGCCGGTGTCAAGGCACCACCCGTCAGTCTTGTCGTTGCCGGAGCCGTCGCCGAGGAGAGCGTGTGCTTTTGGCTCGTCAAGGTGAAGAAGAGCCGCTGCGGCCGGTGCTGCTGGAGGTAGCTCGATGCTCACATGTGCCATGAGCAGAGCTGGCTCCTCCTCCGCCTGTGCGACGTGGGCCTGGGCGCGTCGTGGCTGTCGACAGTCCCTGGCCCAATGGCCAAGCTGGCCGCAGGTGCGGCAGGCGTCGTCTCGTGCCGGCCCGCGCCTGCCGGCGGCGCCACCCTGGGCGCCTTCACGGGCATCACCCGCGGCTCATCCTCGTGCCCCGGCCTGGGCGTCTCTGCGCGCCTTGCGCGGCTTGCCACGCTTGTGGCCGCCAGTCATGGAAGAAGACTCCCCCTTCTTCCTGTCACCTTGGCAGGCATCCCACTGCTCTCGAGTGAGAAGGAGCTTCCCGCCAGTGGTGATGGGCCCCGAAAGGAGCCGTGGCTCGTCGGTGTCGACAACCTTGAGGCGACCTATCGCCTCCTCGATCGACATCGTGGAGAGGTCCAGCAGAGACACGATCGAGCAAGCCATCTGCTTGTACTTCTCGGGGACGCAGCGAAAGAGCTTTTCGATAGCTCTTTCCTCGTCGTAGTTGCCGTCGCCAAATTGCACCAATTTCTGCAACAGAGTGTTGAGATGGAGAGCAAAGTCATCAATGTCCTCACCTGGCTTGAAGGCCAGGCTCTCCCACTCCTTGCGAAGTGCCTGCAGTGTGGACTTGCGAGCCCGGTCGATGCCGATGCGTGTCGCAGCGATGGCGTCCCAAGCCTCCTTGGCAGTCCGCTTACTGGAAAGCGAGAACTACATCTCGGGCGGGACTGCGGCGATGAGGGCATCCAGGGCCCGTCGATCCTCATGTTGGCCGACGTCTCCGTCCTGAACCGCCTCCCACATGTGCCGCACCTGGAGCCTGATCCTCATGATCGCGGCCCACTCGACGTAGTTGGTTTTGGTGAGGGTAGGCCACCCTACACCGGGGCCAACGTCCCTGACCACGGTCCGGACTCCATAGGGGTCGTCCCGGCCGCCGCCACCAAGCGCGCCTCCTCCGGGAGCGCCACCGCCGTGCGCAGGAGCGTGCTTCGCTGCCCACTGCGTCGTCCGCTCTCGCGCTGCTTCCCTTGCCAGCTGCTCGAGATCTGCGTCGGCGTTGCCGTCAGCAGAGGCGGAGCTGTTGGTGCTGCCGCGCAAGGCCTCGACCTCTGCTGCCGCCGCACGTGCTGCCTCCGCTGCCGCTGCTGCTTCTACCTCCGCTCTGGCTGCTGCCAGCTCCGCCGCTGCCAGCCTCGACGCCCTTGCTGCCGCCGCAGCGGCTGCTGCAGCCACTCGCTCACGCTCTTCTGCAGCGGCGCGGTCGGCCTCCTGCCGACGCCGCATGCTCGAGGTAGCCGTGTGCTGAGAGTGGTCGTCGGACATGGCTTGCTGCTGGGGGGCTGAGAGCTGCTCCTGACGAGCTGCTGCTCGACAAGCCGGAGGGAGGGGAGTAACCAGGAGCAGTTGAGACTGCTGCTGGCTGGGGCTGCTCCGTTTCCTGTGAGGGGAGTGAGCAGGAGATGCTCAGGCTGCAAGACAACTTGGCTCTGATACCACTTGTTAGTTGTTTCAGGCTTGCTCTCATTGAGAGAGGATGACACTAGGAGAGTTGGGATAATTTTCGTTGGTTTATTTCTCACACAATGCCATGCCAACCTGAGGGGTTGGGGATACAAATTTATAGCTGCTAGCCAGCCACGAATATGCTAGATGCTAGTCTAAGATGCTAACTGCCAGTCCTTGATGCCCCTAAAAGCAGTCAAGGATGCTATCCTATCCTAACAGACAGTCCTTCACAAGGACCATGTGTGTGTGCTGCAGTTAGTCCTTCACAAGGACCATGTGCAGAAGCATCCCCACAAAGACCACAATACAGAGACTACAGAGACTTATCCATCATCCTCATATGGTAAAAATGACTAATGTTTGCATTTTGATTTCTTTGGAGAATTTTGTTGCCTTCAAGGCTGCCAAGCTATTGCTGGATTGTTTTCTAGGGAATAGGTCGTCCTAGTTTTTCCGTAATATTTTTCCTCCTCTGAATTTAGAGTGAAAGAATTTTGTTTTTTGCTTGCTGGGGACAGGTTTTCCTGCCTATAGAATGATCTTTTTTAGCTCGATGCTTGTCCAATCCAATGGGCTTTTCTGGAGAAGGGTAAAATACTTGCATCTTAATGTTTAGTGGGTTTATGTATTGCCTTATTTAGTACTTTTGTACTTCACGGTGATTAATGTCTTCCATTGCTGTATAGCTGTAACTTGATTTTTTTGTGTTTCCTTACTATGAATGTTTAGGCTTTATTTTGGTTAATGAAATGTCTTCAAACTGTGTGAACTAAGTACTTGATCTCAGACGATTTGTTTGAGGATAATTCTGGTCATACTTATCGGGTGAAATTGAGCAAAAACTTATCTGATTGCAACTCCTTTGTATGCAATAAGGTTAATGCTTTTCCTAACGTGAAATCACAGTGGTGACATTTAGTAAAATATACCGCAGTTAGTGCAGTATCTCTCAAGAAAGTTAATATCAGTAGTAGCAGTATGAGTATCACCTAAAGCATTTAAAGTTTTTTCAGTCTGTTTATGGTAATAGGACAAGTAGTTTGCTACCCAAACCACTCAAGCTAGTATACCATCATTTTCTGAGTTGGTGATCTAGACATTTAGTAAGAAGACCTTAGTAATAGTGGACAAGAGATGAATACTGCAAGCAAATGTATATATAAGTTGTGTCTGCTCTTTGATGACAGATAATGCTATTACGAAATGCAATATGTTTCATGTAATCGTTTTCCCTTTTGGAGCATTTGTTTTGGTAAGTTAAATTCTTGCTCTGTTATATGTCTTGCTGTATGATTAGTGTACTTCATGTAAAATGCAAAGCATGTGAGCTGAAATGCATGATCTCTTTATGCACACAAGTCGCAACCCACCCACCCTATGCAGTTCACTGATCATGAAAACTCCTCCGCTGCCGTAGGTCAGCTAAGCCCTCCATCTGTCGCCGCTGAGGGAAAAACATGGTCACACATTGCGAGGAAACATACCACTCCGCTGCTCAGGTTTGACTATCAGATAACAAGAATACTCCATCGATCAGTGACAAAGTGCTGATTAACCATCCGCCCTTTCCTTCATGTGCAGGGTGATCACACCGATTGGATCAGCGCGTTACCTGACGAGATCCTTGTTTGCGTCCTCTCCCGGCTACCGATCCGTGATGCCGCTACCACGAGTTGCCTCGCCGCGAGATGGAGGCACCTCTGGAAGAGCGTCCCCAAGCTTGTCCTCAACTCCCGCACCATCGGCGTGGATGGCATCCAAGATGAAGAAACCAACGGTCAACTCTACGAGGCACAAGCAGCCGAGTTCATACGGAAAGTGGACACAATGCTGCTAACTCGTGGTTCCGCCGGAGTTGAGGTGTTCAATCTGTGGTTTCCCTATCTGACCTGCGCCCATGCCAATGAGGTGGATCATTGGTGGACGGCGCTTGCTGAGAGCGTGGCCCGGGTGAGGCTGTTCGTGCTCCGCACTGCCCGCAAGAGTCGCAGAGATTCCATGGGAGGAAGCCATGTGGAACCGTATGACTTCCCGTTGCACAGCATTGCGTCTGTGGGCTCCCAGATGAGGAAGCTGTGTCTCAAAAACTGTGGCCTGAAGGTGGCCACTGCGATGGGTCCAGCAAGCCCTTTCACTTTGATGGCGTGCGTCAAGCTGGAGTTCGTGTCGGTGTCTGACATGGAAGTACGGGTTCTGATTGTCCTCTGTGGGTCCCTGACAAAGCTGGTGCTCATCTGCTGCCACCGGATTGTCCAGCTGCACGTCATGCACGCGCGGCTCCAGCACCTGGCTGTGGAGCGCTGCAGAAACCTGCAGAGCATGAGAATTCATGCGCCGGCACTGCTCCAGCTTTACTACTCCGGTAGGCAGATTGCCGTGGACTACGTGCATGTGCCGGGTGAGGAGTCTGCGTAGGATTTACATCAGAGGCTTCTCAATCCGCATTCATCAAGGGAAGATGTTTGCATGAGGGGGTTCTCGCCCTCCACGAGATCTGCCACGAGCTTAGGGTGCGTAAGCAGTGGGGCTTGATCCTGAAACTCGACTTCGAGAAGGCCTATGACCGAGTGAACTGGGAGTTCCTTAGGGAGGTCTTCCTGCGCAAAGGTTTCTCCCCTATGCTAGTTCATAGGCTGATGCAACTTGTCCAGGGAGGACAAACTGCTATCAATGTCAATGGGGAAATTGGCCCTTTTTTCCGCAATGCACGCGGGGTGCGACAGGGGGACCCACTGTCGCCTATTCTTTTCGATTTTTTGGTGGACGCTCTGGCGGCCATTCTCTCCCGTGCGTGCGCGGCAGGACACATCCGGGGAGTTGTGTCCCATTTGATCCCGGGGGGGGGGGGGGGGGGGGGTCTCCCATCTGCAGTACGCTGATGATACTCTGATTATGATCGAGCCTTCGGATGAGGGCATCGCGAATCTTAAACTCCTGCTTCTATGTTTCGAGAACATGTCAGGGTTGAAAATCAACTTTGATAAGAGTGAAGTGCTGGTAATAGGGGTTACCGCACGGGAGCAGCGTAGGGTGGCGTCAATGCTTAATTGCCGGTTGGGACAATTCCCTATTAAGTATTTGGGCCTCCCGGTTAGCGATAAGGCGTTGAGGGTGTCGGATTGGGACTTCCTCCCTCAGAAAGTGGGTCATAGGGTTGACCCATGGCAGGGATTGCTCCTCGCCTCGGCAGGGCGGCTTGAGCTTACTAACTCCTGTCTTTCTAGCCTTCCAATGTTCGCTATGGGAATCTACCTACTGCATGCTGCCACTCATAAGTCTATGGACTCTTGTCGGGCGCGGTTCTTTTGGGAAGGAGCTGGCGACCGAAGGAAATACCACATGGTGGACTGGCCCACTGTGTGTAAGCCTAAGGAGCTTGGGGGCCTGGGTATCCTTAATACCAGGCATATGAACGTGGCCCTTATGCTCAAGTGGATCTGGAAGCTCTACCAGAACGCGGAGGGTCTGTGGGCAGACCTTATCCGCGCCAAATACCTAAGGGACAGGGATCTCTTTGACAAGAATGTGCCTACTCACGGATCACAATTTTGGAATGCTATCCAGAAAATCAAATGGCACTTCAAACTGGGAGCGAGACACAAGGTTCGTAATGGGAAAAGAACCTTCTTCTGGCTTGATTGGTGGGTGGGGAATGCCCCCCTTCGAGCCCGCTTCCCCCTCCTCTTTAGCTGTTGCTCCAACCCTTTCATCATGGTCCAGGGTGCCCGTGTGTCCGAGGGAGTTCCGGGGGAATGGAGAATTCATTTCCGCCGTCAATTTGATCTTGCAGAGGTGGTGGAATGGGATAACCTTTGCCGCGAGGTCCAGGGGCTTCCTGTGGCAGTTGAGGAAGATGGGGTCTCCTGGTCCCTCGAGGCTTCTGGGCTCTTCTCTTCCCGCTCCGCGTACCTGGCACTTTCGCAGGGTGCGAATGTGACCAGCTTCAAGGATGTTTGGAAAACTCGTGTCCCGCCTAGGATCCGAATTTTCCTTTGGCAGCTTATCCGAGGTCGTCTTCCCTCCTCGGACCAGGTGGCCAAGCGCATGGGACCTTCTAATGGTCTCTGCTCTCTATGTGGGGACGTAGAGGATTGCAACCATATTTTCTTTACTTGTCCTATGGCAGGCTTCGTTTGGGCAGGGATAAGGGATGTCCTGCATTGCGATTGGAACCCGGCAGGGGCCGGCGAGTTCCTGGCGATTGCTCAGGGTCTTTCGGGCTCTTTTCGTAGGCTAGTTTGGTTTACCTTCGCGGCCTAGTGCTGGGCCCTTTGGAACATCCGCAACAAACTAACTATTGAAGGAAAACTGATCGCCAACCCCGCTGATGCACTGTTTCAAATATCTCTTCATATGCAGCACTGGAGGGTTCTGGTCAGACCGAAGGACCGGGACTTACTGGACGTGGCGACGGAGGAGGTCAGGAGACTATATACGCGGACTAGAGCCTGACGACGCGACTTCGACTTCTGTTGCCCCGCCTTAGCATCGCCTTTGTATCGTAGAGAGCTGGGAGGGCTCTGTTTCTGTCTGTTTGCTGGACTTGTATCGCAGAGTGCTGGGAGGGCTCTGCTCCCGAATGTTAGCTGGGCTTGTATCGCTTTATTCTTGTCTGTTCTGTCTGATACTTTATATTACGTTGGTGTGTTGCCGTGTGGCTTTATATATAAAGCCGGGCCAAGGGCCTTCTGTTTAAAAAACATCAGAGGCTTCGGTGGGCAACCGGAGCTGATGGAGCTTGCGATGGTTCTGCTGAGGACGTCACCTGGGCTGGAAAGGCTGGGCGTCCGCCCGCTTCGGTGGCGGCAGCGCGGCGACCGGGCAAGGCGCGAGTATGCGCGAGCCCTGGCATTGGCGAACCTTGCCCCAAGAGTGCCATCCAGGGTGAAGTTCACTGTTTTCTGATCGACCTGCTTTCCCCGGCTCTGGAGATTCATTTAGGAGTGTGTATGACAGTATGAGAAAACCAGAAGCACCGTAGTGTTCAATATTTGCGGCGAATTTACTGTTAGTGTTTGAAGCACCTACTCCTACGACTTACTCTTACCTCGCTAGTGTTTCATTCCAGTCTAAGTGTGTAATTAAGTTGATCAGGATGCTACTGACTGGCTCTTAGCTAGCTTATTGTTAATTCAGATTCACTGGGCAAAAATTGTTACTGTGTGCAAAGCCTGGTGCGGTGGTGACTTCTGCATGCAGTTGGGCTTTCATTAGTCGTATCAGCAGGCTGAATTGCTGTAGGTGTTTAACTAATAAGGGAGTTGTTTGCCAAAAGAAAAGGATCGAAGGTATGTGTTCATGACTTATTGTAGGGTACCACTAGTAAAAGACCGACCTTTGGGAAGGCCTGTTGCAACAACCTTACTGTATCAATGATATGCAATTATGGTTTTTTTATTCCGTTGCAGGTGGTGGTTTTCCTGATTAGATTGGTGACATGGAAAAAGATGCATCCATCAACTTGTAGCTGATAATCTGTTGTCAACCTTAGGGTAGATTTCTGACAAAAGAAGACACAATCAACAGGAAATCGCATTTAATATACTGTTCCACATGACTACATCCTATAGTCAATCCTCAGCTTGGCATAAACATTTCTGATTGCTTTAACGTTCACAGCATCATACGCTAGTTGTTTGGCTCAGTGAACAATGATCGTCAGTCGTGCACATGTCTACAATGTAAATCCAACGGGAGATTCTTTTGATCTACGAGACAGTGTGTGGTGTAATTTATTGAAGGAACATTTTCTTGGAATTTCACAAAAGAATGAATATGAATGTTTCCAACACTGAGTAAAGTCAGACCGAGGATACTTAATCAAAAGATGTATACTGATTTTATTTTTGTACAACATATGCGAACCGAAGAGGAAATGCATGGGTCTATGAAGACCCCAGCTGATCCAGAATTATGCCTTCCTCTTGTTAATCAAGGGATCGGCAATGACTTGAGGCTTAAAATCTGGCTTTAAGTACTCCGAAAGCAAGTCAGCATACATGTCATACCGAGCAGTCATGCGGAAGGCCCACTTGTCTTTGATCTGGCGGCATAAGTTGAGGTCCATGTCAGATATCATCAAGCCATCTCGGTAGCGAGATAGCGACGGGGTGCAAGAAGCATCAGGCGCTGAGAAATGGCTGGATCCATAAAAATGACCAAAGTCGGCATGCTGAGGTTTCCCATCACCAGAAGTGAATGCGTTCGGGAACACCTCTGTGCCTACACGGTTAATTGATCCGACAAAGTAGCTATTTGCAATTGCAGCATTCCTTGCCTGAAATGGCAGCAACTTAGCATCAGGGTCGCTCCAGCATGAGTAACAACAGAAATATTAACAAATAATACAAATACTGGAACATTTGTATAGTTTTATCTGACCTCAATAGGCCACATTGGCTCACTGAGTTCACCAACGGTTGCCGATGGGTTGAAAACAATTTCAGCTCCATTGAGGCCGAATGCAAGCCAATTAAGGGGATGATGCCTGCCATAGCAGATGTTTACAGCAATTTTTCCATAAGCCGTTTCAAACACCGGATGCCCAGTGTTACCTTCCATATAGTATGTGCTCTCATTAAAGTCGCCAACTCTTGGGATGTGATTCTGGAGTAGTGTTCAGTCAGAGAATATAAATGCTTTTCGGTAAAAGAAAAATAAAAGAAATGCATACCTTTCGATGAATGCCAATTATGTTGCCATTATTTCCAATTACAACAACTGTATTCCATATAATCTCTCCATGGTTTATATCCCTTTCAAGGATTGGGCTAACGATTACCATGTTATATTTCTGTGCAAGGTCTTGAAGAAATTGAGTAGACTCTCCATCAACGGGCTCGGCAAACTCACACCACCGTTTTTCACGCGTGCAGAACGCAAAAGGCATTGTCCACGCTTCCTGAAATTTGGGGGTATGAATCACGATAAATTATATGCTTCTGTGGGGAATATAAGCAAATATATCTGGAAGAATAGCTAGTTTGGACTGGCTTGAGTTTTTCCAATTCCAAGAAGCTAGCTATTGGTGCTTGTGTTGGGGAAGCCCAAAAAGGTAGCATTTCAAACAAGGTGGAGCAGTTGTTTGGTAAGAAGAATCACCATCTAAGGCTTGTTTGGATAACTTTTTTTCAGTGTTATTGGAATGTTGGGTGTGATTAAGAAGCCACAAAAGTGACCTCCCGACCACTTCTAGCTTATTGAATTATAGGTGGACTTCATTTCTCAAGTGAAGCAACCATTTAACGTTGGCTTCAGCTTTTAGCTGGCAGAAGTAAGTTCAGGATTTGCCAAGCAGATTATTAGCCGCTTAGACTAATAGAGAAAGAATATCTGTAAGAACGTCAGGTCTGAAAATGAAGATGTAGATACGAGTTTCAAGAGAACATCACAACTAATTTTCTAATCTTAGAAGTACCTGTAAGCACAAGACATTGACACCAGAAGCACCAGCTGCATCTATAATGAGTTTTACTTTCTCCATGATAGCCTTCTTTTGATCAGCAAAATGACAAGTCGTTGGAACAGCAATTGCGTTCTGAATCAGACCAACTCGAACAATTCGTGGTTGCCTCATATGTTCTTTGTCAGCATTAAAACGGAATGCCTGTAATGCAAAAGTAGCTAACAGCTTAATAGCTTGAACAAAGCAAAGAGAAACAAATAGTTTCAGTTGTTACTAATAATAATAGAGCAAAATCATGGGCTTCTGCAAGAGCTGTTGCTGGTTTTCTAATAATAATAGAATAAAATAAATGCAATTCTTTTGTAACTAACCTGCACATCAAAATCATGGTCTTCTGCAAGAGCTGTTGTGGCTCCAGGCAGTGAAATGGCCTCGAGAGGGCATGCACAATTCAGCCCCAAAAGCAACCGGCTTGCCTCCTGTCAGCAAGTAGAGAATATGAGTTAAGGAAATCTTAGTATAAGCAAACTGAACCTAAAAACAATCCTAAAAAGAAAGAATCTAAATATCATCAGTGTATCCCAAAAAGCATGAGGATGAAAAATACAGGGTGCCTGAATACTATAAAATCACACACAAATTCTCACAATTTAGAAAAAATGGAAAAAAAAAACTGTTGGCGAAATTGAGGGCCTGTTTGGATCGTGCCCCTGCCAGCCCTACCAACGCAAGGGCGTGCCAATTTTTTGGCGCTCGTTTCAGCCGCCCACGCTTTGCCCTGGAATTGGCTGAAAAAGTGAACTCATGACCAAAAAGTTGGCAGGGATCTGAAAATTTGGCATCGATCCAAACAGGTTCTCACGCCCACAGTCAACGCCAAAATTTTGGCTGGGCAGTAGCCGGCTACCATCCAAACAGGCCCTCAAGTGGCCAGTGAAATCAGACATATTTGAACTCCATATAGCCTCAGATCTTGTGACATAACCAACAGTATGTCTGACATAAACAGAGGCGGGGCATACATGTAGTTTGTGATCACAATCACTGTCGAAATCATTACACAGCTGCTAGATATAGGATTTCTCTCACACCGAACCAATTAGTTTACTACTCCATAGAAGACTGGCTATCTGACGGACAACTTTGTTTCATGTTGAGTAACAGCTAACTGAGTTAATTGTCCTGAGAGTTTCATGAGGTCCATCGTTACATATATCAACCAAACCAGGCGGTGCGATTGCTTCCTCGAGATGTTTCTCATTTTGACGAACATATCTCCAAATTTACCCAACCAACCAACCAGGCGGAGCGAGTGAGTCTGACCTTGAAGAGCTCGGGGGAGAGGTTGGACTCGAGGAGCCTGTGCAGCGACTCGTACCCTCCGATCGACCCCTCCGCCGCCGCCGCCTCTCCCTGCCGTGGCTTGCCGTTGGAGCTCTCCATCCTGTCCCTGGTGGTTGAGGTGAGAGAAGCGAGTAGGAGTCTCTCTCTCTCTCTCTAGGGACTAGGGATCAGAAATCGCACTCGCGATTTGGTTTCTCCTCGCTCGTCTTATACAATTCCTCACTCCTGCTCGCATGTGATTTGATTCGGTTGGCGTCTCGTTTGATTGGAGGTAATCGCATGTGACGTGATCGTGTGATCCTCGTCTGATTACCACTACGGCAGATCAAATTACGCGAACGAGAAATGAAAGCGTAATTCTCGGGAACTCGGGAAAGGGTCGGTTAAGGCGGGTTCCGTGGTATCGTGAAACGGACGGCTCAAAAAGCAAGCAGCAGATAGGCCGCGATAGCTGTAAACCCGAGCTCCGTCAGTCCACCACGATGGCGGCCGCCGCTGCCGCCTGCCGCCTTCTCCGGCTGGCTCCGCGCCGCCTCCGGAGCCCCAGGCACTTGTCCCTTACTGGGCTCTCCCTCCTGCCCCCGACGCCGCTTGCCGCCTCCTCCGGGTGGCGCCGCTACTGCGCCGCCGCACAGGCCTCCGCGCCTGCCCCCGCTGCTACTGCGGCGGAGGCGGCGGGGGAGGCCGTGGGGGAGTTCCGGCGCAGGATAAGGGTGTCGGAAGTGAAGGGCGGGGAGGACGAAGGCGCCGCGTGGGTCGGCAAGGAGCTCACCGTGCGCGGGTGGGTGCGCACCTGCCGCGCCCAGAGGACCGTCACATTCGTCGAGGTGAACCATCCTCCATTAGCTATAGCTTCCAGTTTCCATCGACCGACTAACGTGGCGAGGCATATGAATTCGTTCCTGCGGAGATGTTGTTTATGATTAGCACTGGTAATCCAAGACTTGAGAGTTGGGAGAAAACTGCATCTATAATATGTCTTTGATTAAGGGGAATATGGTGTTCAAGAGCACTGCCATTTAACATTTCAGATAACTTGCATTTACTTGGGTGTAACTTGTTGTGGTGCAGTATATGATGTGTTAAACTGACCATGATATGCATGTGTTTCCTGAAATAATGCTGCTCATCTTTGTGCTAAACAAGCTTGCGATGAGAGGAGAAGATGCCTGTGGATCAATTATAACCCGGGTTTTCTTGCCAATACTCTTCGGAGTGATTGTAATCCTGTCGAGTAATCAATAAAGCTCTCTGAATTTGCAAAAAAAATAAAATAATATAAATGGCATGGATTGCGAGCTTAGAAACATAGAAGATTAGGTCACAGTGGCTTCACCGAATGACGATTTGTTCCTTTTTCCATTTTGCGAGCCTGTAAAATCTCGTGACTTAATGGGAGTATATTTTGCTAAAGCATTCAATGATGTCTTCACATGCATCCAAAATAGCAAAAATTGAAGGATTATTAATACCATTATACCAGGAATATATGTGTGGGCATGCCAAAAATTGCAAGGCCCCAGACTGAATATTCTCTTTTCACCACATATTGGATAAATAGCCTGATTGCCACTTATAAGGTTTCTTAGGTGAGCTGAATTAGAGAGAAAATATCAATGCAACTTTTTTGTCTACAACGAGTATTATTTACTTTTTCTTCAAGGGTCTAATACATGCTAAGATTCTATTGTTTAGGTTAATGATGGCTCCTGCTTGTCCAGTATGCAATGTGTGTTAACTCCTGAAACAGAAGGCTATGACCAGGTATGCGCTTGTTTACTACTTGCTAGATCTAAAAGTTACAAATTGCTGTATCTAGAAACTACAATCATCTTGAAGTACGTAGATAGTAAATGCTGTTTAAATGCTGTTTATGCTATGTGTCTTCCATCATTGTTATGATAAGGAAAAATATGTTGATCAGTTCCAGTGGTTACATTGTGAAAACAGCAGGGCTAACTCTTATGTTTGTTTCAGCCCACCAACAAATATGATTCTGACTTGTGATAGTTCTGTTAAATATTTGTTTGGCCATTAGTGTGGAAGTTGTGATCTGTTAATTGTATTTGTGCTTCTTACTATACATCGCATTAGTTGCAGTTGATGGTTAAACGATTATAATACATTTACTGGTCAATATTTCCAATGATGCATGTCAGATAGACTCTATCGCTACCGGCGCATCAGTGTTAGTGGAGGGAGTTGTAGCAAGCAGCCAAGGTGGTAAGCAGAAAGTGGAGCTAAAGGTTTCAAAGATCATTGTGGTAATTCATTCTGCCTATATTTTTCCTTTCCTTTCCCTTTTGCAGTGCATGCCTCCTAAGCCTTGCCAAAATTCTGTCTTTCTGTCTGAATGTCGGTACATGCACGGATATAAGATTGAGTAATATTCTAATAAATATGGACTATTATTTAAATAGGAAGGGGAGTTAGTTGGGGGCATATACATTGTGTTCGTACTCTTGAGGTGTACTAGTGCACTTGGGCATGAAAAACATGTCCAAAAACTGTCAAAATTTCTGAACTTAATTTATGACAGATATAATTCGCATCTAACATGTCATAATATCTCATATCCAAATATGATCCACGACAACATAAACAAAAAAAAGTCAAATCAGGCTATGAATAGTAAGATCAAGTATAGACTGGAAAATATCCTCCTGGCACTGTTCACATATAGTTTTGTCTTTTTTGTTCTTGAGTTGCATGTCAAATTTGGAAATAAACATTTGTGGCGTTGTATATGCATGTTAGTATGAATGTTGTTGATTTTTTTTTTTACTTTTTTTTTGTAGATTCTGAGTGTTAAAGTAGGATGTAGTGCGCTCGTACACCTCAAGTCCTCAAGGTGCTAATGCACCCAATATGCCTATGACAGAGATAAGATCAGATATATAGATCAAATCCACATACTTTGGATTCTTAGGGGTCAAGTAAGTCCTCCTATATAAGGGACAACATACGTATCAACTTTCAATCAAGCAATAAGATAATAGTTATCAATTTATTATCTCCTTCCGTCCTCCCTAACCATTGTTCTACTACCCAATCCCCTACATTGTGCCAGCAGGCCATCTTCAATGGTAGACTGGTAATTACCTAGTTTGTTCCACTAGTTATACCTCCTACAATCAGTAATGTTTTCGATTGGTTCCATGCTGTGATACCCATGGTGTAAGCCCTTTACTTGGCTATCTTTAGACAAAAGGAAACTCTGATGCACTGGTACTGTTAATTGTGCATCTGCACTTGCCTTTTATTTTATATCAGGTTGCAGACAAAAATCACACAAATATAATTCTAGTCTTTTTTTTGTCTGATGTAGTTTTTTACCTTCTTGCAGATTGGGGAAAGTGATCCCACATCTTTTCCCATACAGAAAAAGCGAGTATCAAGAGAATTTCTGAGAACTGTGGCACATCTCCGTCCCCGGACAAACACTTTTGGTGCAGTATGGTCTTGTCGCTACCTCTTTTCTTTTCTATTTATTTCTTCTCGAGGAATTATCAGTTTGATAATGTTTCGAGTTGATTTAGAGATGCATCAAGATCACGAGTCCTGGAAATTATTTATGGCCCTTTTTCTCCATTACTTGACCACAGACCTGTCTGCTGTTCCTGTTATTTTGGTGTATAAGTTAGCACACAAGTTGTAGCAAGGTTTGCTATGCAAAAATTTCAGGATAGGCAACTATATATGGTGCTAGTGAGCTGTTCTACCAATTTGTAGGACTGCAAAACGGTTGTTTAAATTATAGTATAGCAGACTATGGACCCATGTAGACCTGGGCATACCAAGGTAGTGTGTATGATCCCTTGTCAGAAACAATCTGACAATATTTGCTGCAGATGTAGCATCACTTTCTAGTCTTAAATATATTATCTACACATGCTGATAGTTTTATCTGTTAAAACAAAATGAATTCTCTTGTTTGGAGCATGCCTTTCTTACCATGCTGCTGTGGATAACTGGATATAAGAAGCTGGCTAGTGTTCTATGCTTCTTCTCTATTATGTAAGTTTCTAGCAAGGATTTGCTTACTGACCATGTGGTGCTCATTTAGGTGGCAAGAGTGAGAAATGCTCTGGCATACGCAACTCATAAATTTTTTCAAGACAGTGGATTTGTTTGGGTATCAAGCCCTATCATTACTGCCTCTGATTGTGAAGGAGCAGGGGAGCAGTTCTATGTCACTACTTTGGTTAGTATCTCTTCAGTAAGCTTCTATAGGTAGACTAGGCACGTGGGATGTTCTGCTCATCATTTGTTTCCTTGTGCTGATATGTTGTGTTCACATTGTAATAGTAATAGTTACAACAAAATGGAATATGCTTCTTAAGCTCTAAATTTTGACTGGGATTTATGCTACATTCAATAACTATTAGGTTGTCAGTTGCCTTATCCTCATGTTCAGAAGGTACATGTTTGTAATTTTTGACCTTCGTAGCTGCTTACAAGAACTTCACATTCTGTTGAATAATAAGTATATGGAAGAACATGTTGTTTGCAACTGGGACAAGAGCCCAAATGATAACATGGGTTGCACCAGAGGGAACTGTCCGTCTGTCCCCATGCTCTCAGTTTTCTGAACATTTCTTATTGCTTAAGTAAAACGGTTGCAAGGAAGGGACTTACTCCTTATGCAACGAGGATAAGACTAGGACCAGCTAACTGAATACAACTCAGGAACACCCTGACCAATATGGTGAACACTCTGAAGCTTTATTACACTGCTTCTTGTGCTAAATTTTGGTAGTTCTCTCCAGAAAAAGCGTTTTAATAGGTGTGTAAAATAGTCACTGAGTGAGTGCACTACTAGATCAGTGTGTATATGTCATTTGATCATTATTTAATAAACTAAGCTCTATAATCAGTTAGATGGGTGGAGTAAATTGCAGTTTTCTTAGTCTACAAGTAATTTTATGTCCCTATTTGATGAGATGATTTTCCTTGGAATTGCGAGACGCTCTATACTTCTACAACTGATTTTCCTCATATATTTATGTTTAATTTGCTCAATTTGTTTCCTTCTGTATTGCAGCTTTCAAACAGTGCTGAAGGTGGATGCCTAGTCAACAGCATTCCTACGAAGGATGGAAGGGTCGATTGGTCACAGGTAAACTCAGCAGTGATTTTCCGATGCATAAATTTTTGATTTTTTTTTTCAAATGTCAAATACTCATTAGTCCTTAGAAGCAACTTTTATCTGCATCATTCTGGTGATATCTGCTGTTGAGCATGCTGTCTGACTTCACAGAACTGCTGTTCAGGCATTCTTAATTATTCTATTATTTTTCATTTTTTAACAGTGGTAATTTGCATGTAATTGTGCTAGGATTTCTTCGGCAAACCAGCATTTCTGACGGTGTCTGGACAACTGAATGGTGAAACATACGCTTCAGCACTATCTGATGTAACTTCTATTGCCTGACTGGTTTGAAACAGTTCCTGTAGTTCTTGCCAGCTATAACCAATTTTATCATTCCGTTGCATTCATACCTTTCTACAGATCTACACGTTTGGTCCCACATTTAGAGCTGAAAATTCAAACACTTCAAGGCATTTGGCTGAATTCTGGGTATACGAAAATTCTGTTACATTTTCTTTTGAGATCTTACTTTTATGAACATTGAATTTACCGCTCCTTTGTGTCTTATGTTCCGAGGGAAGATGATTGAGCCTGAACTTGCCTTTGCTGATCTAAACGATGACATGGCTTGTGCAAGTGCATATCTCCAGTATGTAGTAGGTGCCCTCATCTATCAAATGTTGCTTGGTACTATTTCTGTTAGTAGTTATTTCTGTGTGCAGAACAGTGACTTGGATGCTGTATGTTTATTTCAGGCAGATGTACACATGACACCATTTACCTAATTAATTCTCTTTTTCATGCAGGTAAAGTATATTCTCGAGAATTGCAAAGAAGACATGGATTTTTTTAATACATGGGTTGAGAAAGGGATCATAGATAGACTAAATGTATACCTCTTATTTATGGCTTTCTTCTGTTGTTGCATATACTGCATTGGTGTATATATTTGTTTGACTCAATGGGAAGCTTTTTACTAATAATGAAATTTGAATTTCTTTCTTGCTCCCAGAGTGTAGTTGAGAAAAGCTTTGTTCAGATGTCATATTCTGATGCTATCAAGCTACTTATTGGGTCCAACAAGAAATTTGAGTTCCCGGTAATTCACTGCTTCTGTATATAAAATTGTTCTCATTGTTACCCACAGTGCACTTTTGTAATTTAAATTAATTAATAGTCTACGGAAGTTCATGTAAAATTTTCTGCATAAAGAAAACTTTGCTAGATACTTAGCTTGTTTATTACCAAAACACATGGGACTCTGGTAATCTGTTTGGCTTATGCTGTGTTTCTTGCTTCTGCATGTTAATGTTGACTGAACAAATTTTGGTAGCTTGTTATTGAGGATGATTTGACAACAGTCCTGTCTGATTCTTTGTTTTGAAATACTTTCCACAGGTAAAGTGGGGGTTGGATCTGCAAAGTGAGCATGAAAGATATATCACAGAAGTCGCTTTTGGTGGACGTCCTGTAATAATTAGAGATTATCCAAAGGTCTGTATTGTACACCTGTATTTAACTTGTTCAGGAGGAATGTAATCATGTCTTAAATTAACCTATCATTATCTTTAGGAAATTAAAGCTTTCTATATGCGACAAAATGATGATGGGAAAACAGTTGCTGCAATGGACCTATTGGTTCCCCGGGTAAGCACATAGGCAAGACCTCAAACATCTCATCCTATTAAACCGAATATACAAACAAATCAAGTGGAAAAGAGGGTTTTTATAAATTTGAGCAAATAATGTTGTCATCATATTTGTACTTTTGTTCACTTTCAGGTAGGTGAACTCATCGGAGGAAGCCAAAGGGAAGAACGTCTTGATTACCTTGAAGCACGGTTGGATGAAGCAAATCTAAACAAAGATAGCTACTGGTGGTATTTGGATCTGCGGCGATATGGATCAGGTTAAGTACCGCAACCATGGAAAATCTTATAATATCTGATAAATTATCTTTCTTTTTTTGTTCCAGATCATTCAAAATTTCTTAGATAGCTATATCTTACTGTAGCGTGCCCTTTGTTCTTGTCATGCGACCTAACAAACTTCTACCTTTTCTGTTGCAGTTCCTCATGCTGGTTTTGGTCTAGGATTTGAACGACTTGTACAGTTTGCAACTGGAATAGACAACATTAGAGATGCTATTCCATTTCCCAGGGTTCCTGGTTCTGCGGAGTTTTAGCACTGAGTGCTCATGTATAATCTCTAGATGCATTCTTGCCTGGGATCCGTAAAAAACCCTACATTGTATTGTTCATTGTACAGAGTTTACCTCACTGATTTCTAATCTGGAGCAACACAATATGTCAGCAAATTCATTGTTTGGATCAAAACACTTGTAAATTCCGTGAAATGCTGCAATTTGAGATTCAGTGTACAATTGTACATTATACTATTGAATAAATATGACAATTTTGCCTTGGGAACTGATATCTGACATGTTAGCCACTTCAGTTGTGTGGTCTGCTGCTGCTGGATTCTATTATTAATATATATATTTCTTGTCCATAGGACTCAAAAGATTCAATCAACTTGAGTGAAATATTTGAAGACTAGCTTTTCAGCAAAGCTATTTATTTGTTCCTTGTATGTGTGCTGACCCAACAAATTCCATCTCCAAATTACAGGAGATTGGAGTGAGGCAACTTGGGCAAGTACAGATAGAAGATGTGCTGGTAATTTTCATTTAGCTAATTCTTTCCATTTTACCATATCACTGCTCTACAATCTGATACTACTGAACTATTCAATCCTATCACAGTTTTCAGTGCAACATACAACTACTTGTTTACAAAAAGCAAAGATAACTATACAATCTGCGACTTCTCCTGTACCCTGTCTGTCTGTCTGAGAGATACGCATACGCTATGCGAGAAGCATGCTAACGTGGAAGCAACAATGGTTTCTCTATATCGTCTGCGGTACCATCTGCCACCACCCTGTCTGGAGGAAGAACTTGGCCTTCTTTCTTCTTTGCCCACAGGACTACATAAAGGCCAGAGAAAAGAAATACCATCCCTAGCATGCTGCAACAAAACCCCTAAAAATAGTCAGCCTGTTCTTTGCCATCTTGCAATCGAAAAGATGAAATCTAGATGAATCTAACATTATATGTTCTGTCAAAACGTAGATGTGATCAGTGCAGACTACTTTCAAGAAAACTATATACATTCTGATCTCACGATATATAGCTCTATATCAGGAAGTCAGGGTATGTTTGCATGATCATTGCTGGTTGTATTCAATAAGGGTTAAGGGAGGTCTGATCGGAGATTGAATGTTACCTTGCTGGTTGCACCGCCCGTCCCAAGAACAGTGCCGAGAATATTGCCGTACCAACGGTCTGTGTCGGGCTAAATAGTGAGACAACCACAGGCCCCTTCTTCTCCAGCGCCCACGTCTGGAACATGATGCACACTGAGCTCACCAGCCCGCCCTGTTAATGTATGTGAACCTTAGTAGCTGGTCATTTCAGTACACATCATAAAAATCTTCCATAATTGTGTAGCAGTTGCAAGTACCACAAACACAAGGGAGAGGATGATTTCGATGCTGATCTGGGGCGTCCCAGGGCTGAGCCTCCCCGCGGTGGCGACCTGGAACAACCCAGTCATCACGGCCCCAATCAGCGACGTCACGGAGCAGAGCGTAAACGGTGCTGGGAAACGGATCATGGTTGCCGCCTGCATCATGATGAAGAGGACTATTGTGCCTTGGTAAGTGAGAACATATGGAGCCATTTAAAGGTAATTAAGTTATGATGGGTTCATGGAACCTGCAAGATTATTGTGCCTGAGAGCACAAGCACCGCACCCAGGAGGCACAGGCAGCCTACCACCCAGTCCCGGTGCGACTTTGCGGCTGCAAGGTCCGGCGATCTTCGGCCTGGTGGAGCAGCGGGGCTCTGCAAAATGCTCATGGTGATGGCTCCTCCGAGGCAGAGAAGGGTCCCCAGTATCTTGGCTCTTGTGTACTGACACTTGATATCAACCCTCTCAAACCTGCAATTACGCCCGAATGGTCACACTCTCTGCCCTTGAGACAGAGATAAGCAGAGGGGAACAAGGATACCTGAGGCAGCCGGCGATTACAAAGATGAATCCTGGAGCAAGGTTGGGCATCGCGGATGCAATGGCTGGGGATGTCTTCTTCATGCCGTGCAGCATCAGGGCTTGGAACAAAGTCACCCTGCATGCAAAACATAAGATCTTGTTCAAAGATATAAATAAGGCGATCGCAGTTGCTGGATTAGTTTCTTACCCTCCCAGAGACAGCAAGACGAACTGAAGGACCAGACGGTTGCTCAGCTCCGACGGCCATTTGTTCCTGCCACACAAGAAATATGAAGATCGGGAAATGAATTAGCATTGGATTGCATTGTGCATGCATGCGAGACACCTCATACCTCTCGAGGTTGAGGGCGAAAGGGAGGGTGAGGATCCCGGTGGAGAGGCTGCCGAAGGTGATAAGGAAGAGGGGGTCGAGTCCGAGCGCCAGGATCGGCGTCAGCACCACCATGTACGCCGCACCGGCGAGCTGCACGGCCACCAGTCCTAGCGAGATCGCCGTATCCTCCCACCACCGTGGCACCGGCGCGGCCGCATCGACGTGAGTCACCAGTGGCGTGGCCGGGGCCGGCATAGAGACGCCGGCCACGGTGGCGGCCATGTAGGGCTGCCGGCCGGTTGGGGCGATACCTAGCTAACTATACTCGGCGGTCGGTGGTCGAAGGCCGCACAGGTTGCCGGCCGGCGGTTGTTTTCCTCTCACTTCCACTTCTCTTCGTGTTCGTGGTGCATGCGCGCGGGTACCCCTCCCCCGCTGCGCACGTCGCGCGCTATCTCTCGCCGTCTGTTTTGCTATTTTGAGTAGGGACTTCACAGTAATAACCAACATCACTTCTCACAATTTTTTTTAAAAAGAGTCAGAAATAAATCATTGTGGAGTATTAACTATATATGCCTTCACAAAAAAATCGGTAAAAAGAGAGCTTTGTCGATTGCAATGTGTGTTCCATTTTCTCTTGCAAACGACACAACGTGTCTTCTTATTCACTCTATTTTCGTCTAGATTTTTTTTTGTTAATTAGGGCATGTAACCGTATGACATAATATAATCTGCATATAGTGCTAATATGGAGGAACGAGAAAGGAGGCACAAACCGTGGAATTGAAAGGTGACACTATGTAGAATTTGCTGCAATGCTCTTAAGTCTGCCTGAATCGCACGTATAAAGAGTGAGATGAGGAAGGCTTGAAAAGGAGTGAATGGGCTCGAATATTCGTAGGTAGGATTACTAAGTTTAAAGCAATCAATCTGCTTTGATGTTTTTTTTTATCGGGGCGGTAGAGGAGATGGTAGTTGCAATGCTTCTATATATGGTCGCACTTTTTTGATAAATGATGTCTTATTACTCAAAAGATGTAAGCATTACACCCTGCCTCTACCTAACTAGGATACATACACCTGTACAAATTCAATCGAACAAAATAAATAAAGAAGGCGCTAAACAAGTAATCATCATGGAAACCGCATAAGCGTCTAAGGCGATGGAGGATCAATCCAAAGATTACGCTACCATCTATGTTAGATAGAAATATCCCTCGTTGTGTCCTTCAACTGTCTAGACACCACCATATATAGGCCGCGATTCTCTACATGTTGTAATGATGACCATGAGCGAAGCAAAACAATTCACCGGAAGATAACCTGCATGACATAAGAATTTTTATTATTAATACGTTGTCATTTCTATATAGCCATAGTGATCAAATAACGTCAAGCGCTTCCACATGATGACCCAAAAGTATAGGGGGTGTATCATAGCACTTTCGATAAATAAGAGTGTCGAACCCAATGAGGAGCAGAAGGTGTTGACAAGCAGTTTTGATCAAGGATTCACTGTAAATACTAGCAAATGAGTTTTTAGGGGTATTTGATAATGCAAGTAAATAAAGCATGAGTAAATAAAAGACAATAATAATGATTGCTGCGAGTGGCTCAATCCTATCTAGAGCAAAGGACAAGCCGGTTGTGTTACTTATGATTACCAAATGTTCCTAAGGACACAAGGGAGTTTCTGTCAAGCGCTTTCACTTCATATAGCTGAATAATCTTTATTGGTTTGATTAGTGTTATGGGGGTGAACCTATGCTAATGCACTACCCCAACTTGGACTAATACACACTTGTGATTATACCCCTTGCAAGCATCCGCAACTACAAGAAAGTAATTAAGATAAATTTAACCACAACCTTAAACTCTGAGATCCTACACTCCCTGGTGCACTGGTTTCCTAACCGGGGTTTAGGTTTCTGTTGCTTCGGCAACCCCACAATTAGTAGCCAAATACACAATGCATTCTACTAGGCCCATAAAGGTGAAGTATCATATAGTCGACGTTCACATGACACCACTAGTAAAATAGCACCACAACATATATATATATATATATATATATATATATATATATATCAAACCATTAAATATTACTCAACATAGTTCCACTACTAACATATTGACTTCTCCCATGTCCTCAAGAACTAAACGAAATACTCACAAGAAATCATATGGATCATGATCAGAGGTGAAATAATGATAAATAACAATCTGAACATAAACCTTAATCCAACGGTTTCACTCAATAGCATCAACTACAAGAGTAATCAACACCGGGAAAGTTTCCCCTATGAACTGGACAAGATTCGCCCCAAGATGTTACAGCGGGATGGCGTGGTGATGAAAGATGATGAAGGTGCTGGTGATGATGGTGATGATGATGATGATCCCAATGAAGCCCAGCTCGATGGCGGTGACGATGGCGATGATTTCCCCCCTCCGGGAAGGAATTTCCCTAGCAGATTTCTGCCTATCGGAGAGCTTCCTCTCTTTGTGTGTTTTCCGCCCCGCAAAGGCGGCGGAGTCTATCTGCGATCCTCCTCCTAGTCTTAGGTTTTCGGGGAGATGATATACGCGAGGGGGCGATGGCAGAGGTGGGCTAGGGCTGCCACATCACCAGGTGGCGCGGCCTAGGGCTGGCCCGCGCCACTAGGTAGTGTGGGCCCCTGGTGGCTCACTTCTGCCTCTCCTTCTGGCTACTTCCGTCTTTCGGCGAAATATGAATTTCCGGATATTTTCCTGGAAGTGCTGGTCTTCAAAAATATTGTATCCTGACGGTCCCTTTTCCAGCAGAATCCTGACTCCGGCAGTGAATTCTCCAATAATCATCAAACATGCAAAAATGGAGGAAATAACATAAGTATCATCTCTAAATATGAAATATATCAATGAATAACAGCAAATTATGTTATAAAATAGTGATGCAAAATGGACGTATCAACCCCCCAAGCTTAGACCTCGCTTGTCCCCAAGCGAAAACTGAACTCGATAAACATGACCACAGGTTTATGGAGTAAAGTGTCGATAAACAAAATACGGACAAGAAGCATCATACTTACCAAGGCACAAGTCATATAGACAGCAACTTCCCTTCATATAATTTAACTTGCAATGAGCAAAGGGAATCACAATAAAGATGCACAAGGTAAATTATGGTTGGTGATGGCAAACCTTTGTTCTTGGTCAAAGAACAATGAACAGATTGTACTTATATTTCGATCAAGCCTTTTATATCACAGCTTAGAAAGCAAAAATCACATGCTCAATCATAACAATCTCTTTATAGGCATTGATAGCTTCCAAAGATATATTCATTTAGATAAAAGCATCATACTAAACAAAGGAAGACAGGAAAAATGATTGAATAAATCAACATATGGATGGTTGGATCACAACAACTCAAATGCTTGCTTGAGATAGAGGGGAATAGGTTGACTCAACATAAAAGTAAAAGATAGGCCCTTCGCAGAGGGAAGCAGGGATTAAACATGTGCTAGAGCTTTTCATTTGTAAAATAGAGATAAAAATTGTTTTGAGAGGTGGTTGTTCCTGTCAACGACTAGCAACAGAGTTCTTGCTATCTTCCATAGTAAACAAGTAAGAGTGGTTCCGAGTTTTCTGAAAAACTAGCACTTTTGTGCTCTTTTACAAAATTTGGCACTCCTCCCCACCTTTCCTTTCACATACCATGGCTAACCGAATCCTTCGAGTGCCCACCAACTTTCACATACCATGGAGGAGTGTCTTTTTTCTTTTCTTTTTCTCTTTTTTTGTTATAATGGTCTGACCAGCTCCCTTGCAAAATTAGCGATGAGCAGATGAAGCATGCAAATCAAGGGGTACTTAATTTAGTACGGAAGATAACAAACCCAACCACTACGTCCTCATGAGCTAAAAACAGTGTCACAAAATGAGAAGTATATATATTTGAAGGTTTTTGAAAGGTAGCACATGAAAATTTTCTTGGAATGGCTTGAAATACCATACATAGGAATTTATAGTGGACTCTTCGGAAGTAACTTGGTTTTTGGGAATTGGATGCATGAGAAGTATTCCCTCTCAGTACAGGTTTTTGGCTAGCAAGGCTGGGTAGCAAGCATAAGAGTTGAATGAAACAAACAAACATACATGTGATAGAAAACAATCATGCGAACTTCCTTGAAAGTACAAACGATCTTAACTTGAGAATACTAATGCTTATGAGCCAATCATGAAGGAAAGATGATGAAATAATGTATCTACATGTGTTTCCCTCTTTTCTACTCAAGCCTCAAAGTATTGTTGCTACTGACCAATGCTACATTTGCCAAAACCAACTAGACTTACTCATGCTCCCAAAGTGATACCAATACTAATCAACAAGATTAATCATAAAAAAATTGCAAACTAAAATAAAGTGTGCAGAAAGTAAATGATAAGACTTCTCATTAATATTTCATAACCGCAACTCACACCAAGGGATACATAGATAACCAACTAAAGGAGAGATACTTCCACACTGCAAACTATCCTATATGATAACTTCTCTATTCATGATATGACTCTACTTGAAAAGGTAAATGGGTAAAAGGTAATGATGTGATACCGTGGCACTCCCCCAAGCTTGGAACAAGCCAAGGGGATGCCAATACTAATGATGAGTTACTCCTTCGGTGGTGGTGGTGAGTCTTTAATAAGCTTCTCAATCAGCTCCTTCAACTCATCAATCTTGTAAGTGAGATTACGAGTCATCTCCGAATTGTGCTCAATACGGTTCATGAACATGTCGGACTGCGAATCCTAGCTCTTGGAATTATTTCCCCACTCCTCTTCACGCTTAAAGCTCTCTTTCTCTGCATTGTTAGAACGATCTATATCCCAACTAGAGGGTAATTTTTCTTTAGGCACCCTTTGGAATTGATGTTCATGTATTAGAGTATGGAAGGGGTTGTTGCCTGAAGAAGATGTCCTTGGAGCTAAGGGGTGGCATGGAATACCCCCTCTAGTGCTTATCCGCGCACCCTTCTTGAACTTGTTAGGGTTTGTCACCACTCCAATGCTTGCAATGACGGCGCGAGGGCACGGACTCTGGTCTTCTTCTATCTCTTCTTCTTCGGCTTCACTCTCAACCTCTTCCTTCAGCTTGGGGTCTTGGCGATCATCTTCTTAAGGCGTCTTCTCCTTGTCGTTGTTGGCGGAGGCCATGGTGCCTCTAAAACTAAGAACAACTCCTGACAGAAACAGATCGAAACAAAAAAACGATGAGAACACGATATACAGACCTCGGGTTATATAGGCAAAAGTTTAACAACAAAAGGAAGGCACAGGAAGAAACCAGGATGGAAACAAGCTCCGAGGCGACCTCACCACTAGGTGGCACGGCCAGCAAGGGGCCCATGCCATGAGGTTGTGTGGTGCCTCCGGTCTTCGTTTCCTACTTGTGTTCATCTCGTGATTTTTCATATTTAATAAAAACAACAACAGTATAAGCAGAAAAGTTTAACACGGACCTTTTCTTACTAGAACTATTACCTATTCGAAAACAGACTCTACAGTTTCCTGCATTTGTTCATTGATGAATTCTTCCAGAGTCACCACTTGAATAATATCGATATCTTCATTATAAGAATCTCCAGAAATATAATGCTTGAGTCTTTGCCCATTCACCACCACTTGCGTAATGTTATCTTTAAGAGAAGCAATCATTACCGCACCTGAACGATACACCTCTTCAGCAATAAAGGTTCCTTCCTATTTCAAGAGTAATTTTCCTGCAAAAAATCTGAGACGAGACCTATACAATAGAACTTTCTCACCAACATGGAATTCTCTCTTAAGAATTCTCCTATCATGCCACTGCTTGACTTTCTCTTTAAAAAGTCTGGCATTTTCATAAGCTTCACTTCTCCATTCATCTAAAGAACTCAAATCAAGCAACCTTTTCTTACCAGCAAGTTTAAAATCTCTATTAAGCTCTTTCACTGCCCAAAAAGATTTGTGTTCTAATTCTAAAGGCAAGTGACACGCTTTTCCATAAACCATTTTGTAAGGAGACATGTCCATGGGGTTCTTATAAGCAGTTCTATAAGCCCGTAAAGCATCGTTTAACTTACTAGCCCAGTTTTTCCTAGATCTATTAACAGTCTTCTGCAAGATAGAATTGATCTCTGTATTTGATAACTCTACTTGCCCACTAGTTTTGGGATGATAAGCAGAAGCAATTATATGATTAACATCATATCTAGCAAGAGTCTTCCTAAAACCACCATGAATAAAATGAGAACCTCCATCAGTCATAAGATATCTAGGCACACCAACCCTAGGAAAAATAACATCCTTAAGCATTTTTAACGAGGTCTCACCATTGACACTCTTTGTAGGTATAACTTCTACCCACTTAGTAACATAATCAACAACAACAAGTATATGAGTATAACCTTCTGAAGGAGGAAAAGGACCCATAAAGTCAAATCCCCAACAATCAAATGGTTCAATAACAAGAGAATAACTCATAGGCATTTCATTGCATCTAGAAATATTACCAACTCTTTGACATTCATCACATGATAAAATAAACTTTCTTGCATCTTTAAAAAGAGTAGGCCAATAAAAACCTGATTGTAGAACCTTTTGTGCAGTTCTATCTCCAGCATGATGTCCACCTTAAGCACTACCACGACATTTCTTCAATATCTTTTGTTGTTCATATTCTGGAACACATCTTCGCATAATTCCATCCACTCCTTCTTTATATAAATGTGGGTCATCCCAAAAATAATGCCTCAAGTCATAAAAGAATTTCCTTCTCTACTGAGTTGTAAAGGTTGGAGGCAAATACTTGAAAACAATAAAGTTAGCATAATCAGCATATCAAGGACTCTCTCGCAAAGTTACCTTTATTGCAGCCAACTGTTCATTTAGAAAACTATCATTAACAGGAATAGGATCATAAGAAATATTTTCCAATCTAGACAAATTATCAGCAACAGGATTTTCAGCACCCTTCCTATCTACAATATGCGAATCAAACTCTTGCGAAAGAAACACCCATCTAATAAGCCTGGGCTTAGCATCTTTCTTTTCCATAAGATACCTAATAGCAGCGTGATCAGTATGAATAGTAACTTTCAAATCAACAATATAAGGTCTAAACTTATCACAAGCAAAGACAACAACTAGGAACTCTTTTTTAGTAGTAGCATAATTCTTTTGAGCAGCATCAAGAGTCTTACTAGCATAATAAATAACATTCAACTTCTTATCTACACGCTGTCCAATAACAGCACCTATAGCAAAATCACTAGCATCACACATAATTTCAAATGGTAAATTCCAATCAGGTGGTTGGACAATAGGAGCAGTAGTTAAAGCCTTCTTAAGAGTTTCGAAAGCTTCCTTACAACCATCATCAAAAACAAAAGGTACATCTTTTTGAAGAAGATTAGTAAGAGGCTTTGAAATCTTAGAGAAATCTTTAATAAACCTCCTATAAAAACCAGCATGACCAAGAATACTACGAATACCTTTAACATCCCTAGGACAGGTGATACGTCTCAAACGTATCTATAATTTTTGATGCTACATGCTTATTTATACACCATTTTCTTTGTGTTTTGTTTACACTTCGTGGCGTTTTTATGCATTTTCCGGAACAAACCTATTAACGAGATGCCACAGTGCCAGTTCCCTGTTTTCTGCTGTTTTTGTGTTTCAGAAAAGTTACACAGGAAATATTCTCGGAATTAGACGAAACAATGTCCGAAGTTCCTATTTTTCTCGACACGAGACGGAGTCCAAAGGAAACTCGGAGGGCAGCCAGGGGCTGGCCACACCATAGGGTGGCACGAGTCCACCCCTGGCCGTGCCACCAGGTGGTGTGGGACCCCCTGGTGCCCTCTGACATAGCCCCTTCGCCTATAAAAAGCCTCCAACGCGAAAACCCTAAATCAATCGGCATTTTCCCAGATAAAGTTCCACAGCGCCACCGCCATCGAAGACCAATTTTGGGGGACATAAGTCTCTGTTCCGGCACCTTGCCGGGACGGGGAATTGTCCCCGGAGCCATCTCCATCGACTCCATCGACTCCACCGCCATCTCTATCGTCTTCACCGCCATCTCCATCGACGTTGATGTCTCCCATGGTGAGGAGGGAGTAGTTCTCCCCCGGGGCTGAGGGCTCTACCGGTAGCTATGTGGTTCACCTCTCTCTCCCATGATGTGATCTATATGTGATCATGAGCTTTGTATCTAGTTGAATTGGTAGATGTTGTTCTTCATATACTATGCTGCTCCATTGCTTTATTATTGTAATCTCCGGAGACACCTTGTACCATGATGTGAAGGTGATAGTGTGCGCATTATGTGTGTCTCTTTGGTTAGTGTCTCTATGAATTGTTGGTGTTTGTTGGAACCATCTAGTGCGCTCAAGGTGATAGTGTGGGGCAATCTAGTTTGGGGAAATGCAAACTTTGAGGAGTGCTTCGTAGCCCTACATATGATTAGTGTTTGTTATCCATTGGAGAATAGTTTAGAATAGCATAGTGAAGATAGATATTTATGTGTTCAATTATGTTATCTTTGTTGAGAGTGTCCACTAGTGAAAGTATGATCCCTAGGCCTTGTTTCTAAGCATTGAAACACCGTTTACATTCAGTTCTGTTACATGTTTGCTTGCAGCAATATTTATTTCAGATTGCATTTACTACTTATAATCATCCATATTACTTGTATTTCACTATCTCTTCGCTGAACTAGTGCACCTATACATCTGACAAGTGTATTGGGTGTGTAGGGGACACAAGAGACTTCTTGTATCGAAATTGCAGGGTTGCTTGAGAGGGATACCTTTGACCTCTTCCTCCCTGAGTTTGATAAACCTTGGGTGATCCAATTAAGGGAAACTTGCTGCTGTTCTACAAACCTCTGCACTTGGAGGCCCAACACTGCCTACAAGAACAGACGCGTGCGTAGACATCAAGCTCTTTTCTGGTATCGTTGCCGGGGAGGTAAGGTAAAAGGTGCTCACATCCTCGTGTGTGAGTGCTCGAAGTTATTTCCTTTAGATTCCACAATTATATCTTTTTGTTTCTTGTTTTTATTTTCACTAGTTTGGCTTAATGGAAAACAAAGAGCTTTATAGTATTTTTCCTGAGTTAGGACATGAAGTGTTTGAAGAGAAAATTAGAAAACCTTTGGAGCTTTATTTGCATGCTAATAGCAATGTTGGTAGTATGAGTTCTTTGAACACCATTATTGCTGATGCAATATAAAAGTCTAAGCTTGGGGAAGCTGGTTTTGATGTGCATGATATTTTTAGTTCCCCAACTTTAGAGGAGAAAATTCGCTCTGATGATATTTTATCTCCCATATGTGATAATTCTAATGACGCTTGTGATCCTCATACTGAAAGTATCTCTTTTAAAATACCTATGAAAATTGTTGAACGTGCTATGAATAACTGCTATTTAGGAGATGGAACTGTCCATCCTGGTGATCATTTGCTCTTTATACAAGAATTATGCGAGTTGTTCAAGTGTGCAGGTATTTCAATAAGCCAGGTTAAGAGGAAGCTATTCTCTTTATCACTAAAGGGCAGAGCTGCGGAATGGTATAAGATGTTGAAGAATGGCCGATCTATTAGCTGGGAGGAAATTGTACCTCCCTTTTATTCTAAATTTTATTCTTCTATTGAGATTCATAAAGATAGGAATTATATTTATAATTTTCACCCTCATGATGGAGAAAGCATTGTCCAAGCGTGGGGAAGATTGAAGTCACTGATGCTCAATGTCCCATTCATGAGCTCCCCCGTAATATTGTTATTAATAATTTTTATGCAAGGCTTTCAGGACATTACAAGGACTATCTAGATGCCTGTTTTGAGGGGTCGTTCACAAGCAAGGAGGCTGACGCCAAGTGGGATCTGCTTGAAACAATTCAAAGCAATATCGAAGATTGGGATTGTGACAAATGTAAAGAATCAGGTATAAACTATGAGTATGATTGCATTAAGTCTTTCACTGAAACTGCTGATTTTCAAGAGCTTAGTGCTAAATATGGTCTTGATCCTCAAATCATGGTTAATTGCTATAGAGCCTTTGCTTCTCATATTAATGTTCCTAAAGGAAATTGGGATGTGTATCATGAACCTTTTAAAGACACTTGCATGGAAAGTGAAATTGTTATTAATAATTGCAATAAATATGTTCAAACTTCTGAAAGTACTATTTCTTATAAGCATGTTATTTTCTATGGAGCACTTAGACCTTGTGAAAAGAATCAAATCAAGGAAGATTATTGTATCCACCACAAGAATGAAAAAACTAGAATGTGGGACAAGGCTCTAAATGAGCTCCGTGAAAAGGTTTGTGCCCTCTATCCTTTTATTTGTGAACTTTGCTATAAAGTGCGTCATTTCAATTTTCAATGCTCAAGCTATGATAGTAGCCTTTCTAATCCAATGAGTATTGCAAGTTTGTATCATGATGACATGATCACTCCTAATCAGCATCATGAGCTTACTTTATTTTTGGGGGTGTGAAGAGTTATCAAGAAAAACTTCTTTGGTAGATATGAGTGCTTTTAATATAAATAGCATCCTGCATGTTTGTCATCTTTACTGTGTTGATAATTGCCACACAAATACTTACATACAAAATGTTATAAAAGATGAGGCTTTACCAAAATATGACAGGACTAATATGTGTTTTGTTCTTATTAATGAAAAGGAAGAATCCTCCAAAGTTTCTTCTATTGTTTCTAACAATAAACCAGGGCATGTGGAGGAGCTTCCTTTCAAGCCACTCCCTCTTAAAGAAGGTAAGAAGAAGAATAAGAAGAAGAAGAAGAGAAGGAGTAAAAGGAAAGAGGAAACAGTATCTTCCCCTAAGCATGTTGCTCCTATTATAGTTTTTGTTGATGAGTCTGAACTCGATGATGTTCCTATGCTTGTTACCTATAGTAGTGATCATGACTAGGAAAATCACTCTACTTTTGATATTGAAAATCTCTTTGGTACCAATTCTGAAAATGATGATAGCTATTTTGTTGAATTTGCTCCTACTATGATTACTAAGAATGAATATGTTTATGTGGGGAGTATTAATTCTTTTATGAATATGGCTCATGATAAGAATGTTTAATGTGATAGTTATATTGTTAATTCTATTTGTGATGCTACTGAAAGTTATTATGAGAGAGGGAAACATGGTTTTATGCATCTCAATAATATTAAGTTTCCCCTCTCTTTGTTGAAATTCTTGAAGTTGCACTTGTTTTGTTTTCCTATGCTTGTTGCTATGTGTTTTCATGACTTGTTTCTTTACAAGACTCTTTTTCATAGGAAGTGGTCTAGATTTAAATTTGTTTCATATTTGATTTTTGATGCTCTCTCTTGCTTCAAGTTCTTTCCGGTACTTATGTGAGCATCTTCTCAAATTACTGCGCCTAGCTGAAAGGTGTTAAAGAAAAGCACTTTTGGGAGATAACCCATGTTTTCTTTCAATAATTTTTATTTTGTTGAGTCTTGGAAGTTGTTACTACTGTAATGACCCCCCTTATAATTTTTATTTCGTTTTTGTGCCAAGAGGAACCTCTAATTGGAGGAAGGTAAGATTTGGGGAAGTTGCTGTCCTAAAACAGATTTCTGCGCAGCACCGTAAAAATTCTTGAAAATTCTCAGAACGTCTTTTTGATCTGCGATTTTGTAACAACCCAAAATTTTGGGAAAATAGAAATAAATGGATTTATTAAAATACCAAATTTTTGAGCCAACAAAAACTTTTATTTTAAATACAAGATTTATTTCTTGTCTTTTAAACTTGTGAGCATTTGCTCCCATGCTTCAAATAAAAAGAGTATGAGAAGGGTTTTAAAACAAATCCTTTGAGCCCAAATTTTTAAATAAAGATTTTTGTTAAATTGAAATAGTTTCCTAACTATTAAATTTTGTGTATGGTTACATGCTAAACCCATTTGGGTCAATGGCCAAACCAAAAATTTAAGTCAAGCAATCACAAACAAATAAAAAGGAATCAAGAAAATAAAACGCAACACAAAAACCTAAGTAAGAAAAGAGGAAGTAGTGATCTTAAAAAAATTACTGATTACACTACTTTGCCCTTATATATTAAGCAATATTTGAATCATACCCTCATGCATCTCTCCACCACCACTAAGAACAAGTTACAAAGAATCAAATACAAGAAAGTTTGAAACAAAAACCAACGTGGAACTCTATTTAATACCCTACCAAAGTTTGAATTCAAATAAGAGGTCATTTCCCAACTCCCTCTTATCTCCAAGAAAACCAACACCTTTGGACCAAGATTAAAACTTTTTGCACTTCATATTGCATGTATGCATAGAATGTTAATTTATGTCTTTTATGATTTCATGTGTGTTTTAATTTGTTGAGCAATGTTTAGTTAATTCAAACTTAACCAATAGAAGCATTAGAGAAGAACCACAAAGATCAAAAGAACCAGAAACAAGAGAAATAAAGAAAAAGAGAAGAAAAGATGATCTAGAAAAAGTTAACCACTACCCTACTTTGGGCACTTAGAATAAGAAATCTGTAACTCAAGCAAAGGTGTGGTCAGCTAGTTGAGCTTGACCATATCACATACTAACTCAACCAAGAAGTTTCCAGCAAAAACTCAAACCCTAACCTCTTTCAAAATCTGTCCAAAGTTTGAATCTGAATCAGAAACCATACTTCAAATTGGAAATAAGATTTTTGCAAAACCTCATATTTCTTCATAACAAAAATATTTCTGGAATCCCTATCCAATATAATGACCAACCCAAATGGAAATTTTCAAAAATTCAAATTTTGATTTCATGCGGACATTGTATCGAACACTTGCTGGGCAGAAATCTAACAAAATCGGATCAACTGTTGGCAACAGTAGTGGCAGCCCTAGCCCTAGCCCCTGACCTCCCAGCAGTGCCCTGGACATCTCTTGGTCGACCCCCTGTCTCCCCTGCCCAAGCACCAACCGTGAGACATGGAGGAAAACCACCCGGACCCCTCCTCACAGCCATCCCTTGCCCCCGCTGCACCAGACCACCCCGCAGCCCACCAGTGCGCCAGCAGCACCCCACAGCACACCGCAGCCCCCCGCCGAAAGCCCCGACCGCCACGTCCCTTCTGCAGCCGACACCAGCCGCGCTCTCTCCACAGATCCCCTCGCCCCGTGCTCCCTCTTCCGTCTATAAAAAGGCCACCTCTCTTCCCTGAAAAGTTTCCCCTCACCTCCCTCTACCTCCTAGACATCATCTCTTCGCTCGTTGGTCGCCGGTTTGAGCTCGCCGGAGTAGACCAAGCTCCGGAGAGCGCAGCCGTTCCCGGTGTTCCAGACCCTCCCGCGAGCTGCCGCCTGGACGAGGTGGAGGAGGAGAAGCTCCACAGCCGCCCTGCACCCTCGCCGTCGCTCCCCGTCGCCGCCGGTGAGCTCCCCTAGCGCCGCCCTCCTCCCAGTAGCTAGCTCGTTCTGTTCATGTCGGGCTGGAGAAGAAGCCTCCAGGATACCGATTCGGTCCTGACCGGCGGGCCCCTCCGGTCAGGCCACTTCTTTTTTTTCCCTCCGCGCGCACCCAGGACCCCCCCCGGTTGGGCCAGCCCAGTTCGGTCTGGTCTGCTCCAGGCCCAGTTCATCTGTGTGTCCGGCCCGAGTTAAAAAAAAGGGGTTAAATCTATTTTCCGATTCTTGAAAAACCCATTCAGATGCTTTCGTAAATTTAATTTTCCCGGAGATCTACCGATCCAAATCTAGCAAATGAAAATGTTCTGGAAACCTTAGAACATAAGCTATCCATTAAAAGTGGTTTCAACACAATTAGATTTACAGAATGGTTGCAGTAAAAATAACAAAACAGGAGCTTTTCCAACTTAGAAAATCCATATCAATTCAAATAAAATTCCTAAAAATATAAATCCAACTTTGGAAATTCACAATTAGTGATACCCATCTGTCTATGGCATTAGATCTCATTTTTGAACCTTTTAAAGTAAATGCTATTTACCTATATGGTTAATAGGCAATTGCCATATAGGATTTTATTAAATTCAAATCTATAATCGAAATTTTTATGGAACTCTTATTGTTAAATCATATTTCCAAATAACATCTGTAGGTATTGATCTTAGTCCATGTGAGCTTGTAGGAAGTATTTGGAAATTTAATACTACATAGTAGTAATTAGAAACTCAAACTTGCACACCTATTTCAAAATAAATGGAAATGATATGAAAATAATTCGAATCAACCACATTTCTAAATATTAATCTATAGCCCCTGATCCAAGTCAACTAGGATTAATATATTGCACTTATAGATTCAAACTTGATCACTAAATGTTTGCAAACTAGAAATCGAACAAGTAATTGAAAATAAGACTTTAAATTATGAAACCACCTTGGGTAAACCCTAATCCTAAATATCTGCTTGTAGTCCACAACCTTGGTCAATAAAGACTTATATGAGATATTTCATGGTTCCAAATCAATGAACCCTACTTAGATACAAGAAACAAATAACCCATCCATATGGACTCAATTATCTTCGAAACCTCTCCATAGACTACCTAGATCGCTCCCCTTACCCCAAGTATCCTTATTTGCTTGAGTATGTGTTGCTTGTAAATTGTGTGGTGATTGTATGCTTATTTGATTTTCGACGATTAGACGACAACGAGAGTAAGGAGAATGGATCCCGAAGTCAACCAAGAAATGGAGATGGAGATCAATCAATCAAAGATAAAGATGAAGACTATTTTGACTTTGCCAAGCCAGGCAAGCCATCTTTTGATCATACCATTACCCAGTTTTACAATGCATGCTTACTTGCTTTTAACTAAACGTGCATGCTAAAATAATTGTTACCAAGTTGCAAATGAGTAGAGATGTCTTTCTTGACTAGTGCATCCAACCTTTTTGTGGATGACATCAAGTGCATCAAGCTTAGCCTACCTTGGAGAAACCTTTCCTTAGTGGATGCTAAGTAGATCATCAAGCTAAGCCTATCCAATATACCTACCTAGATCCTTGTGCCCTCATGAGGATTATGCTTGAGCTGAAGGCATTCATGGAAAATGACTAGGTGGGAACCCCAATGAAGATCATGAAGATTTTGAAATGAAAACCTTGGAAAGGGGCAACCTTGCCCAAGGATGATTTTGAAATACAAACCTTGGAGATGGGCAACCTTACCCAAGGGTGACTTTGAAAACTATTTACAAAACGGTGACATGGTGAAGGTGACATGAAGGTTTGACAAAAATGATAAATGCGTGAAGTACCATACTGGACCAATCATACAGTGCGACCACATTACTCTGGTATGGGACGGGGCTTAGTGGAGTAGTTTGTTTCGCCTTAGTGTAGACCCTACAAATGTAAATGGACGTCCGACCAGGGACTCCTTTTCCAGGGCACTCTTGGCTGTGGCCGAGTTTCGCCTTGTCCTCCTCTTCATAGGTGGTTGGGGTACAAGCCGAAGAGCCCTCATTGAAAATGGACTACCGGGTGTAGGACCCTACCTCGGTTAGTGGCATTCCGGTGGGACAAGCGGCTGGGAACTTTGCACACTCCGGACAGCTTCTTGGACTCCGGTGTTGGGGGATACATCTCTAGGCGGCAGTGTTTATGCTAAGGCGGGCAAGTGAAACATTAATGGTCGGCTGCTTGTCGTGGCATATGTCGTTATGCGGGGAAGTTGCCCACACGATGAGTAGTCGGATGGTGTGGGTAAAGTGTACAACCTCTGCAGAGTGTAAAACTATTCGAATAGCCGCGTCCGCGGTCATGGACGGTTGGATTGGTTGTGCTTGGCCGTTATCAAGTTTTACTTTGAAAATGATTGAGAAAGGTGACTTGACAATGAATTGTGATGACCATGAAGGTGACTTGGTGAACAAAAGAATTGACATTTGGGGGATTCCATCTAGGGATTTATAAAGAGCTAAATGTTTTCTTACCATTTTAAATAAAAGATCTTTGAAAGGAAATTCTGCTTTATGCCAATGAACCTAGAGCTTAGACCACTATATGAACTATGCATTCTCTATTCTTTTATTTATAAGATGGTTTGCGAGTGCATGCAATGTACTCATGGCTCTGTCCCTGGCTATTAACTTGGCCAGACTTGAAGGAGAGAAATCAAGAAGGAAGAAATCATTGATGACTTTGCGAATTAGGCTCGTTTCCTACTGTCTGCTTTGCCTGTGCGGTTGAAGCTTGACAATATGGACCCAAAGTGTTATTCCGCTGCATGTTGATGTAATGTAAGGTTTGGTCTGTGCGACCACCTATGTAATCCCCTTTATTTACTATTAATGTCTATGACTGTGATACCGACTACGTTATGTATATCGCAACAATGACCCTGGGATTGCGGTGGAATACATAACGGGCACTTCGAATTTGTTATCAAATTTGAGGTCGTCACAGATTTCTTGTGCACATGCCCCGGGTATTGCCTAAATTTCATTAGTTTTGCACTTTTCGATTTGAGCAACAGAAGATTTTCAAAAAAAATTGATCTTTACCAGCTGTTCTGTTTTGACAGATTTCTGCCACTATGTATGTTTGCCTCTTGATCTCTTTCTTTTTGAGTTCTTTTGATCATGGAACTTTTGAGGAAGTTGCTACATTAGCTGATGTGTTAATATGTGTTGTTCTTGAGTTGAAACTGAACCAAAGAGTGGATTTACTATCTTGCATACACTAATGTTGCTAATAAGAATTGTGTGAAGTTTTGTATGGATGAAGTTTTCAAGTGTAGGGAAAGGAGAATGATGAGATGAGATGAAGTATGGACAAAAGCTCAAGCTTGGGGATTCTCATGTCACCCCAAGAAATATCTAAGAAGTACAAGCATCAAAGCTTGGGGATGCCCCAAGACACCCTCTTCTTCATCGACAAAATATCAGGTCATCTTTCAAGACACTATATCCTTATTGCTTCGTATACTATGCATTTTTCTAGGAGCGTATTTATTTTTGCTTTCAGTTTTCTTTTTTTTGTTTGCTGTAATAAATTGTTGGATCACACCATGTTTGTTTTGGAGAGAGACACACTCTGTTTTCATTGCCTAGAACACTCTAGTTTTCACTCTTATCGTTCTACGAGTGTTCTCTTTTGCTGGAACTGCGTTTAGCTTTTTTTTTTTTGCCTTCGTTCTTGTTCAGAACTTGTTTATTCTTTTTATCTAGGTGTGTTTAGACCTCTGGTCTATGTTGATTTTCATCTTTAGGAGTTGTTTCAAAAAGGTTGATTGGTGTTGGAAAAGATAAAAAAGTTTCATGCTTATAGTGGTACAAATGGGAGCTTGTTTAGACTGTGGCTTAGACTTTTGCATGTCATGCTTGATGTTATTTTGATTATGCTTAGTAGTTTTTGTTGTAGCATGACTTGTCTCAAATGACTGAGATTGCTTAATATGCCTTTGAAAGAATCATGCGTTGTTTTTATCTTATGAAAGCATAATATTGTGGTATTCTCCTTTGATGCTTTATTTGGGTTGACTTGGCGCATGCTTACACCATGTTTGACTTTAAACCAGTCGCCTCAAGCCTCTATGATCATTTGGTTTTTGACTTGTAATATCACTTTATGCTTTGGTTAATAATGTTTTGTCGCTATGCATGATTATGGCCATTATTACTCTCTTAGTTGGTCGCTCTTAGTCTTTTGCTAGCCTTCATATGTACTGATAGGGAATACTTCTCGTGCATCCAATTACCAAAAACCAAAGTTTTCCAATGTTTCCACCATATCTACCTATTAGCAATTTGCTATTCCAAGTATATTCATCTTGCTTTTATCTATCTTCCAAATTAATTTTTTTTGTTATGTGAAAATTAGTTAGTAAAGCTCTCACGAACCTGACGGCACATTTACTTTCTTGCACTTAATAAACTTGACCATTGTGGCTCTCTTATGTTGATTAAATGCTTGCAAGTTGTAAGTTGGGAGTTAGCTCGGCCATGCTGTCATGGGGCACGCTTTCAACATTGCACTTATTCTTATTTAGTTGATATCGTGATCTTTTGTTTACGGATGCCTAGCGACGTGAAATAAGTTGGAAACTTGTGAGCTCATGGAGTTTGTATATGTGTTAGAGAAACGCCTGGGCCGCTAATCTAAGCCATGCATCATTCATGGTGGAAGTTTACAGCATACCCATAGTGCACATTCGACAATGCATCTCAAAATAAAAAGCTATACCAATGGTAAGTAAAAGAGATGCCGAGGTGTCCATTGTTTGTTTGTCTTGTCATTTTAATGTGGGCTGGTTTCCATGTCATCGGGCAAGAGGTACCCCATTGGCGTTCTCGATGATACATGTATGCTTACAATGACAAGAACTTGCTTGGGACCTAAGTCGAGTAGCATGAGGTCTGGGTACTCGTATTCATGGGACATGAGATTTTCAACTTATGGTTTGACAAGCATATATCTCATATTTGTACTCGCATTAACTTTAACCACTCAAGATGCCTATGATGGGGGCAATGAGAGCTCAAAGCTAGTAAGTACCATAATTTTTTGAAGGTTTATAAAAACTTGCAATCACTACTTCCCTCTACGAAGGGCCTTTTTACTTTTATGTTGAGTCTTCACCTTCTACCTTTACGCACCATCTAAGAGAGCATAGTTGTCATTCTGAGTATAATGTGCATGGTCCCAAAATTTATTATTGATTGATTCATGATTATGGTTTTGCTTGTTCTCAAATTATTTGTATCTAGTCACCCTCTTAAACTTGAAGGTGTCCTATGCATTTATGTTTTGCTACTCCATGAGGAACAAGCTGAATACCACTTTGCTATGTTTTTCTATATGCTCGAAACAAACAATTGACTTTCAGAGCATTATTACACATGATCTTTTGTTTGTGTTACTTTTCAAGTTATAACATGGTTGCTAAGTTCTATTGTCAAGATTATATCTTTTATGCCCATTTTTAGAGTACTTTGATCTCAACACTCAGTGCTTTACATCATTTTTATCAAGATTGTGTTGGTGCATGTCACCTAAAAAATTATTGTTTTGTTATCACTTACCTACTCGAGGACGAGCATGAGTTAAGCTTGGGGATGCTTGATACGTCTCAAACGTATATATAATTTTTGATGCTCCATGCTTGTTTATACACCATTTGCTTTGTGTTTTGTTTACACTTCGTGGCGTTTTTATGCATTTTCTAGAACTAACCTATTAATGAGATGCCATAGTGCCAGTTCCCTGTTTTTTGCTGTTTTTGTGTTTCAGAAAAGTTACACAGGAAATATTCTCGGAATTGGACAAAATGAAGCCCGAAGTTCTTATTTTTCCCGACACGAGACGGAGTCCAAAGGAGACTCAGAGGCAGCCAGGGGCTAGCCACACCATAGGGTGGCGCGGGTCCACCCTTGGCCACGCTACCAGGTGGTGTGGGACCCCCTGGTGCCCTCTGACATTTCCCTTCGCCTATAAAAAGCCTCCGACATGAAAACCCTAAATCAATCGGCGTTTTCCCAGATAAAGTTCCGCAGCACCGCCGCCATTGAAGACCAATTTCGGGGGACAAAAGTCTCTGTTCCTGATACGTCTCAAACGTATCTATAATTTTTGATGCTCCATGCTTGTTCTTACGCAATTTGCTTAGTGTTTTGTTACACTTTGTGGCATTTTTATGCATTTTCCGGAACTAACCTATTAACAAGATGCCACAGTGCCAGTTCCCTGTTTTCTGCTATTTTTGTGTTTCAGATAAGTTACACAGGAAATATTCTCAGAATTGGACAAAATAAAAGGTGAACCTCCTAATATTTACCGAAGCTTCCAGAAGTCCGAAGAGGAGACAGAGGGGGGCCACGGGCCGGCCACACCATAGGGCGGCGCGGCCAGCCCCTGGCCCGCACCCCCTATGGGTGAGGCCACCCTGGTCCACTCCTGACGCCGCCCCTTTGCCTATAAAGACCCCCCGATGGGAAAAACCTAAACACCCGAACAATTTTCCAAAAACACATCGCGATCTGCCGCCGTCGTCGACCCGAGATCGAGAGGGTCCAGAAGCTCTTCCCGGCACCCTGCCAGAGAGGGGAATCACCACTGGAGGTCTTCTTCATCGCCATGCTTGCCTCCGGCGTGATGAGTGAGTAATCTACCTTGGACTATGGGTCCATAGCAGTAGCTAGATGGTTGTCTTCTCCACCATGTGCATCATGTTTAGATCTTGTGAGCTGCCTTACATGATCGAGATCATCTTTATGTAATTCTACATGTTGTGTTTGTTGGGATCTAATGAATATTGGTGTTATGTTAAGTTGATGTTCTGAATTTTATCTTATGTTATCTCTATGTTGTTTATGATCTTGCATGCTCTCCGTTGTTAGTAGCTATCTTGGCCAAGTAGATACTAGTGACTCCAAGAGGGGGTATTTATGCTCGATAGTTGGGTTCATGCCTCTATTTAATCTGGGGGAGTGACAGAAACCTCTAAGGTCGTAGATGTGCTGTTGCCACTAGGGAGAAAACAACAATCTTGTGTCCAAGGACATTTGCTTTGTTTACATTACACACCTTGCTTAATGCAGTTATCTGTTGTTCGCAACTTAATACTCGAGGGGTGTTCAGATGATATCCCTGCGAGTGGATTATTAGTCATAGATGCAGTTGGATGGCGGTCTATGTATCTTGTTGTAATGCCCAGAGTAAATCTCATAGTGATCCTCGTGACATATGCACGTTATCTTTATTCTATCAATTGCCCAACTGTAATTTGTTTACCCAGCATGTTGTTATTTATCTTATGGAGAGACACCACTAGTGAACTATGAACCCCGGTCCAATTTCCTTCACATTGCTATTACTGTTTACCTTTACTCGTACTATTTACTTTCTCACATACTACTATTGCTTTCCACTCGATACGCTCAATCCTTTGTTTATAGCAAACCGATGAGATTGACAACCTCATCGTAAATTGGGAGCAAAGTTCGTGGTTGTGTTGTGTGCAAGTTCCACGTTGCTGCTGGTGCAAAGGAAAACCCTGGACGAGGCGCCTTAGAAATTGTCCGGAGCTGTCGCGAAGCTAGCAGGCATCACCTTCTGAAGTTTGGCTTTTCCTACTGGTTCGATAAACCTCGGTTTCTTACTGAGGGAAAACTTGCTACTATGCTCATCATACCTTCCTCTTGGGGTTCCCAACTGGGTGCGTCAACTAGGCACCATCAAACATCAATCAATTTTTTCTGGCGCCGTTGCTGGGGAAAAAGAAGATTTCTGCAAGGGGAGTTTCACATGCACATCCTTTACTTTGTTTTAGTTTTGCTTTGCTTTATTTTTGCTTGCATCATTTTATCAAAAATACAAAAAAATTAGTATCCTTTATAGTTGTTACTTTATTACTCTTAGTTCATTATGTTGTTCCCTAAGCATGTTTTGGAGGACCTCTCAGTAGGTAGTGGTTCTATTATTGGGAAAAGTAACATTGAGGAGTTCTTTAATCATATTAGCATGCATAAAGATGTTGAGGATAAATCTTTGGCTGAGCTTTCTCCTAGTTATGAAGTTGTTGCTGCTTATTTAGTTCACATTTTGGAAGCTAGGTTTGCTATCCTTAATCCTTTTATGCAACACATGTTTCTTAAGCTTCATGATATTGAAGACTCCGAAAAGAAAGATTTTATTTTGGAGACTTTGCCTAGAGAATTTAGAGATGTTGCTATTGAAGGTAGGAAAGTTTTTGAGAGTTTTAATATGCTTGGTTTGCCTGTTAAAGTTGTTGGTACAACCAAAGAAGATTTCAAAGTACCAATACCTTACAAACTTGTAGGAATGTATGAAGCTTTGGAAAACAATTTCAATTGGATTTGTCCTATAAATCTTTTTGATGAAAGTAGTGTACCAAAGCGTGATCATTAAGGATCTTAAAAAACTCATTTGGACACAATTAAATTTATTGTTGAAAAGACTTCTGCAATTGATCTTAATGCCTCATTTGAAAATACTTGATTTGCACCTTTCTGCGCCTAGCTCAAAGGCGTTAAAGAAAAGCACTCTTGGGAGATAACCCATTGTTTTCTTTTCTTTTCAGTTCCTTTTCTTTTATTTGAGTCTTGGAAGTTATTACAACTGTAATAACCTCTCCTTATCATTTTAATTTTGTTGTTGTGCCAAGAGAAGCCTCTAATTTGAGTGAGATAATATTTGGGGATGTTGCTGTCCTGAAACAGATTTCGGTGCTGCACCGTAAAAATTCATGAAAATTCTCAGAATATCTTTTTGACCTGCGATTTCTTGTTCATATGACCCAGGTTATATCCAAACTTTCATTAGTTTTACACTTTTTTATTTGAGCAAACAGAAAAACCTCGAAAAAATCGACCTTTGTCAGCTGTTCTGTTTTGACAGATTTCTGCCACTATTTGTGTTTGCCTCTCGATCGCTTTCTTTTTGACTTCTTTTGATCACGGAACTTTTGGGGAAGTTGCTACAGTAGTATATGCTTTATATGTGGTGGTTTTGAGTTGAAATCTTAACCAAAAAGGGTTGATTCATTATTATGCTTACACTAATGTTGCTAATAGAATTGTGTTAAGTTTTGTATGAAGGAAGTTTTCAAGTGTAGGGATTGGAGAATGATGATATGAGTTGAAGAATGGACAAAAGCTCAAGCTTGGGGATGCCCACGCACCCCAAGAAATATCCAAGAGGTACAAGCGTCAAAGCTTGGGGATGCCCCCGAGGCACCCCTTCTTCATCGGCAAAAATTAGGTCACCTTTCAAAACACTATATTTTTATTGCTTCATGCACTATGCGTTTTTCTTGCAGCGTCTTTACTTTAGTTTTAAGTTTTGTTTATTTTTGTTTACAGCAATAAATGGTTTGACCCCAACAAATTTCTTTTGGAGGAGATTTACTTGCTTTTCATTTGCCAAGAACACTCAGATTTTCACTCTTATTGTTCAACGAGTGTTCTCTTTTTCTAGAACTGCGTTTAGCTTTCATTTTTCGCCTTGATTTTTGTTCAGATCTTCTTTTATCTTTGCATCAAGGTGTATTTTTACCTCTGGTCCATGTTTGTATTCATCAAAAGAGTTGTTTCAAAAAGGTTCGAATGGTGTTGGAAAAGAGAAAAAGTTTCATACAAAAAAGTGGTACAAAAAGGAGCTTGTTTAGACTGCGGCTTAGACTTTTTCATGACGTGCTTGATGTCGTTTTGATAGTATGCTTAGTGTGTTTTGCTGTAGCATGACTTGTCTCAAATGACTGAGATTGCTTAATGAGCCTTTGAAAAAATCATGCGTTGTTTTTATTATTTGGAAGCATTAATTTGGTTTTCTCCTTGATGCTTTATTTGGGTTGACTTGGCGCATGCTTACAACATGTTTGACTCATACAAGTCACCATAAACCTTCATGATCATTTAGTTTTTGACTTTTGATGCTATTTTATGCTTCTCTTAATGATGTTTTGTTGCTATGCATGATTATGGCCGTTATTGCTCTCTTAGTTGGTCGCTCCCAGTCTTTTGCTAGCCCTCATTTTGTACTGAGTATGAGCTCTACTCATGCATCCAACTCCCAAAAACCAAGTTATTCCAATGTGTCCACCATACATACCTATTAGCAATTTGCTATTCCAAAGTACATTTGACATGCTTTTATCTATCCTTCAAATTAAACTCTTTTGGTGTTATGCCAAAATTGGTCAGCAAAGCTCTCACGAACCTGATGGCACACCTTACTTTTCTCGTTCTTAAAGTTTTGACATTGTGGCTCTCTTATGTTGAGTTGTTGTGCTAGCAAGTTGTAAGTTGGAAATTAGCCCAACCATGCCGTCATGGGGCAAGCTTTCAACATTGCACTTCTTATTTGAGTTGATATCGTGATCTTGTGTTTATGGATACTCGCGATGTGAAATAAGTTGGGAATCTTGCGGGATCATAGAGTTTGTATACGTGTTAGAGAAACACCTGGGCCGCTAATCTAAGCCATGCATCATTCATGGTGGAAATTTACAGCATGCCCATAGTGAATATTCGACGACGCATCTCAAAATAAAAAGCTATACCAATGGTAAATAAAAGAGATGCCGAGGTGTTCATTGTGTGTTTGTCCTATCATTTTGATGTGGGCTTGTTCCATGTCATCGGGCACGGAGGTACCCCGTTGGCGGTTCTCGATGATATGTGTATACTTACCATGACAAGAGCTTGCTTGGGACTCTAAGTCGAGTAGCATGAGGTTTGGGTATTCATACTTCATGGGACACGAGGTTTTCAACTTATGATTTGTCAAGCATATGCTTCATAATTGTACTGGCATTAACTTTAACCATTCAAGATGCCTATGATGGGGGCAATGAGAGCTCAAATCTAGTAAGTACCATAATTTTTGAAGGTTTATAAAACTTGCAATCACTGCTTCCCTCTGCGAAGGGCCTTTCTTTTACTTTTATGTTGAGTCACCACCTTCTACCTTTATGCACCGTCTAAGAAAGCATAGTTGTCATTCTGAATTTAATGTGCATAGTCCCAAAGTTTATCATTGATTGATTCATGATTTTGGTTTCACTTGTTCTTAAATTATTTGTATCTAGTCGCCCTCTTAAACTTGAAGGTGTCCTATGCATTTATGTTTTGCTATTCCATGAAGGACAAGCTGAAAACCATTTGCTATGTTTTTCCATATGATTTGAACACATGTTGGACTTTCATTGTTTCATTTTTATGATATTTCGTTTGTGTTCTTTTTCATGTTATAACATGGTTGCTAAGTTTCTTCTATCAAAATTATGTCTTTCATGCCCATGTTTTAAGTTCTTTTGATCCCAGCACTCAATGCTTACATAGATGATCAAGATTGTGATGGTGCATGTCACCTCAAAAATTATTCTTTTGTTATCACTTACCGACTCGAGGACGAGCAGGAGTTAAGCTTGGGGATGCTTGATACGTCTCAAACGTATCTACAATTTTTGATGCTCCATGCTTGTTCTTACACCATTTGCTTAGTGTTTTGTTACACTTCATGGCATTTTTATGCATTTTCCGGAACTAACCTATTAACAAGATGCCACAGTGCCAGTTCCCTATTTTCTGCTGTTTTTGTGTTTCAGAAAAGTTACACAAGAAATATTCTCGGAATTGGACGAAACAAAAGCCGAACCTCCTAATATTTACCGAAGCTTCCAGAAGTCCGAAGAGGAGACGGAGGGGGGCCATGGGCTGGCCACACCATAGGGCGGCGCGGCTAGCCCCTGGCCCACGCCCCCTATGGGTGAGGCCACCCTGGTCCAGTCCTGACGCTGCCCCTTTGCCTATAAAGACCCCCCGATGGGAAAAACGTAAACACCTGATCAATTTTCCAGAAACACATCGTGATCCGCCGCCGCCGTCGACCCGAGATCGGGAGGGTCCAGAAGCTCTTCCCGGCACCCTGCCGGAGAGGGGAATCGCCACCAGAGGTCTTCTTCATCGCCCTGCTTGCCTCCGGCGCGATGAGTGAGTAGTCTACCTTGGACTATGGGTCCATAGAAGTAGCTAGATGGTTGTGTTCTCCACCATGTGCTTCATGTTTAGATCTCGTGAGCTGCCTTACATGATCGAGATCATCTTTATGTAATTCTACATGTTGTGTTTGTTGGGATCCGAGGAATATTGGTGTTATGTTAAGTTGATGTTCTAAATTTTATCTTATGTTATCTCTATGTTGTTTATGATCTTGCATGCTCTATGTTGTTAGTAGCTATCTTGGCCAAGTAGATACTAGTGACTCCAAGAGGGGGTATTTAAGCTCGATAGTTTGGTTCATGCCTCTATTTAATATGGGGGAGTGACAGAAACCTCTTAGGTTGTAGATGTGCTGTTGCCACTAGGGTGAAAACAACAATCTTATGTCCAAGGACATTTGCTTTGTTTACATTACACACTTTGCTTAATGCAGTTATCTGTTGTTCGCAACTTAATACTCAAGGGGTGTTCGGACAATATCCCTGCGAGTGGATTATTAGTCATAGATGCAGTTGGATGGCGGTCTACGTATCTTGTTGTAATGCCTAGAGTAAATCTCATAGTGATCCTTGATACGTTGCAAACGTAGTTATAATTTTTGATGCCCCATGCTTGTTTTACACCAATTGCTATATGTTTTGCCTATACTTTGTGACACTTTTATGATTTATTTGGACTAACCTACTAATAGTTGCAAAAGTGCACAATGTTCTTGTTTTGCACTTTGATGTGTAGGAATTGCCAAGAATACAAGTGTAAACCTTGTTAGAGTCAAACTGAGACTTTCCAGAAATCTGTGTCAGAACTCGTTTCGAAGATGGTCCCGTTACGGGTCGAAGACGGTGTCAAACGGAAAACTCTTCAATTATAAAGTTGTAGGGAATTGCATGGCGAACATTCTGGACATAAAATTCACCTGATTCCGAGTCTGGAAGGCCGAGATAAGCCCGCTCCATTGCGCCCAAGATGGGGAGACAGGAATCCGAGAGACTATATAAAGAGAGGAACCCTAGCTCGTGGGAGACACCTCCTCCCACGAATTTGCAGCCACCAGAGCCATGTTTTCGCCTCCCCCATGGATCCCATCTCCATGGGGGAGGGCTCCCATGAAGCTATGAAGGAAGGGGGCTAAGGGGCGGCGCTCCCCATGATGCCGGCGGCGGGCGAGTCCTATTATGCAGTGGTTCATCCTCTCACACACCTCTTTACCGTCCTATGTAAACATGGTGTTTGATGCTATAATATTTTCCTATGATCTATGTCATGTTTGCATAGTTTATTTGTTCTTAGATTGATTTATTGAATGTCTTTGGTTCATTAGAGTTGTATGCTGATATGGTACTGTCCTTTGGTGTCCATTATATTTATGCGCGCATGGATTAAACATCTTAGGGTTAGTAGTATGTGCAAAAGGAAGGGGGTAGTTCTACCGGAGTGACAGAAACCCGAGGACGCAAACCGGAACGTTGCACGTATGGGAGTAAGACGATCATTAACTTAAGGCTATGGTTCGGGAAACCTTAATGCATTGTTAGTATTTGCGGATGCTTGCTAATAATCCAATCATATAGTACTTGTATTTCCAAGCAGTGAAGTGCTTGTATATTTAGCCTCTCCCACATAGAAAACTGCATCGAAGACAATGAACCCGATTTATTCGCTAATTGAACTTGGACAAAGCCACCACTATTACCACCACTTTTCCACACTCATGGTACTGTTAGTTTATGGTTACTTAGTATATTTTATTGCTGCAGAACTAACAATTACTTTCTTGTGTTTATTATCTTGCAAAGTTATCTCTCATACCCGTATTGTTGCTCTAGTTTTATTTCCTAGATAATGCGAACGTTTAGTGTGCGTAGAGTTGTATCATTGGTTGATAGAACTTGAGAGAATATTTATCCTACCTTTAGCTTCTCGTTGGGTTCGACACTCTTACTTATCGAAAAGGCTACACATGATCCCCTATACTTGTGGGATATCAAGACCTTTTCTGGCGCCGTTGGCGGGGAGCAATAGCGTGTGGGTGAATATTCTTGTGTGCACTTGTTTGCTTTATCTCTAAGTAGTTTTTACTTCAAGTTTTAAGTTGTTCTCTATCTTAGTATGGATAGGGAATGCGAATTACAAAAAAATTAGTTGTACTTGTTACCTAAAAACTTTTTCAAAAAGGAAAGTGATTGGAAAGATGAGTAATGGTTAAGTGGGGGTCGACCTTGAACACTTGTGTTCATGCCTATGAAAACGAAACAAATCTTTCCATGGAAGCTTTTCAGTTAAAAACTTGTATATATTGTATATATTGTACATATTACTTTGTACCATAAAAGTAAAATGATAATTGTAGTTCCTAGTTACTTGGAAGTTGATAGTTTTGCTTTGCTGTCCAAAAACAGATTTTCTATGCTTCACCGCATAAAATGTTTAAAATTACTAGAACGTGATATTGACCTGAAATTTCTTGAGTGCAAGGTAATGCTTATTATCTTTCTTTCATTAGACTAACTTTTTCTGATTTGAGTGACGTAGCTGTCTAAAAAAAAATCGATTTTCACCGACTGTTTTGTTTAGACTGATTTATGTGCTTCACTATAAAAAATCGTGAAAAATCTCAGAATAGTGTTTTGATCTGATTTTTTTTCATAAACCTGAGATTATGATCTGCCTTTCTTTAGTTTGGAGTTTTTCGATTTGAGCTACCTAACTATCTCGTTGAGTGTCATCTTTACAGACTGTTCAGTTTTGATAGATTTCTTAGTTTATTCAATATTATACTTGGTGTTATTAGTTTCATTAGTTTTTCGACGGACGATGGAAATCATGAATACCTTAGTATATACAGTGGCTAATGTTGAGTTTAGATTATGAAACTTGTCAATGCTTGAACATGAGTGGATTTTACTTAATGAGTACTAACCCTACTAATGAGTTTTGTGAAGTTTTATGTGGATGTAGCTTATAATTTCTAATCAATATGATGATATGAGATGAACAAGAAGACACAAGAGCTCAAGCTTGGGGATTTTTAGGTGCATCCCAAGAACATATCCAAGAAGATACAATCATATAAGCTTGGGGATGCTCGAGTCATCCCCCTATTCATCAACTAACATGAGGTTGTCTCCTTCATACTCTATATTACACATCCACATAATATGTATTGTGCTAACTTGTATTATAGTTGCTTTATATGTCTTGGTTTTATCTTCTTTAGTTTCATTAGGATCTTGTTTTGTTCTTATTGCTTCTTTACTTTCACTTATAATTTGAAAACAACAAAAATAGTTTCTTTGGTTTTACTTCTTTGTTTGGTTCTGTATTTTGTGCCCAGCTGAAAGGCGTTAAAGAAAAGCACTCTTGGGAGATAACCCAATGTTTTCTTTTCAGTACTTTTTCTTTTATTTCAGTCTTGGAAGTTATTACTACTGTAATGACCGCTCCTTATCCTTTTTATTTCATTGTTGTGCCAAGAAGAACCTCTAATTTGAGGGAGGTAAGATTTGGAGAAGTTGCTGTCCTGAAACAGATTTCGGTGCTGCACCGTAAAAATTCGTGAAAATTCTTAGAATATCTTTTTGACTTGCGATTTCTGGTGCATATGCCCCAGGTTATATCCAAACATTCATTAGTTTTGCACTTTTCGATTTGAGCAACAGAAGGTCCTCGAAAAAATCGACCTTTGTCAGCTGTTCTGTTTTGACAGATTTCTGCCACTATTTGTGTTTGCCTCTCGATCGCTTTATTTTTGAGTTCTTTTGATCACGGAACTTTTGGGGAAGTTGCTACAGTAGTATATGCTTTATGTGTGGTGTTTTTGAGTTGTAACCTGAACCAAAAAGAGTTGATTTACTATTATGCTTATGCTAACGTTGCTAATAGAATTGTGTTGAGTTTTGTATGAAGGAAGTTTTCAAGTGTAGGGATTGGAGAATGATGAGATGAGATGATGAATGGACAAAGGCTCAAGCTTTGGGATGCCCATTTCACCCCAAGAAATATCCAAGAGGTATAAGCATCAAAGCTTGGGGATGCCCCCAAGGCACCCCTTCTTCATCGGCAAAAATCAGGTCACCTTTTAAAACACTATATTTTTATTGCTTCATGCACTATGCATTTTTCTTGGAGCGTCTTTACTTTAGATTTTAGTTTTCTTTAGTTTTGTTTGCTGCAATAAATGGTTGGACCCCAAAAAATTTCTTTTGGGGGAGATGTACTCGCTTTTCATTTGCCAAGAACACTCTAGTTTTCACTCTTATCATTCAACAAGTGTTCTCTTTTTCTAGAACTGCGTTTAGCTTTCGTTTTTCGCCTTGATTTTTGTTCAGATCTTGTTATATCTTTGCATCAAGGTGTATTAATACCTCTGATCTATGTTGGTATTCATCAAAAGAGTTGTTTCAAAAAGGTTTGAATGGTGTTGGAAAATAGAAAAAGTTTCATGCAAAAAGTGGTACAAAAGGGAGCTTGCTTAGACTGTGGCTTAGACTTTTGCATGCCATGCTTGATGTCGTTTCGATAGTATGCTTAGTGATTTTTGCTGTAGCATAACTTGTCTCAAATGACTGAGATTGCTTAATGAGTCTTTGAAAAAATCATGCGTTGTTTTTATTATGTGGAAGCATTTATTTGGTTTTCTTCTTTGATGCTTTATTTGGGTTGACTTGGCGCATGCTTACAACATGTTTGACTCTTACAAAGTCACAATTAGCCTCTATGATCATTTGGTTTTTGACTTGTGATGCCATTTTATGCTTCTCTTAATGATGTTTTGTCGCTATGCATGATTATGGCCGTTATTGCTCTCTTAGTTGGTCGCTCCCAGTCTTTTGCTAGCCCTCACTTTGTATAGAGTATGAGCTCTACTCATGCATCCAACTCCCAAAAACTAAGTTATTCCAATGTGTCCACTATAAATTCTTTGCATGGTATTTGCAAGCCATTCCAAGTAAATTTTCATGCGCTACCTTTCAAAAAACCTTCAAAACACTTCTCATTTTGTGACACTGTTTTCAGCTCATGGGGACGTAGTGGTCGGATTTACTATCTTCCATATTGCTAAATTCCAAAAATAAGAAAAAATAAAAAAGTTAGAAAAAAATGCACTCCTCCATGGTATGTGAATGTTGGTGGGCACCTGATGGAATCGGTTAGCCATGGTTTGTGAAAGGAAAAAAGGTGGGGAGGAGTGCCAAGCTTTATAAAAGAGCACTAAAGTGCCAATCTCTCTCTCAAAAACTTGCTTCATTTTTGTATGGAAGGTAGTAAGAACCCCATTGCTAGTTGTTGATAAAAACAACCACCTCTCAAAACCTAATTTTTATCTCTCTATTTTATAAATGAAAAGCTCTAGCACATGTTCAATCACTGCTTCCCTCTGCGAAGGGTCTTTCTTTTAATTTTATGTTGAGTCTCCACCTTCTACCTTTATGCACCGTCTAAGAGAGCATATTTGCATTCTGAGTATAATGTGCATAGTCCCAAAGTTTATTATTGATTGATTTATGATTATGGTTTTACTTGTTCTTAAATTATTTGTATCTAGTCGCCCTTTTAAACTTGAAGGTGTCCTATGCATTTATGTTTTGCTATTCCATGAAGGACAAGCTGAAAACTACTTGTTATGTTTTTCCATATGATTTGAACACACGTTTGACTTTCATTGTTTCATTATTCATGATCTTTCGTTTGTGTTTCTTTTCATGTTATAACATGGTTGCTAAGTTTTTATTGTCAAGATTATGTCTCTTATGCCCATGTTTTAAGTTCTTTGATCCCAGCACTCAATGCTTTACTTATACGATTAAGATTGTGATGGTGTATGTCACCTCAAAAATTATTCTTTTGTTATCACTTACCTACTCGAGGACGAGCAGCAGTTAAGCTTGGGGATGTTGATACGTTGCAAACGTATCTATAATTTGTTATGCTCCATGCTTATTTTACACCAATTGCTATATGTTTTGTCTATACTTTGTGACACTTTTATGATTTATTTAGACTAACCTACTAATAGTTGCAAAAATGCACAATGTTCTTGTTTTGCACTTTGATGTGTAGAAATTACCAAGAATACAAGTGGAAACCTTGTTAGAGTTAAATTGAGACTTCCCAGAAATCTGTATCAGAACTCTTTTCGAAGATAGCCCCGAGATAAGCCCGCTCCATTGCGCCCCAAGATGGGGAGACGGGAATCCAAGAGACTATATAAAGGGAGGAACCCTAGCTCATGGGAGACACCTCCTCCCACGAATTTGCAGCCACCAGAGCCACGTTTTCACCTCCCCCATGGATCCCATCTCCATGGGGGAGGGCTCCCATGAAGCTATGAAGGAAGGGGGCTAAGGGGCGGCGCTCCCCATGATGCCGGCGGCGGGGGAGTCCCCCGCACCGCCGCCGCCGTCGCCGTCCGCGCCCCTCGCTGCTCATCTCCACCATCTTCACCGCTATCTCCATCACCAACTCCTCCTATTATGCAGTGGTTCATCCTCTCACACACCTTTGTACCATCCTATGTAAACATGGTGTTTGATGCTATAATATTTATCCTATGATCTATGTCATGTTTGCATAGTTTATTTGTTCTTAGATTGATTTATTGAATGTCTTTGGTTCATTAGAGTTGTATGTTGATATGGTACTGTCCTTTGGTGTCCATTATATTTACTAGGAATTTTGACGCGGCGGCACGCCGCGCCCCTTGTCTTAATCTTCTAGCATTAGTAGTTAGTGGTAACTATCTTCTTTTATATCTTCTGAAAATTTGTGGAGTGGTACATTTTATGTGGTACGGTCCGATGGAGCGAAGTGTGGCGTGCCTTCAAGACTTTCTCGAATAAGTGAAAAAGCAAAGAAGAGAGAGAACGCTAGCGCATCTCGAATAAGTGGAGAAGCAAAGAAGAGAGAGGTGGGGCAAAATGACCATGTCGTTCTAGATGATAATCTTGTGGACCGCTTCGGACCGCTTTGTCTATAGAGACGAATATCGAAGTCTATAAGTTAATTGTGAAAATAACTATTTATGCACCGGTGAAAAATTAACGCGACGGAGTTACACATGGTCGAAGAATTATTGGAGGGTAATTACTGTGGAAGAATTGTCGTAGAGATTTATTACCGGGAAACCACCGCTTGGAAATAACCGTTAGCGGTCAAAACTTTTGGTCATTGCTGAAAATGACTATTCGTGCACCGATGAGAAATTACCGCTGGAGAGTTTAAGGTTAACTAACATCGAAGAATTGTCGCAGAGATTTACTACCGGGAAACCATCCTTTGGAAATAACCGTTAGCGGTGAAAACTTCTGCTAAAAATTACTATTCGTGAATCGGTGAGAAATTACCGTTGGAGAGTTACGTATAATCATCGAAGAAATAACGTAAGATATCTACTGCAGGAGAATTGCCGCATTGATTTACTACTAAGAAGTTACAACTGACAAATTACCGTTGCGTCACGGGTAGAAGCGACTTGTTCGTGCATAAGTGAGAAATTACCATTGGAGAGTTACGTATCATCGTCAATGCTAGAAGCGACTTGTCATGCACTGGAATAAATTATCATTGAAAAGTTACGCAATATTAAAAATTACCTAAAATAATTACCATCAGAAAATTACCTAAAATAATTACCACCAGAAAAAATAAAAAGTTTTGGGAAAAAATAAAAAGCGGGCCCAGAACACTGTTCATACATACACGTAAACATTGTTCATACGTACACGTAAACACTGTTCATATACTAAACGTGTCGCGCAACGATTGGTCACAATGAACAGTAGCAGAGCACCTCACAGCTCAAGAAAGCCCATCATCTTTATATATCTATCTATGCGTGCATGGATTAAACATCTTAGGGTTAGTAGTATATGCAAAAGGAAGGGGGTAGTTATGTATTTCCAAGTCATATAGTACTTGTATTTCCAAGTAGTGAAGTGCTTGTATATTTAGCCTCTCCCACATAGAAAACTGCATCGAAGACAATGAACCCGATTTATTCGTTAATTGAACTTGGACAAAGCCACCACTATTACCACCACTTTTCCATACTCATGGTACTGTTAGTTTATGGTTACTTAGTATATTTTATTGCTGCGGCACTAACAATTACTTTCTTGTATTTATTATCTTGCAAAGTTATCTCTCATACCCATATTGTTGCTCTAGTTTTATTTTCTAGATAATGCGAACGTTTAGTGTGCGTAGAGTTGTATCATTGGTTGATAGAACTTGAGAGAATATTTATCCTACCTTTAGCTTCTCGTTGGGTTCGACACTCTTACTTATCGAAAAGGCTACACACGATCCCCTATACTTGTGGGATATCAATCCTCGTGACATATGCACGTTATCTTTATTCTACCAATTGCCCAACTGTAATTTGTTTACCCAGCATGTTGTTATTTATCTTATGGAGAGACACCACTAGTGAACTGTGGACCCCGGTCCAATTTCCTTTACATTGCTATTACTGTTTATATTTACTCGCATTGTTTACTTTCTCGCATACTACTATTGCTTTCCACTCGATACGCTCAATCCTTTGTTTACAGCAAACCGGTGAGATTGACAACCTCATCGTAAGTTGGGAGCAAAGTTCTTGGTTGTGTTGTGTGCAGGTTCCACGTTGCTGCTGGTGCAAAGCAAAGCCCTGGACGAGGCGCCTTATAAATTGTCCGGAGCTATCGCGAAGCTAGCAGGCATCACCTTCTGAAGTTCGGCTTTTACCTACTGGTTCGATAAACCTCGGTTTCTTACTGAGGGAAGACTTGCTACTGTGCTTATCATACCTTCCTCTTGGGGTTCCCAACTGGGTGAGCAACTAGGCACCATCAAACAGCAATCAGTTCCGGCACCCTGCCGAGACGGAGGATTTCTCCCGGAGCCATCTCCATCGACTCCACCGCCATCTCCATCGTCTTCACCTCCATCTCCATCGACATTGCTGTTTCCCATGATGAGGAGGGAGTAGTTCTCCCCTGGGGCTGAGGGCTCTATCGGTAGCTATGTGGTTCACCTCTCTCTCCCATGATGTGATCTATATGTGATCATGAGCTTTGTATCTAGTTGAATTGGTAGATGATGTTCTTTATATACTATGCTACTCCATTGCTTTATTATTGTAATCTCCGGAGACACCTTGTACCATGATGTGAAGGTGATAGTGTGCGCATTATGTGTGTCTCTTTGGCTAGTGTCTCTATGAATTGTTGGTGTTTGTTGGAACCATCTAGTGCGCTCAAGGTGATAGTGTGGGGCAATCTAGTTTGGGGAAATGCGAACTTTGAGGAGTGCTTCGTAGCCCTACACATGATTAGTGTTTGTTACCATCGGAGAATAGTTTAGAACAGCATAGTGAAGATAGATATTTATGTGGTCAATTATGTTATCTTTGTTGGGAGTATCCACTAGTGAAAGTATGATCCCTAGGCCTTGTTTCTAAGCATTGAAACTCCGTTTACATTAAGTTCTGTTACATGTTTGCTCGCAGCGATATTTATTTCAGATTGCATTTACTACTTATAATCATCCATATTACTTGTATTTCACTATCTCTTCGCCGAACTAGTGCACCTATACATCTGACAAGTGTATTGGGTGTGTTGGGGACACAAGAGACTTCTTGTATAAAAATTGCAGGGTTGCTTGAGAGGGATACCTTTGACCTCTTCCTCCCTGAGTTCGATAAACCTTGGTTGATCCACTTAAGGGAAACTTGCTGCTGTTCTACAAACCTCTACACTTGGAGGCGTAACACTGTTCACAAGAACAGACACATGCGTAGACATCAACAGGGCATTTTCTCAATTGCTTCAACTTTTGCTCTGTCAACTTCAATACCTCGTTCAGAAATTTTATGTCCAAGAACAATTCCTTCATTCACCATAAAGTGGCATTTCTCCCAATTAAGAACAAGATTAGTTTCTTCATATCTCTGCAAAGCTTTATCAAGATTGTGCAAACAATTATCAAAAGAAGTTCCATAGATGGAGAAATCGTCCATGAATACCTCCACAATTTCTTCACAAAATCTATGAAAAATAGCAGACATGCATCTTTGAAACGTAGCAGGAGCATTGCGCAAACCAAAAAGCATACATCTATAAGCATAAGTTCCGTAAGGACAAGTAAAAGTGGTTTTCTCTTGATCTTGCTTTTTAACAGCAACTAGCATGGTGGCCCTCCCAAATTTGAGGGCATCACCTTTAATATGGATAAAAATATTAAATATTTATTCTGTCAATGTGATTTTATTTATACACATTTTACATTTGCTGCGCCTTGCACATTTTCAATCTAATACAAAGTAATGTTTCTCTAAATATTCATCAAAAATCGCCAAAACATTTTGTCATCCTTATACTTTCCTCATAACATCTTCCTTGTGAACGCCCCCCTATTGTTTTGTTTCAATTTTCATCTTGTAGGCCATTGATGTTTTAGAACTTTACTAATTTAATGACAACACCATTTTGTTTACATCGCAAATAGGCATTGATTTCTTAATCTTCTTATATCTTAGTATGCATATGTTGTACGAAATTCGTGAGCATACAATATATTCCCGATCTAAACTTCCTTGCCACTTATTCATGAGTGGCCACTTATTCATGCATGACTTCGTCGTTTAGAAATGTGCTATTCTATTAAACATGATTTCCTCTTACCGAATCTATGCATTCCGATGCATGATTGGCATAGAAGAATGGTCATCTAGTCCTTTCTTTTTTATTAGCCGGCGAATATGGACCGTCAAATATGATAAATGAGGATGTCAAATCAGTCTAACGGCTCCCAATCGCTCCATATTACCATGTCTTTATTTAATTGATGATTTCTCATGGATATTACATGATGTCGATTGCAAAAAAAATTCTATATTTATTTATTACACCATACCTATAACTTTTAAAGGATTCTTGTCGAATTTGGCCATATATAGACTTCATACTTTTTGAAGGGATTTATGGACTTCATACTAAGTAAAAATTAAACTCCTTTATAAATATTTCTTGCAAAAAATACCACCTGGCTGTATTGAATGCTTTTTTTATTTATTATTTCCATAGTTCTCTTACCATGTGCAATTCTTATATGAATTATTATTAAAATTTGGCTATTTATGAACTTCATGCTTAGTAAGTATCAATAATAGTTTTCTAGTTAGTACATATTTCTTCCTCTAAGATACACATGAATCGTCTTTTTGACCATGACACATGTATAGTCTTGGCTTGTGATATGTGGAGAGATAAAGAAACGGTGGAGTTCTTGATAGTACTATCGCAGAGTCTTCTATTTTTTATGTGTCCGTCTAGACGTGTCATATGTCTTTTTGTACACATGTTTTGTTATACGTAATAATTTTTCTCCTTTAATCTCATACGTTAAGATTAAAATTATCGGCTTATAGTTTTTTAGCATATGTGCATTAACATGGTGTCTTGAAAATAAAACCCCGTATTGTACTTCTAGTATATAGCAGATTTGAGAGAAACCAGAATAACCATCAAGAAAATAAAAATGAGTTTTCTTAGATAACCTCTCTAACATTTGATCCATAAACGGTAAAGGATAATGATCTTTCTTAGTAACTTTATTGACCTTTCTAAAATCGATGCACATCCTATATAAATAACTACTACTCTCTGAGGAATAAGCTCATTAGGCACAACAGTAATTCCTCCTTTCTTAGAAACATAATAAACATAACTAACCCATCTACTATCAGCAATAGGATAAACAATACCAACATCAAGGAGTTTCAATACCTCATTTCTTACCACTTCCTTCATCTTGGGAATTAAACGGCGTTGATGTTTAATAACTGGCTTTGCATCTAGCTCCATATTAATAGCATGCTGACATATAGTCGTGGAAATCCCTTTTAAATCATCAAGAGTATATCTCATAGCTCCTCGGTGTTTCCTCAATATTTCCAATAACCTTTCTTCTTCCTTCCCTCAATATCTCATAGCTGAATTCTGTCATCAACTCATTGCCTATGTATGCCATGTGCACCCTAAAAATCCCTGTTACTATCTTTATTCACTTTGAGAAAAGTGGAAGACAATTCCTATGGGCTGACAAAGAAGACAAAATTCAAGGAAAATGCCTGGCTAGTTGGGAGATGATATGCAAGCCGAAAGATCAGGGTGGCTTGGGTGTTCTTGACTTGAGGATACAAAACAAGGCTCTGCTTATCAAAAACTTGCACAAATTCTTCAATCATAAAGATATCCCCTGGGTGAATTTAATATGGCAAGCTTACTATAGTAATGGACAACTGCCCCATATTGGAAATTCAAAAGGATCCTTCTGGTGGAAAGATTGCCTATCATTTATGAATGATTATAGAGACATTACCTCTATATCTATTAACAATGGGAAAACCTGCTCATTATGGAAGGACAAATGGATGGATAGCAATAAACTGGAAGAATATCCCCACCTCTTCTCCTTTGCCAAGAATCAAGATATATCCTTTGCAGATGCATATGATAACAACAATGGGTCTATTTATAATCTTTTCCACCTGCCATTATCCACTGTGGCCCATGAGGAACTCATCAACCTACAGAATGATATGTTTGAACATGAATTAAATGGGGAAAATGATCTATGGAGCCCTGTCTGGGGGGATTATTACTGTACCAAGAAAATGTACAATACATTAATTGGTGAACATGACACTCCTCAGCCTATTCTGGACATATGGAAAACTTGCAACATACCTAGACAGAAATTCTTTGCATGGCTTATGCTACACAACAGACTCAACACTAAGGAGATGATGATAAAGAAGAACTTCTATGTGGAATTCAAGGAATGCATCATCTGTGAAGAATGGCCTGTGGAAAACAATATGCATTTATTCTTTGAATGCTCCTTTAGCCAGAGCTTCTGGTGGGCTATTGGCTTAGAATGGAACCCTGACATGGACTTGGTCAGTATGATTGCTGATGCTAAGAATAGATACTCTCATAACTTTTGGATGGAAATCCTAATCACTGGATGTTGGAGCATTTGGGAACAAAGGAATGATGCCATTTTCAGAGGCATATACCCTGATGTTCAGAGATGTGTTACTAGGTTCAAATCTTTTATTACACTAAACTTGTATAGAGCTAAACCCAGTCTGAAGGAGGGTATGCAATCATGGTTAGACACTCTATGAGTTTGTAATAGGGCACTAGATACTTCACTAACCCCCCTTTCTTCCATTGTAATTATTTCGTCTGATTTATAAAAATGAAAAATGACACAGTAGGGAGTTTTCCCTACTGTACAGGTGTCAAAAAAAATAACATGATATATTTTCTTATCATCAATATGAGCATATTTAAGATCATCAGGTAAAGGTTTTAAATCAAAAACAGGATCTTCCTTTGGTGGCAAAGTGGTACCCAAATCCTCCACGGGTAAATTGTGTTTAAGCATCTCTTTCTCTGGTTGACGAAGAAGAATCTCTTCAATCTCATTTCTTTCTTCCTTGAAGATCTCACTTTCGTGGTCCTCCATATATTGCTACAAAGCATCATTAGGAGCAAGAGCAATAGAGGCGAGCTGTTCAACTCTAAAATCTTCATTTGGCAATTCAGTTTCATAAGGAGCTTCCATCAAACTTAGTCAAACATTTCTCCTTCTTATAATCTATAACGGTGCCACAAGTATTTAAGAAAGGTCTACCAAAAATGATAAGACAAGTTTTACTAGCAGCCAAACCAAGTACTAGAAAATCAACAGGATATTTATTCTTACCACATAAAACTTCCACATCTCTAACAATACCAATTGGAGAGATTGTTTCTCTATTAGAGAGCTAAATAACCACATCAATATCTTTAAGTTCACAAGAACCAATTTCATGCATGATTTCTATGTAAAGCTCATAAGGAATAGCACTCGAACTTGCACCAATGTCGCATAAACCATAATAGCAATGATCACCTATCCTGACAGAAAGCGCAGGAACACTTGTTTTCCTAGATCTACTAGGATGTGAAACAATATTAGAAGCATCTTCACAAAAGATAATGTGTCCATCTTCTACATTTCAGTAACAAGATCCTTCACTATAGGTACTGCAGGTTTAACAGTTATTTTCTCATCAGGTTCGAAAGCTTTGTTTGCACTTTTATTAAGCACACAAGTTAACATAGAATGCTCCTTTACCTTAGCAGGGAAAGGTGTTTTCTCAAAATAAGGCTCAGGCAAAATACGATCAACAGTACAAACTTCAACATTTCTAGCAGGAACACAACTAATAGTATCTTTATAAGGCGCATGGTACTTGCTCCAATCCTTCTTTGGAACATCAAGATAAGAGGCAAAGGCCTTAATACAGTTCGCAAGTATTTGAGAATCAATACCATAAACAACACTAACATTATGAAAGTCATCAGTCCCCATAAAAGATTTAATGCATTCATAATCATAATTTATACCTGACTTTCTACCTTTGTCATTCTCCCATCCTTCGGTATTTTCCTGAATACGGTCAAGAAGATCCCATTTAGCTTCTTCTTTCATATGTGTAAATAATCCAGAGCAAGAAGCATCCAATAAATCCTTGTCATGAAGAGAAAGCCTTGCATAGAAGTTATTAATAACAATATTACCGGGGAGCTCATGAATGGGGCATTTGAGCATTAATGACTTCAACCTCCCCCACGCGTGGGCAATACTCTCTCCATCACGAGGCCAAAAATTATATATTTGGTTCCGGTCTTTATGATTCTCACTTGGAGGACAGAATTTAGAATAAAAGAGAGGTACAATTTCCTCCCAACCAATAGATCGGCCATTCTTCAACAACTTATACCATTCCGCAGCTCTGCCCTTCAGTGATAAAGAAAATAGCTTCCTCTTAACTTCACTTGTTGAAATACCTGCACACTTGAACAACTCGCATAATTCATGTATAAAGAGCAAATGATCACCCGGATGGACAGTTCCATCTCCTGAATAGCAGTTATTCATAACACGTTCAACAATTTTCATAGGTATTTTAAAAGGAGCCAATTGAGCAGGCGATGGTTCATCTACTACCGTAACAGTGGCAGTAGTATTCCCAAATAGGGAACCAAATGGAGACTTCTCCATAATAAAATAAAATAAAAGACAGAAATAAAAACAATACTCGCAGTAGAAGTTTCCTTTACCAATTCCACTCTTCAATAGCGCTTCACTCCCCGGCAACAGCGCCAGAAAATAGTCTTGATGACCCACAAGTATAGGGGGTGTATTGTAGTACTTTCTATAAATAAGAGTGTCGAACCCAACAAGGAGCAGAAGGTGTTGACAAGCAGTTTTGATCAAGGATTCACTGTAAATACTAGCAAATGGGTTTTCAAGGGTATTTGATAATGCAACTAATTAAAGCACGAGTAAATAAAAGACAATAATAATGATTTCTGCAAGTGGCCCAATCCTTTCTAGAGCAAAGTACAAGCCGGTTGTGTTACTTATGATTACCAAATGTTCCTGAGGACACACGGGAGTTTCTATCAAGCGCTTTCGCTTCATATAGCTGAATAATCTTCATTGGCTTGATAAGTGTTATGGGGGTGAACCTATGCTAATGCACTACCCCAACTTGGACTAATACACACTTCTAATTGTACCCCTTGCAAGCATCCACAACTACAGTAAAGTAATTAAGATAAATCTAACCACAGCCTTAAACTCTGAGATCCTACACTCCCTGGTGCACTGGTTTCCTAACGGGGGTTTAGGTTTCTGTCGCTCCGGCAACCCCATAATTAGTAGCCAAATACATAATGCATTCTACTAGGCCCATAAAGGTGAAGTATCATGTAGTCGATGTTCACATGACACCACTAGTAAAATAGCACCACAACATATATATATCAAACCATTAAATATTACTCAACATAGTTCCACTACTAATATCTTGACTTCTCTCATGTCCTCAAGAACTAAATGAACTACTCACAAGACATCATATGGATCATGATGAGAGGTGAAATAATGATAAATAACAATCTGAACATAAACCTTAATCCAACGGTTTCACTCAATAGCATCAACTACAAGAGTAATCAACACCGGGAAAGTTTCCCCTATGATCTGGACAAGATTCACCCCAAGATCTTATAGCGGGATGGTGTGGTGATGAAGATGATGAAGGTGCTGGTGATGATGGTGATGATGATGATGATCCCGATGAAGCCCAGTTCAATGGCGGTGACGATGGCGATGATTTCCCGCCTATGAGAAGGAATTTCCCCGGCAGATTTCTTCCTGCCAGAGAGCTTTCTCTCTCTGTGTGCTTTCCGCCCCGTAGAGGCGGCAGAGTCTATCTGCGATCCTCCTCCTAGTCTTAGGTTTTCGGCGATACGATATATGCGAGGGGGTGATGGCAGAGGTGGGCCAGGGTGGCCACACCACCAGGTGGCGCGGCCTAGGGCTGGCCCGCGCCACCAGGTGGTGTGGGCCCCTGGTGGCTCAATTCTGCCTCTCCTTCTGGCTACTTCCGTCTTCCGGAGAAATATGAATTTCTGGATATTTTCCTGGAAGTGCTGGTCTTCAAAAATATTGTATCTTGATGGTCCCTTTTCTAGCAGAATCCTGACTCCAGCAGTGAATTCTCCAATAATCATCAAACACGCAAAAATGGAGGAAATAACATAAGTATCATCTCTAAATATGAAATATATCAATGAATAACAGTAAATTATGATATAAAATAGTGATGCAAAATGGATGTATCAACACCCTAATAAGTATTTTAAACCTATGGTCCACCCCATTTAATCAGTTGCCATAGCAAAGCTTCATGGCAGGTATAAGGTAGAACCAATTTGGATGACTGACCATGTAGATCTAGGAAATTTGCACTTGAATAATAAGTGTTTAATAGTCTCTTCATGATGATAGAATATACACTTAATACTTCCGTGCTAATTGTATTTTACAAGGTTATATTTGGTGAGGATTACTCCTATACAAAGGCACCATGCAAAAACTTTTGTCTTTAGCGAGATCTTAATTTTCTATTTTTTTATCAACTAACACCGTTGGCAAGATTAGAGCTCTATACATGGAGTCCACGGAGAATTTACCGTTCTCATGCAGATTCCATCAAAATTTGTCAGTCCCTTTCGTCAATTGGACTAAAGCCAAACACTGCAGCAATGCATTCCAACACGCCCGCCTAGGACCAACTAGATCTCTTGTAAACGTCACATTTGGTGGGGAGGACTCCAACACCTTAGCGGCTGTATCACCTTTGTAACAGACAGTGTTGTTCAGAACTGAAATTTGTTCTTGGAGTGTGGTGTTACCCAACCATCTATCCTTCTAGAATCTTATCTCTGAGCCATCCTTAATTATGAATGAACCATATGTGAAGAATTATTTCTTCGTCGTCATTAGGCCAACCCATAAATGCGACTCCCTAGGTTTCCAGTAAACTTGGGACAATGCATTTGATCCTATGTATTTCCTTTTTAGAAGAGTTTGTCACACCCTATCTTTGGTAAGAAGCTTAAAAAGCCCCATTTACCTAGAAGAGCTCTGTTCTTGATCGCAAGGTCATGATTACCAAGTCCTCCTTGATCTCCAGAATGAAAAACTAGCCAAAATAATCTTGATCAGAAATAATCCAATCATTGCAAGACTTATTTAGGTAACTCGAATAAACAAATCATATACAATACCATATTACTTAATACCAAGTTAATAAGAACTTATCTTTCGCATAGTGATCATAATTTTCCTTTCCAACTACTTAGTCTCTTTTGTAGCCTTTCCTCGACGTGTTTCCGTTCAGCATTTCTGAGTCATCAATAATGTATAAGTATCCCAAAATAGCTGACAGGAAAATGGCCTTGCCCATAGCCAAAAAGTTTGGTATAGTGGGTGGTCTCATTTTGAGCCTCACCAGAGAAAAATAATTCAATTTTATGGAATTTTACTTTTAAACCTAAAAGTTGCCTAAAAGCTGATAATATTAGTTACATGTAGGGCTGGAATATCGAGCTGCTCGGTTCGTTAAGACTCAGATCGTTAAGGCTCGTGATCGATAAGACTCGAATCGTTAAGCTCGTTAAGGGTAACGAGCAGAAATCATTGCTCGGCTCGGTTCGGTATGTGCTTGCGAGCGCTCGCGAGCTACTCGTTAAGCTCGTTAAGCCCATACATACACTAGGATGACAACAAGTCAGCAACACAAAAAATTGCAATTTTAAAACTTTGAATAACACTGTAGCAAATAGCAATGCCGAGCAGAACCTAGGGCGCCACCGCAGCAATTGAGAGAATGGGATCGATATGGGAGTGGAAGATGATGAAGATTGAAGAGGAGGAGGTGGGCGACGGCTGGGGTCTGGGGGATCGAGATATGGCTCCCTCCGTCTCCATGCGTGTGCGTGCGTGCCTGGCCCTGGAGTTAATCGATAGGTTGGTGGTGGCGGATGGCCTTCCTTGATGGGCTTGGCCGCTTGGGCTGTTTACAGTTTAGTTGGGCCTAGCATATATTATCGATCTTAACTAGTAGCTCGCAAACAACTACTACTCGATTGTTTAACTCGTTAACACTAACGAGCAAATTTTACTGCTCGGCTCGGATCGTTAAGATAACGAGTCGATCTCAAACGAGTCGAGCAAGCGAGTGTTCATTTAACTCGCCGAGCTTCGAGCTTTATGTCCAGCGCTAGTTACATGCTTCTCAGTTTTTCAAGATCATGTTCCATAACGAGAATTGTATCATCGGTGTATTGAAGGATAGACAGTCCACCATCCACTAGGAATGGAACTACCCCTTCAATTTGGCCATTGACTTTTGTGTGCTATATTATTATAGCTAACATATCAGCCCCTATATTAAATTGCATGAGTGATAATATATGCCTTGTCTTAACCCTTTTTCACTTGAGAGTATCTGCCAATATCATCATTGACTTTGATGGCTATACTACCTCCGAAAACAAAATTATGGATTAGAGCAAGCCACTCATCAGAAAAACCTTTCATTCCGAGAGTCTCTTGGAGGAAAGACCATTTGACTTTATCATATGCTTTTTCAAAGTCAAACTTTAATATTACCCCATTCAACTTTTTATGGTGAAGTTGTGAATGTCTCATACAAAGTTACTACCCCATCTAGGATTTTTGTTCCTTGCATAAAAGTAGCCCGAGTGTGATGAACAACATGGTCATTGACAAGGGTATAGTTAATAGACCCCGTTAGTTGAGTACCCCTTAGGCCCAATTGTAATGATAGTCGACATACGAGTTCTTACCGTATGTCGATATTGTAATCTGTATCGGACCCTACCCGATCCTTGAGACCTGGCCACCTATATGTAGGGGCCAGGAGGGGATGGTGTAGGCCAGATTGAAAGCAAGCCAGGTTGAACACCCAAGTTTACTTTCGATACACACTTATTTCGACTAACCTTACCTTCGAGTTCATCTGACGCCCTCTTCCCCCGATCCTAAGTCCTTCATCTAGGACATTTGTCGAGTTAACCCTCGTCAATTGGCACCGACCGTGGGGACTCTGGGCGTTGGAATCATGAATTCGACGGCTTTTTTGCTTTTAGCCAACAGCAAAACAGAACTCGACGGAAGTCAAGAGATGGAGTTAACAATTGGAAGTTTGAGCATCTTTGTCGGGCCATCGGGTTCATCCCGCCTCTCGGATTCGACGAAACCAGATCCGTCGGCAAGCAAGCCTGAAACAGAAGTAATGTTGGAATCATCAGAAGGCTCTTCCAGCGAGGTAAACTCGCCGGTCAGCTTAGGAAAAGCACCAATCGCAGAAGGCGACAAAATTCAGGAAAATTTCGACTTGGAAGAAAGAGCGTATCAAACGCACAACAGCGCAAGGGACTTCGCCGCTGGAAATAGTAGCGTCTCCAAAAAAGTGCACCAGCTATGTGTCATCATCACTGAGGCAGAAGAAGAAAACAACAATGAAGGAAGCAAAAGGGTCGACAGGCAAGTCGATAAAGTAAAAGAACACAACAAAAAAGAGAAGGAGAAAGTTCACGTTTCAGCTGGAGAATGGAGGATGATCACGTCAGCTATCAATCATGGTATAGAAGTACCCGAAGGATCAAGAAGAGAAGTTATGATGGGGTATCAGTATGCATTATATCAACATAGGAAGAAACTAAGGGAGGAAAGAGACATGCTTTTCTAGGACAATAACAGTATGTCGAAGGAAGAGTATTGGGATGATTATAGCAAAGAATCAGAATATAGCAGAGAAAGGCGCGGAGACCCAAAGCACAATAGAGGGACAACAGTGTGCAACAGAGAGGAAAGGTACTCAAGGAGCCTTACTCCACAGCTAGAAAAGGAGGAAGAAGACTTCATACAAGAAACACCAGAAGCAACACTGATAGCAGCACAGGCATACTTACTAACTACGAGGCCAGAACCCGGGGATCCGCGAGAAGATATGCACCAAGCCGCAATATGAAGCCTCGGGATAGTGGAGAACAAGATCAGAGGAAAAGGACCAGAGACAAAGTCGACAAGCTACAAGGAAAAGCAAAAGGGGAAATACAATTACAATTCCACACAAAACGAGTATAGCGAGTCATCAGAAGAAGAAAGGCGACAAAAGAGGAAGGAAGACGCAAGAAATATAATAGCGCAGGCTCGAGTAAATAAATCACGCCATGCTTGGAGGGAAGAAAATTACGAAGACGACGACAAAGAGATGGGCGCGTTATGCTTTACCCGCAGGGCTCGCAAAACGCGGGTACCCAAAGGATTCAAGTTACCACACGACCGGCAAAAATATGATGGGTCGCAAGAACCTACCCTATGGTTATCGGACTATTTGCAGGCAGTACAGATATTGGGGGGAACAAAAGCAACGGCAATGCAAAGTTTACAACTACACCTCACCGGCGCAGCACGGTCCTGGTTGAATACCCTACCCAACGAATCCATTGGAAGCTGGGGAGAACTCGAAAGCCAATTTGCAAGAAATTTCCATTCGACATACAAGCGTCCAGCGTCACTGGAGGAGGTCAAAGCATGTGTGCAAAGTAAAGGCGAAACTCTACGTTCTTATATACAACGATGGAGTATAATCAAAAATTCAGCAGAAGACGTCTCCGACGAACGAGCAATAGATGCTTTTTCGGCCGGCCTTCGTCGCTCAGATCTTGTGGAAGAGATAGGAAGAACGAGGCCAACGACAGTAGCTGAACTAATGGAAGAAGCCAACAAATTCGCTGATGGAGAGGACGCATATAATAACAAAAGAGGACGATCACCAGAAGTCGACAGAACGAGCAGACAAAGGAGACGACACCGCAGCAGGGATAATCAAGGACGCCGAAACCAGGTAGCTGTGGGTTACGGAGTAAGGGAAGAGGAAGAAGACAAAGGCAGGAGGTTTCAGACAAAGGGAGCAGAAAAATTGAGATACTCCGGCCCTTCGGCCGAAGACATGCTATACGGGCCTTGTCGAATCCATTATGCCTATCTCGATGGAAAAAGAGTTTCAAATCATCAGATGAAGGACTGTAGAACTTTCCTAAGACTACAAAGCGCCATGGGTTCAAACCAAGGAGGATGGCAAGGAGAGAAGCACACAAGTCAAGGATACCAAGTGCAAAGGCTAGCAAGGCACCTAAAATCAAAAGTTTACATATCAGCAATGATTCAACCGGTGCCTAATTCGAAGAAAGAGCGAAAGAGCATATCCAGGCAAGTAAACTTAGCAATATCATCACCACCAGCCACTATAGAATATTTGCGGTGGTCAGATCAACCAGTTAAGTTCAGCAGAGCAGATCACCCAAGAAAAGTTCCTAGGCCGGGCCACTCGCCTATGGTTTTAAAGGCGCAGATAGGAGGGTACGACATCGGAAGAGTATTCATGGATGCAGGGAGTGGCATAAACCTAATATATGCTAGAACCCTAAAGGCAATGTGTATCTCACTGTCGAGTCTGAAGCCAATAGATTGCTCCTTCCATGGAATAGTACCAGGAGCCACAAATTACCCTTTGGGAAGAATAGAACTCGACGTCTGCTTCGGCAGTAGCAGCAATTATCACAGAGAGAAGCTGGAATTTGAAGTTATGGACTGGCCATCACAGTACCATGCAATCCTAGGACGCCCAGCATTTGCAAAGTTTATGGCGGTACCTCACTACTCGTATCTTACGCTAAAAATTCCAGGACCCAAAGGAACGATCACGGTACAAGGGAGCTTCGAAGTAGCCAACACTTGCGACAGAGAATTCCATAGAATGGCGCAAACCTTCGGCATGATAGCAGAATACGAAAGACTGAAAGGAGAAACTGATCATAATGTGCTACTCGACGTTGGACGATCCCTGCCAGATCAGGCTTCGACACAACTCAGGACTCGAAGAAAATACAGGTCCATCTAACGGACCCAAACAAGACGACATCGATCGCGGTAAACCTGGATCCCGCATAGGAAAGCGCGCTCGTCGAGTTCCTCCGTGAGCGCTGGGAAATCTTCGCCTGGTGTCCTTCAAACATGCCAGGGGTTCCTAGGGAACTCGTCGAGCACGCACTAAATGTGGATCCTAAAGCAAAACCAGTCAAGCAACCACTGCGAAGATTCGATGAACCCAAGAGGAAGGCGATAGCATCAGAATTGCACAGGCTAGAAAACGCCGGATTTATCAGAGAAATAAAAACTTCGAGTTGGATATCCAATCCAGTCATCGTACCCAAGAAAAACACAGACGTACAAAGAGTATGTGTCAACTACACATCCCTCAATAAGCATTGTCCAAAGGATCCCTTCCCTCTACCCGCATCGATCAGATAATTGATTCAACAGAGGGATGCGCAAGGCTTTCCTTTTTGGACGCATATTCTGGTTACAACCAGATCAAGTTGAAAAAAGAAGACAAAGAAAAGACATCCTTTATCACACCATATGGGGTGTTTTGCTATCAAGTTATGCCATTCGGCCTAAAAAATGCAGGAGCACCTTATCAACGGATGATGCAAAATTGCCTTGGAGGACAAATAGGGCGCAATATCCAAGTCTACATTGATGATGTAGTCATCACTACAAGAGAGGAGGAATCCCTTATCAGCGACTTGGCAGAAACCTTCGACAACCTGAGCAGGTAGAAACTTAAGCTTAACCCGACAAAGTGTTCCTTCGGCGTATCAGGAGGGCAACTACTAGGGTTCTTGGTGTCAGCACGGGGAATAGAGGTGAACCCAGAGAAAATACAAGCAATCTTAACAATGGGGAAACCCACGAAACTACACGACGTACAGAAGCTCGCAGGACGCGTCGCGGCACTAAGTTGTTTTGTTGCTCGATTGGGAGAAAAGGCACTCCCATTCTATGCACTTATGAAAAAGTCAGATGATAAGTTCGAATGGACAGCAGAAGCAGACGCAGCTTTTGCGCAGCTAAAAAAAGTGCTTTCCACACTGCCAGTGTTGGTCGCACCAAAAAAAAAGGAGCCGTTATTACTTTACATCGCTGCAACTCATCAGGTGGTGAGTACAGTACTAGTAATCGAAAGAAGTGAAGAAGGCAAAGCCCATGGCGTCCAGAGGTCGGTATATTTCATCAGTGAAGTACTATCCCCGACAAAACAGAGGTACCCACATTATCAAAAGCTTGCATATAGTGTTTTTACAACAGCATGAAAATTGCGACAATACTTTGCGGTGCACCCAATCATAGTGGTCAATGAAGCACCACTATCGAACATATTGAACAATCCTTCGGCAACAGGACGTGTCTCTTTGTGGGGAATCGAGTTATCTCCCATGGACATCACGTATGAAAAAAGGAAGGCGATCAAATTGCAAGTCTTGCCAGATTTTACAGCAGAGTGGCTGGAGCTGCAGAGCACCGGACCGCTAGACTTATCAAGTGTTTGAACAATGTACTTCGACAGTTCTAAGAGAGTCCAAGGGGCAGGCGCAGGAGTAGTCTTGATATCGCCGCATGGCGACAAATTGAAGTATGTTTTAAGGATGAGTTTTTCGCAGGCTTCTAACAATGAAGCAGAATACGAGGCTTTGTTGCATGGAATGAAGATGGCTAAAGCATGTGGAGCAACTCGCCTAAAAAAATTTGGAGATTCCAACCTTGTTGTTCAGCAAGTTATGAACAGGTGCGACACAATCAATGACAACATGATGGCCTACAAGAACTTATATCACTATCTCGAAGGAACATTTGATGGATGCGAAGTCTCGCACATCAGCAGAAACAACAATGAAGAAGCCGACAACTTAGCAAATATCGGGTCACAGTGTTTACCCGTACCATCTGGAGTATTCTGGGAGGAAATAGTGGAAAGGTCAATAAAAAGTGTCAAAAGTTCGACTACTGCAGCAGGCTCGGGGGCTACGCCGGAACCCGAGGAAGTCATGATGATAGAAGAAACCTGGATGCAGCCATATCTCGCATACATGATAAATAAGCAATTACCAGAAGATGCAGTGGAAGCCAAGAGGATAACTCGAAGATCGAAAGTGTTTGTCGTGTTGGAGGGGAAATTATACAAGAAGAGCATTACCAGCATTTTGCAGCGTTGTGTAACGCCTCAGGAAGGACAAGTAATACTAAAAGATATACACGGCGGAGTGTGAGGCCATCATGCTAGCAGCAGGGCAATAGCGGCAAAAGCGTTCCGAGCAGGATTTTATTGGCTAACAGCCATCGAAGACGCGAAAGATATAGTCCGGAAGTGTGAAGCATGTCAAAGATTTGCATCTCGACCGCATGCACTAGCAGCAGAGCTATAGCCAATACCATTGTCCTGGCCCTTTGCACAGTGGGGCCTCGATATGGTGGGAAAGTTGCACAAATCTTGGCCAGGAGGACATGTTTACATGCTAGTGGCAGTCGATAAATTTACCAAGTGGGTGAAAGCGGCTCCAGTAACAACTCAAGATTCGACAGCAGCAATCAACTTCATCAAGTCAATAGTGTTCCGCTTCGGTGTACCATATAGCATCATCATGGACAACGGGACAAACTTCACATCGAAAGAATTCAAGAGTTACTACGAAGGACTAGGAATCAAGCTCAAATTTGCATCTGTGGCACACCCGAAGACAAATGGGCAAGTCGAAAAAGCCAATGGCCTGATATGCAGTGGGATAAAAAAGAGGCTCTTAGCACCTCTCGAGAAAGCCAAGAGCGCTTGGGTAGATGAATTGCCCTCCGTTCTTTGGAGTCTAAGAACCATGCCTAATGCAGCAACTCAAGAAACTCCTTTCTTCCTGGTCCATGGCGCAGAAGCCGTACTTCCAGTCGAAGTTACACACGAAGCTCCAAGAGTAACGGCATACGACGAATCAACATCAACAGAAGCATTGCAAGACGATGTCGATGCACTAGATGAAGCAAGAGATAAAGCATTAGAAAGAGCCACGCAGTATCAACAGAGCCTACGAAACTACCATAGTAGTCAAGTTCGTCCACGATCCTTTGTGGTGGGAGATCTAGTTTTGCGACTCAGGCAAGACAGCCACGGCAAATTGGAGTCCCCTTGGGTGGGACCTTACATCGTCACAGAAGTGATACCAGGAGGAGCTTATCGACTACAAGACAAGAAGACGGGAAAGGACGAAAGCAACCCGTGGAATGCGGAGCAGCTACGATGTTTTTACACGTAGAATAACTCTAGTGGTATCAGTAAACTCGAGTTAGCCTTCTGAACCCAGAACATGAGGCCATAGGTCGGGTTCCTTGGGTTGAACTTGACAAAATTGTACAAATATTTCTACTTCTCCGCTCGGGGGCTTCAACCCTCGGGTCGTACGAAAGAAACTTTTATCACGACATGGAGATCTTTTACACTACTAGGTTGTGCAGACAACCCGATATTTTTCAAAATAATTGGTTCACAAAGAACCCGATATATATAAAGCATACCTCAGAACAATGATTTGTTCTCATGGTACTATTAAAAGCATCAAAGCAAAAGTACGAGTATTCATTACAGATAGTACGGCAGCAAGGACACTAGGAAAAGAGATTACATAAAAGCAGATCCTAAACTTCAGCTTCATACTCCTTTTGGCATTGGGTGCCGTCATAAATCTTCACATCGAACTTTGACGTGCCTACGTGGAAGTCGAAGGTCATGAAGAAGCCTTGGTGGAGGTCGTGGTCTTCTGCAAACCGCGACCAGCCACCCTTGAAGTATTGCTCGCCGTCGCCATCATACCAAACCTCCACTTGGTATGGAGTCCCTCCACCAGATTGTTCACGAAGAACCGCTTCTCACAGTTCTCGCCCATCCATGAACTTGGTGAAATTCAGCGGCATGCGCTGAATCTCGCGGCACTGCGCCATGGCAATGTAGAAGAAAGAAAATATTCTTGGAGAAGCAGAAGGAGCAGTAGGAGGAGGAGCGCTTGGACTTGCAGCGACGCCAGACACCTTGGGTTTATTCTTGCTACCAGGTGGGCGGCCGGGACGGCGCTTCACCGGAGCGGCCGATGACGATCCTGCGGCGGTCGGAGTTGCTTTGTTTTTGCTTCCACGAGGGCGGCCACGACCCCGTGGCGCCACCAGAGAGCCAAGGTTCAGACGAGAACCATCTGCATCAGCCATGTGGAAAAGTGGGAAGACTAGAAACCCTAGATGAAAAGAGGAGACGATGCGGCAGAGGAGGAATCTGATTAGGGTTTTTACCCTTGCCAAAGATGCTTTATTTATAAGCACGTATTATCGGGCCCCCATGATAGCAAGGCCCATAAACATATTTACAAAGGAGTTAAATTCTGCATATAGCAGACGATAATAACGAAGAAAAAAAAAGAGGAGAGTATGATCGAAGGATATGAAAAACCTCGCCTTGGGCTCGGGGGCTTACAAAAAAGGAGAAACTAGAAGGAGGAAGAAGTGAATTTTAAGCCTATGCTTGACTACAAGTATCCAACCATAGCCTCGGGGGCTACTCCCATCGGGAGCGCTGAGCGCGCACCCGATAGAAATTAAGACAATCAACAATGAAGATGAAGAGAGTCTATTATGCAAACTTCGACTACGTAGTCGACAAAATATAGAGCGATTACTCCCATCGGGAGACATTGGGATGAAATTAATTCAAAATTCTTTGATTTTATCAGTCAAAAGAGACTGCGACATGAAATTCTCGAGTTACGTTATCGCAACGAAACTTGAATGCCGTGATTTATCACGAAGGTAAGACCCCGGGATCCGTCCTGTGTGGCCTGGTATACGCACATGGATGCACTCTGCTGGTATGTATCTGTGTCTACGACGCGAAGAAAATCCTGGTGGACGCACTAGGTACCCTGAGAATCACTGAGATTCATTCTTTGTAAGACCTAAATGCGGCAAAAGAATGGGTTTGACCGGTATCCCAAATTCAAATCCAAGGGGATTGAATTTGAAGTAGGTGGCAAGTATCTGTTCCGGCAGTTAACTGACCTCTTGATCCGTCAGAGTTGTCAGGCTTGTTCATCAAAACCCCTTGCGAAATATTATCATGAAAATAAATTGAAAGACCAAGTCGAAGATTTGAAGATATGAAGAAGTCAAAGAATTGATCAAGTCGAAGACTTAAAGATTAGAGATTCAACCTGAATCTGCAATTCTGGTAGAATCTCAGGGGCTACTGACAAGGGTATAGTTAATAGAGCCCGTTAGTTGAGTACCCCTTAGGCCCAATTGTAATGATAGTCGAGATACGAGTTCTTACCGTATGTCGATATTGTAATCTGTATCAGACCCTACCCGATCCTTGAGACCTGGCCACCTATATATAGGGGCCAGGAGGGGACGGTGTAGGCCAGATTGAAAGCAAGCCAGGTTGAACACCCAAGTTTACTTTCGATACACACTTATTTCGACTAACCTTACCTTCGAGTTCATCCGACGCCCTCTTCCCCCGATCCTAAGTCCTTCATCTAGGACATTTGTCGAGTTAACCCTCGTCAGTTATCCATCGAATAAAGCCTAAATAGTAGAGGTTTGTGTGAAAACCTTGAAACTAACATTAAGAAGACAGATGAGTCTATAGTGTTGGATCCAGTCTGCTTCATTAACCTTTGGCAACAAAATTATCTCATAGAAATTTAGGCAAAATAATTCTAGTTGTGCAGCATGAAGAATGCTAAACAATTCTTTTTTTTTGAAAGGAAATGCGGTAGGGGAAGCCCCTATAGCATTTTTTCTGAAAATAAGAACCCAAATTCGCGTATGTAGAGACTTGAACCTAGGTGGCTGGGTTGTACATCCACTTCCCTAACCAAGTGAGCTAGGCTCACTTCTTATGCTAAACAATTCTAGCTGGTCTAACCTGATGACCTCCTAGAAGTTCAGAAATAACCAGTTGGGAAGCCATCCGGTTATGGGGCTTTGTTGTGTTCCATTTGGAAAACTGCCTTTTTTTACTTCTTCCTCTATATAAGGTGTGGTAAGGTGCGTGTTTTCCTCAATTGAAACATGGGGAATATCATTTGTTCTTGGGATTCATCCATTGAGAAGTTATCTTCTTCTAGATCCCCAAATAGATTTTTGTAATATGTTGTTATGTGTGTTTGAGTTGCTTATGTCCTTCAATCGTACCCTCTTCTTATCGAAGAGAATGAATAAGTTTCTTCTGATGTCTACCATTTGCAACACTATGAAAGTATCATGTATTTGAATCTCCTTTCAAAAGTAAGTTGGAATTTTGACCTTTGGTACCATTTGAGTTCCTCTTCCCACAAAAGACGTGCAATCTGCATATTGGATTGCCTTGTTAGATCAATTTCTTGCATAGACAATGGTCGTACTTCTACAAAGGCATGTATCTCATCAATAAATGGATGATAAGTGAAGCTTTTTCTGTTTTAAGTCACCCCATCATATGTCTTTCCCATCCTCCAAGGTATCTATTCATGGTGCACATTTTATGATTCCACCTTTGGATAGGTTTCTGACTAGCGACTGGTTTCTCCTATAACTTTTTAACCAGATAAAGAAATCCCTCACAATGTAACCATCCAAGTTCAAACCTGAACTGGCATTTACATTGTGGTCTTGGCATCCATCACTAGTACAAAAAGGCCCATTAATCCTTGTTGGTATAGGGCTTTAGTCCCGGTTGCATAACCGAGACTAAATACTCGGGACTAAAGCCCACCCCCTTTAGTCCTGGTTGCTTACGAACCAGGACTAAAGGGCCATCCATGTGGGCCGGCTAGGAGCTAGGGCTGGTGCACCCTTTAGTCCCGGTTGGTCTGACCAACTGGGACTAAAGGGCTCTGCAGGTTTAGGGTTTAAACCCTAAATCTGGTTTTATTTTGTTATGTTTCCATTTCTTTTATATTTTATTTTGCATTTTATTTTAGTTTCAAAGAAGTTTCAGTACACATATTCTACGCTAGTATATACACGTTACACGTTGATGCATATGAATATACAATTTCAAACAAGTTTGAAATTTCAAACAAGAAGAATTCAAGAGGAATATATAATATTCAATCTCTTGTGACCATATATACAATTTCAAACAAGTTTCCATATACAACTGTTTAATTACATTTACGGCATTAGAAGTTCTTCGTCCCCAAAATAGTGTTGTCCATTAGGATCGAGGACCTCCCTCATCAGAAATCCCGCTAATTCCTCTTGAATTGGTCAGAAGCGACCTTCTAGATTAAGCTTCTCCCGCAAGTCACATATCTGCTATAAGGCGGAGATCAATATGGATATATATAAGTTGAATGAAACTCAACACAATTGATGGTAATAAAATAAAACTATAAATATTGTGCACGTACTTCCAAGTTGATATCCTCAGCCCTCCGCTTAGTGGTGTATGACCGGATGAACTCACAAATGTAGTATCCACATATATTGGTCCCCTTTGGCTGCTGTGGAACATTAGCTACCCTTTTAAATGTTAGCTCCTCTTTGAATTCACTGGTTACATTCTTTTTGAACCATTTCCAAACCCTGCAAGGCAAAGAAAATGAACAAGGGAGTTATTAATTACTTGATATCAGGAAATGAACGAAAGAGGCCGTTATAGTGCGTAAATGATTGAAAATAATTACTTTTGCAACATTGCTCTTATGTTGCTCCAATGCTTTTGGTCCATATTCAGAGAGTCCATGAATTCAACTCTAGAGTTGTCAATTTGAATTATTAGCAGAATCTAGTAGTACATGTGGACACGTTACATGCACAGTCATGCATAACTCATCAGTTACACATAACATAGAGTAAACAAAAAAGAATGTGTACAAGATAGAAACACTCACCCAAAATGGTAAGGAAATAGAATTTCACTTTAGAGTTCCTGGTTTTTAAGAAACATGTACAGGTCACTCTCCACGTCTTGGGGGTGATTTGCTAAGACATGTCCATTAATGATATGTGGGTCAACGAACCCAACATCACAGATGTTCCTTTTTTTGCATTCCCCAAGCATCATTCTGCATAATAGCATACACAAGAATATAGTTAGGATAATATAATGCAAGCAATGAACGAGATGAGCTAGAGATTTAATTATAGAAATAAATCACTTACAAAACATAGCAACCTAGGAGAGATTTGTCGAGATCGCGCAGATTGAACAACTGGAACAATTCACTCATAGGAACTTCTATAAAGTAATGTTTGAAGTGATGCTCCTCTCTAACTTCCGCATAAATATATTCTTTGTCGGCCTTATTTTTTACGAATTCATTCTGGTACCAGAGGAGCAAATTTCGCATATGTGTTGGTAGACTCATTTCCTGCCCAGGCTCGACGAGAGGCCCCTTCGGCACATATGTAAATGCTACCTCACTTATTGGCGCATCCTCAAGGCCTAACACTGCACAAAGAGTCATACCGAATTTGGCCGCTCTTTCTTTGGCCGCCATTACTGTCATTTGTTGTGCTCTAGCAGCTGCTAGGATAGCGGGGTCCATGTCCTTATCCATATCGGCTCTGAAGGACGTACCGGAAGGAGCGGCTTTCACTATGAGTGGGGGGATCGATTGTTTTTTCTATGCCCCGAGCTGGAGAACTTGTTTCCTGCATTTTTTACTTGTCGGTTTCTTCTTCGGCAAGTCTTTTTCCTCTGCCAAGACTTTTTTCTTCTGCAATGATTGTTGCCTACGAAGTTCACGTTCATAGTCGTCTTTCAGATTCTGCCGGAATTGGGGCTCTACCGTCAGAAAATCCTTAGCCCACTTCTTTTGCTTCTCAGTATATACCGGCTTGGGCTCAGGCTCTTTTTTTGCCTTGACTTCCGCCTTCCATTTCTCTTACTCAGCAGCCACAGCCGCATCGTTTTCCTCGACACTCATTTCCTAAGGTCTCGGGGAAAGAGGCTTCAGTGATGGCGTTGGTACCCTTGTGGTCTTAGGTACATAAGGCTCCGGGTTAATAATCCAAGAGGTGACCTTGCTGCCCTCCTTAACCCCCTACTGCTGCTTCTTCATCAGAGGTGGATTAGGTGGCGGCGTTGGGTTACCCGCCGGAGGTGGACTGGGGGGTGGCGGCGGGTTACCCACCGGAGGTGGACTAGGGGGCGGCGTCGGCTGACCTGAAGGAGGTGTAGGTGGACCACCACCACCGGAGGAGGGTGGACTTGGCTGATTCATCAGGGTCGGTGGCCTTGGCACCGAGCCTGGAAATTTGATGTACTTCTTTTGCCATAGAATGATTTGGCGCTTGACATCTCCAAGTCTCACAACCCTTCGGGTGTAGTGATGCTTGCGGTATGGTTAATGTTCACCGTCCAGTTGGGAACCCCAAGAGGAAGGTATGATGAATATAGCAGCAAGGTTTTCCCTCAGTAAGAAACCAAGGTTTATCGATCCGAAGGGGAAAAAGCCAAATGACTGAAGGTGATGCTTGCTAGCTTGCGACAGCTCCGGACAATTTATAAGGCGCCTTGTCCAAGCTTTGCTTTGCTAGCTGCAACGCGGAACCTGCACACAATACAACCAAATACTTTGCTCCCAACTTACGATGAGGTTGTCAATCTCACCGGTTTGCTTGAAACAAAGGAATGAGCGTATCGAGTGGAAAATAGTAATAGTATGCGAGTAAAGTAAACAGTGTGAGTAAAGTAAACAGGTGATAGCAATATAAAGGAAATAGGACCGGGGTCCACACTTCACTAGCGGTGTCTCTCCATGAGATAAAATAATACATGCTGGGTAAACAAATTACAGTTGGGCAATTTGATGAGAGGATCACTATGAGATTTACTCTGGGCATTACAACAAGATACATAGACCGCCATCCAACTGCATCTATGACTAATAATCCACTTGTGGCGAATCAATCCGAGAACTCCACAAGTATTAAGTTGCGAACAACAGATAATTGCATTAAGCAAAGTGTGTAATGCAAACAAAGCATATGCCCTCGAGCATATGAATGTTATTTTCCCCCTAGTAGCAACAGCATATCTACAACCTTAGAGGTTTCTGTCACTCCCCCAGATTAAATAGAGGCATGAACCCACTATCGAGCATAAATACCCCCTCTTGGAGTCACTAGCAACTACTTGGCCAAGATAGCTACTAACAACGGAGAGCGTGCAAGATCATAAACAACATAGAGATAACATAAGATAAATTTCAGTACATCAACTCAAGCATAACACCAATATTCATCGGATCCCAACAAACCAAACGTGTAGAATTACATAACGGTGATCTCAATCATCTAAGGCAGCTCATGAGATCTAAACATGAAGCACATGGTGGAGAAGACAACCATCTAGCTACTGCTATGGACCCATAGTCCAAGGTAGACTACTCACTCATCGCTTCAGAGGCAAGCATGGCGATGAAGAAGACCTTCGGTGGCGATTCCCCTCTCCGGCAGGGTGCCGGGAAGAGCTTCTGGACCCTCCCAATCTTTGGGACGACGGCGGTGGCGGATCGCAATGTATTCTGGAAAAGTGCTCATCCCCTTAGGTTTTTCCCGTTATGGGGTCTTTATAGGCAAAGGGGCCTCGTCAGGAGTGGGCCAAGGCACCCTCACACATAGGGGGCGCAGCCTACCCCTGGGCCGCGCCGCCCTGGTGTGTGGGGCCCTCGTGGCCCCACTCCGTCTCCTCTTCCGTTCTCTGGAAGCTTCGGTGAAATTCTGGGCAAGTGGCTTTGATTTCGTCCAATTCTGAGAATATTTCCTGTGTAGCTTTTCTGAAACACAAAAATAGCAGAAAACAGGGAACTTGCACTGTGGCGACTTGTTAATAGGTTAGTTCCAGAAAATGCATAAAAGTGCCACGAAGTGTAACGAAACACTAAGCAAATGGTGTATAAACAAGCATGGAGCATCAAAAATTATAGATACGTTGGAGACATTTCAGCATCCCCAAGCTTAACTCCTGCTCGTCCTCGAGTAGGTAAGTGATAACAAAAGAAATAATTTTTGAGGTGACATGCACCTACACAATCTTGATCATATATGTAAGCGTTGTGCGCTGGGATCTAAAGAACTTAAAACATGGGCATAAAAGACATAATCTTGATAGAAGAAACTTAGCAACCATGTTATAACATGAAAATGAACACAAACAAAATATCATGGAAATGAAACAATGAAAGTCAAACGTGTGTTCAAATCATAAGGAAAAACATACAAATGGTTTTTAGCTTGTCCTTCATGGAGAGCAAAACATAAATGCATAGGACACCTTCAAGTTTAAGAGGGCGACTAGATACAAATAATTTGAGAACAAGTGAAACCAACAATATGAATCAATCGATGAAAACTTTGGGACAATGCACATTATACTAAGAATGACAACTATGCTCTCTTAATGGTGCATAAAGGTAGAAGGTGATGACTCAACATAAAAGTAAAAGAAAGGCCCTTCGCAGAGGGAAGCAGTGATTGCAAGTTTTATAAACCTTCAAAAATTATGGTACTTACTGGCTTTGAGCTCTCATTGCCCCATCATAAGCATCTTGAATGGTTAAAATTAATGCGAGAACACTCATGCTGCTTATGCTTGACAAATCATAAGTTGAAAACCTCGTGTCCCGTGAATACGAGTACCCAAACCTCATGCTACTTTACTTAGAGTCGAAAGCAAGCTCTTGTCATTGTAAGTATATACGTATCATCGAGAACCGCCAACGGGGTACCTCCATGCCCGATGACATGGAACAAGCCCACATCAAAATGACAGGACAAGCAGACAATGAACACCTCGACATCTCTTTTATTTACCATTTGTATAGCTTTTTATTTTGAGATGCGTCGTCGAATGTCCACTATGGGCATGCTGCAAATTTCCACCATGAATTATGCATGGCTTAGATTGGCGGCCCAGGCGTTTCTCTAACACATATACAAACTCCATGATCCCGCAAAGATTCCCAATTCATTTCACACCGCGAGTATCCATAAACAAAAGATCACGATATTAACTCAAATTAGAAGTGCAATGTTGAAAGCTTGCCCCATGACGGCATGGATGGGCTATTCCCAACTTACAACTTGCAAGCATAACAACTCAACATAAGAGACCACAATGTCAAATTTTTAAGAATGAGAAAAATAAAGTATGCCATCCGGTTTGTGAGAGCGTTACTGACCAATTTTCGCATAACACTGGTAAGAGTTTCATTTGAAGAGTAGATAAAAGCAAGTCAAATGTACTTTGGAATAGCAAATTGCTAATAGGTACGTATGTGGACACTTTGGCAAACTTGGTTTTTAGGAGTTGGATGCACGAGTAGAGCTCATACTCAGTACAGAACGAAGGCTAGCAAAAGACTGGGAGCGACCAACTAAGAGAGCAATAACGGCCATAATCATGCAAAGCGACAAAGCAACATTAAAAGAAGCATAAGATGGCATCAAAAGTCAAAAACTAAATGATCATAGAGGCTATTGGTGACTTTGTATGAGTTTAACATGTGTGAGCATGCGCCAAGTCAACCCAAATAAAGCATCAAGGAGAAAACGAAAATAATGCTTCCAAACGATAAAATACAACGCATGATTTTTTCAAAGGCTCATTAAGCAATCTCAGTTATTTGAGACAAGTCATGCTACAGCAAAACCAGTAAGCATACTATCAAAAAGACATCAAGCACGACATGCAAAAGCCTAGGCCGCAGTCTAAACAAGCTCCTTCTTGTACCACTTTTTTGCATAAAGGTTTTTCTCTTTTCCAACACCATTCAAACTTTTTATAACCACCTCTTTTGATGAAAACTAATAAAGATCAGAGGCAAAAATACACCTTGATGAAAAGATATAACAAGATCTGAACACAAATCAAGGCGAAAATCGAAAGCTAAACGCAGTTCTAGAAAAAGAAGAACACTCGATCAAGTCCGTTTTTCACTCTTATCGTTCAACGAGTGTTCTTGGCAAATGAAAAACAAGGCAACTTCTCCAAAAGAAATTTGTTGGGGTCCAACCATTTATTGCAGCAAACAAAACTAAACTAATACTGAAAACTAAAACAATTGACGCTCCAAGAAAAACGCATAATGCATGAAGCAATAAAAATATAGTGTCTTGAAAGGTGACCTGATTTTTGCCGATGAAGAAGGGGTGCCTCGGGGGCATCCCCAAGCTTTGACGCTTGTACTTCTTGGATATTTCTTGGGGTGATGCATGGGAATCCCCAACCTTGAGCTTTTGTCCATTCTTCAACTCATCTCATCACTCTCCGATCCCTACACTTGAAAACTTCCTTCATACAAAACTAAACACAAATCTATTAGCAACATTAGTGTAAGCATAACATAGAATCAACCCTTTTTGCTTCCGGTTTCAACCTAAAACCCCCACATATAAAGTATATACTACTGTAGCAACTTCCCCAAAAGTTCCGTGATCAAAAGAACTCAAAAAGAAAGCGATAAAGCGGCAAACATAAATATTGGCAGAAAACTGTCAAAACAGAACAGCTGACAAAGGTCGAATTTTTAAGGGGTTTTCTGTTGCTGAAATCAAAAAGTGTTCAACTAATGAAAGTTTGGATATAACCTGGGGCATATGCACAAGAAATCGCAGGTCCAAAAGATATACACAGAATTTTCACGAATTTTTACGGTGCAGCACTGAAAACTGTTTCAGGACTGCAACATCCCCAAATCTTACCTCACTCAAATTAGAGGCTTCTCTTGGCACAAAAACGAAATAAAAAGGATAAGGAGAGGTCATTACAGTAGTAATAACTTCCAAGACTCAAATAAAAGAAAAAGAACTGAATGTAAAAACATTGGGTTATCTCCCAAGAGTGCTTTTCTTTAACGCCTTTGAGCTAGGCGCAGAAAATTGTGAATCAAGTAACATCAAGTGATGAAGCATCAAGCTCATAATTTGCTCTAAGAATAGAGTCAAACACTAATTTCTTTCTTTTCATAGGTAAGTCTTCCATACCTTTCTTGAGTGGGAATTGATATTTGATGGTGCCTTCCCTCATATCAATGATGGCACCTACAGTTTAAAGAAAAGGTCTTCCCAAAATAATAGGACATGAAGCATTGCATTCAACATCCATGACAAGAAAATCAATGGAAACAAGGTTATTGTTAACCATAATAAGAACATCATTAATCCTTCCCAAAGGTTTCTTCTTAGAAACATCAGCAATAGGAACATCATAATAACACTTTTCAAGCGGCGGTAAATCAAGCATATCATAAATCTTTCTAGGCATAATAGAAATACTAGCACCTAGATCACATAAAGCATGGCAATCAAAACCATTAACATGCATATCAATGATGGGTTCCCAACCATCTTCTAACTTCTTAGGAATAGAAGCTTTTTGCTTCAACTTTTCATCCCTAATTTTCATGAGAGCATTGGTAATATGCTTAGTAAAAGCAACATTTAAAGAACTAGCATTAGGAGTCAAAGCAAGCTTTTGCAAGAACAAAATTACTTCAGATATATTGCAACCATCAACATCAAAATCATTAAAGGAAGTAGAGCTATCATCTCCTACACTCCGAATTTTTTTAGCACTCTTTTGATAAAAAGTTTTGGCAGTTTTAGGCTTTTTAACACAAGGAGTGGGAGTTTTCTCTACACCAATCAAAGTAAGAGGATTGCTAGCATTAGAAGCAACATCATTATAGGTAGTAATGGTACATACCTTCATCTCTCTAGCCATCTCATCTTCTCTTTCCCACCTGGCATGCAATTCTGCTAGCATCCTAACATTTTCATCAATTCTAACTTGGATAGCATTAGCAGTAGCAAAAACATTGTTCTCTTTCACATCATTAGGCAACACTTTTAATTTAAGAAGTTCAACATCATGAGCAAGGCTATCAACTTTAGAAGCAAGAATATCAATTTTGCCTAACTTTTCCTCAACAGACTTGTTAAAAGCATTTTGTTTACCGATGAAGTCCTTGAGCATTACCTCAAGCTCGGAGGGCGCGGCCCTAGTGTTGTTGGAGGAATTACCATAAGAGTTACCATAACCATTACCATTGGTAGAAGGATACGACCTATAATTGTTACTAGCAAAATTATTCCTATAAGCATTGTTGTTAAAATTATTATTTCTAATGAAGTTTACATCAGCATGCTCTTCTTGAGCAACCAAAGAGGCCAAAGGAACATTATTAGGATCTACATGAGTCCTATTATTCGAAAGCATAAGCATAATAGCATCAATCTTATCACTCAAGGAAGAGGTTTCCTTAACAGAATTTACCTTCTTACCTTGTGGAGCTCTCTCGGTGTGCCATTCAGAGTAATTTACCATCATATTGTCGAGAAGCTTTGTTGCGGTGCCCAAGGTAAGGGACATAAAAGTGCCTCCAGCAGCTGAATCAAGTAGGTTCCTCGAAGAAAAATTCAGTCCTGCATAAAAAGTTTGAACAATCATCCAAGTAGTCAGTCCATGCGTGGGACAATTCTTTATCATAGATTTCATTCTTTCCCAAGCTTGACCAACATGTTCATTATCAAACTGACTAAACTTCATAATATTGCTACGCAAAGCTATAATCTTAGCAGGAGGATAGTATCTACCAATATAAGCATCCTTACACTTAGCCCATGAATCAATACTATTTTTAGGCAAAGACAGCAACCAATCCTTAGCTTTTCCTCTCAAAGAAAAAGGAAACAACTTAAGCTTAATAATATCACTTTCAACATCCTTATATTTCTGCATCTCACATAGCTCAACAAAATTGTTGAGATGAGCTGCAGCATCTTCAGTACTAGCACCAGAAAATTGCTCTTTCATAACAAGGTTTAACAAAGCAGGCTTAATCTCATAAAAATTCCTAGCAGGAGCACGTGGCGCAATAGGAGTGCAGATAAAATCACTATTGTTCTTGCTAGTAAAGTCACACAACTTGGTGTTTTCAGGAGTAGCCATTCTAGCAAACTAAAATCAGACAAGTGAAAACAACTATAAAGGATTCTAATTTTTTTTGGGTTTTTGATAAAATGATGCAAGTAAAAATAAAGTAAAGCAAAACTTAAAACAAAGTAAAGGATGTGTGTGCGAAAACTCCCCTCGCAGAAGTCTTCTTATTCCTCCCCAGCAACGGCGCCAGAAAATTCTTGATGCTTGCGGTACGGTTAATGTTCACCGTCCAGTTGGGAACCCCAAGAGGAAGGTATGATGAATATAGCAGCAAGGTTTTCTTTCCCTCAGTAAGAAACCAAGGTTTATCAATCCGAAGGGGAAAAAGCCAAACGACTGAAGGCGATGCTTGCTTGCTTGCGACAGCTCCGGACAATTTATAAGGCGCCTCGTCTAAGCTTTGCTTTGCTAGCTGCAACGCGGAACCTGCACACAACACAACCAACTACTTTGCTCCCAACTTACGATGAGGTTGTCAATCTCACCGGTTTGCTTGAAACAAAGGAATGAGCGTATCAAGTGGAAAATAGTAATAGTATGCGAGTAAAGTAAACAGTGCGAGTAAAGTAAACAGGTGATAGCAATATATAGGAAATAGGACCGGGGTCCACAGTTCACTAGCGGTGTCTCTCCATAAGATAAAATAATACATGCTGGGTAAACAAATTACAGTTGGGCAATTGATAGAATAAAGACAACATGCATATGATGAGAGGATCACTATGAGATTTACTCTGGGCATTACAACAAGATACATAGACCGCCATCCAACTGCATCTATGACTAATAATCCACTTGTGGCGAATCAATCCGAGAACTTCACAAGTACTAAGTTGTGAACAACAGATAATTGCATTAAGCAAAGTGTGTAATGTAAACAAAGCATATGCCCTCGAGCATATGAATGTTGTTTTCCCCTAGTAGAAATAGCACATCTACAAACTTAGAGGTTTCTGTCACTCCCCCAGATTAAATAGAGGCATGAACCCACTATCGAGCATAAATACCCCCTCTTGGAGTCACTAGCAACTACTTGGCCAAGATAGCTACTAACAACAGAGAGCATGCAAGATCATAAACAACATAGAGATAACATAAGATAAATTTTAGTACATCAACTCAAGCATAACACCAATATTCATCGGATCCCAAAAACCAAATGTGTAGAATTACATAACGGTGATCTCAATCATGTAAGGCAGCTCATGAGATCTAAACATGAAGCACATGGTGGAGAAGACAACCATCTAGCTACTGCTATGGACCCATAGTCCAAGGTAGACTACTCACTCATTGCTCCGGAGGCAAGCATGGCGATGAAGAAGACCTCCGGTGGCGATTCCCCTCTCCGGCAGGGTGCCGGGAAGAGCTTCTGGACCGTCCCGATCTTCGGGACGACGGCGGTGGCGGATCGCGATGTATTCTGGAAAAGTGCTCGTCCCCTTAGGTTTTTCCCGTGAGTGGGTCTTTATAGGCGAAGGGGCCTTGTGAGGAGTGGGCCGAGGCACCCTCACACATAGGGGGCGCGGCCTACCCCTGGGCCGCGCCGCCCTGGTGTGTGGGGCCCCTCATGGCCCCACTCCATCTCCTCTTCGGTTCTCTGGAAGCTTCGGTGAAATTCTGGGCGACTGGCTTTGGTTTCGTCCAATTCTGAGAATATTTCCTGTGTAGCTTTTCTGATACACAAAAACAGAAAAAAAAACAGGGAACTGGCACTGTGGCGACTTGTTAATAGGTTAGTTCCGGAAAATGCATAAAAGTGCCACGAAGTGTAATGAAACACTAAGCAAATGGTGTAAAAACAAGCATGGAGCATCAAAAATTATAGATACGTTGGAGAGGTATCATGTAGCATAGTCAATCTCTAGGTCCTGATACCCTTCGACTATGTCATCCACCGTGACACGAGCATAGCCAGCTGGAATGGGATTGTTGTGGTGGAGTGCTCCAGGTAGACAAGGTAGAGCAGTGCCGATCGCCACCTTGAAGGCAATGTTCCTCATTGGCTGATGCAGCTCACATTCTTTCATAATGTCCTGTACATCGTCCATGGGGTAGCGAGGCACCGGTGCACCATCGATCGTCGGTGCATTAGCACCAGCCGGGACCTCCGTGGAAGCCACGATGCTTCTCCGCTGGTGGCTTCCGACATCCGCTGCATGATCTTCATGCGGACCTACCGATCTGCTTGCTAGTTCTTCATGCACCATCTTCTTCATATCAAATAGTTCCCTTTCCAAGTTCCACAGATGATCTGCATCCCAGTCCGTCTTTCTCTTTCGGCTTTTGTAACGGTACGGGTCATTGTCCTGGGAAAACCCTTCCTTCCACGGAACACCGACGCCTTTGCCTCATGTGCATCCTAGGTGTTCAGGATTCCTGAGGGCTAGTGTCAGCGGGTTGTTCTCTTTGTTGACCTTGATCTTCCCCGCATCAGCTTCGGCCATTGTGTTAATAAGGGCGGTGGTGGGAGTAAACACTTTCTTCTGGTGAACACACCTTCCTGTGTCCGGGTCTAGCGATCCCCCATGCCCGTACCACCAGTTTTTTGGCCCTTGGGTCCCATCCCTCTGTACCTAGAGGGATTCCTTGATCCCTCAGGCTGTTCTCCATCTTCTCCCACTTAGGCAACGAAGTGTGGTATCCTCCTCACCCCATAATATGATGGTACTCTTTTTTTTGAGCATTTTCCTTATTTATTTTTGGCATGGCCTTGGCATGCTCTGATTCCTTTTGCGCCACAAATTCGGGCCACACCGCTCTCAGTTTCTCATACTGTCCTTTGAATTCCGGAGTCTTTTTCTTCGATACATAGCCCCGGACTTCATTTTTCTTGAAGGTCTGGAATGCTTCGCCCATCTTCTTAAGAGCGAACTCTTTGACTAGCCTTCTCCTCTCACATCCACCCGGAATCACGTTACCCTCTTCATCGCATTTGTTGTATTCCGGAGGTAGAACGAAATGTTCCATAAGTTTTCTCCAACAATCCTTTTTCGTTCTCTTGTCGACAAAAGTAAAACCACCAGGTGCCTTCTTTGGCTGATTCCATTCCTGGAGGGTGATCTAGATGTTGTCTCTAGCAACCACTCTGCATTGGTTGATTAACTTTATCAAGTGCTCTTTGGGCTCCAATGTCTTGCCTTTTTCATCGACAACATCGATGGTCAATGATACGTCTCAAACGTATATATAATTTTTGATGCTCCATGCTTGTTTTTACACCATTTGCCTTGTGTTTTGTTACACTTCGTGGCGTTTTTATATGATTTCCAGAACTAACCTATTGACAAGATACCACAGTGCCAGTTCCCTGTTTTCTACTATTTTTGTGTTTCAGAAAAGCTACAGAGGAAATATTCTCAGAATTGGACGAAACAAGTTCCAGGAGTCTTATTTTCCCCGGAAGCTTCCAGAGAACCGAAGAGGAGGCAGAGTGGGGCCACGAGGGCCCCACACACCAGGGCGGCGTGGCCCTGGCCGTGCAGGAGCCCCTGGCAGCCCCCTGACAATGCCCCTTCGCCTATATAAAGCCTCGGGACGGAAAACCCTAGAGGAGTTGGCAAATTTCTAGAAAGAGTTCCGCAGTTCCGCCGCCGCCACCGATGAATTTCAGGGGACAGAAGTCTCTGTTCCAGCACCCTGCCGGGACGGGGAAGTGCCCCCGAAGCCATCTCCATCGGTCTCCATCACCATCTCTACCGTCTCCATCGACCTCGCCGCCATCTCCATCAACCTTGTTGTCTCCTATGATGAGGAGGGAGTAGTTCATCCCCGGGGCTGAGGGCTCTACCGGTAGCTATGTGGTTCACCTTTCTCTCCCATGATGTGATCTTTATGTGATTGTGAGCTTTGTATCATGTTGAATAAGTAGATGCTACTCTTCATCTATGTGTGCTCTAGTGGTGTTATTAAAGTAATCTATTCCTCCTGCCATGGTGTAACGGTGACAGTGTGTGCATCATGGTGGTATTTGGTCTAGGCTATGATTGTGATCTCTTATGGATTATGAGAATAATTATCACTATGATAGTATTGAAGTGATCTATTCCTCCTTTCATGGTGTAATGTTGACAGTGTGTGCACCGTGTTAGTACTTGGTCTAAGTTGCAATAATAATTATCTTGAGTTGTGATTTGATTTGGATATCTCTATGAGTGGTGTTTGTCAAGTACTTGATGAACTTTAAGGGGTGCTTCTGTAGCCACTACGCAATGATTAGTGTTATTCAATAGGAGAGTAATTCAGAGTAGCATAGTGAAGAGAAGTTATTTATTTGTTCAATTATGTTATATTTGTTGGGAGTGTGTCCACTAGTGAAAGTATGGTCCCTAGGCCTTGTTTCCAAGCATTGCACACCGTTTACTTACTGTTTTGTTACATGTTTGCTCACAGCGATATTTATTTCAGATTATAGTTACTACTTATAATCATCACTACCACTTGTATTTCACTATCTCTTCGCCGAACTAGTGCACCTATACATCTGACAAGTGTATTGGGTGTGTTGGGGACACAAGAGACTTTCTGTATCGTAATTGCAGGGTTGTTTGAGAGGGATAGCTTTTACCTCTTCCTCCCTGAGTTCGATAAACCTTGGGTGATCCACTTAAGGGAAACTTGCTGCTGCTCTACAAACCTCTGCACTTGGAGGCCCAACACTGTCTACAAGAACAGACGCGTGCGTAGACATCAAGCTCTTTTCTGGCGCCATTGCCGGGGAGGTAAGGTAAAAGGTACTCACATATTTTGGTTACTAAGTCTTTTAGTTGCTGGTGAGTGCTCTGAGTTATTTCCTTTAGATTCTGCAATTACATCTTTTTGTTTCTTGTTTTTATTTTCACTAGTTAGGCTTAATGGAAAATAAAGAGTTCTTTAGTCTTTTTTCTGAGTTTATATTTGAAGAGAAAATTGAAAAACCTTTGGAGGTTATTTCGCATAGCAATGTTATTAGTACGAATGCTTTGAATCCCGTTATTGCTAATGCTATAGAAAAGTCTAAGCTTGGGGAAGCTGGTTTTGTTAAGCATGATATTTTTAGTTCCCCAGCTTTAGTGGAGAAAGTTTGCTTTGATGATATTGTATCTCCCCTATGTGATGTTCCTATGCCTGTTACCTATGTTAGTGATCATGATTGGGAAAAGCACTCTACTTTTGATATTGAAAATCTTTTTGGTACAAATTCTAAGATTAATAATTGTTGTACCATTAGTGCTATCCATGTTCCTTCTTATGATGATATGTTTGAAGAATATGCTTTGCGAAATAGCTGTTCTCTAGCTTGTGATGATACTAAACCTCTAGTTTATGATGGTTATGATGATGGGTATAATATTTTCAGTTCACCTACTATTGAGGATAAAATTAGTTATGATTATAATATGCCTCCTATTTTTGATGATTATCGTGATGAGAATAATTATTCTGTTGAATCTGCTCCTACTACTATTGTTCATGTGGGGAGTATTAATTCTTTTATGCATGTGGCTCATGATAGGGATGTTTTATGTGATAATTATATTGTTAATTTTATTCATGATGCTACTGAAAGTTATTATGAGAGAGGGAAACATGGTTTGATGGATCTCAATAATATTAAGTTTCCCCTCTTTATGTTTCAAATCTTGAAGTGGCACTTGTTTTATCTATCCATGCTTGCTACTATGTGCCTCGTTGATTTATTTTCTTACAAGATTCCTATGCATAGGAAGTGGTTTAGATTTAAATATGTTTCATACATGCTTTATGATGCTCTCTATTGCTTCAAGTTATTATATGGCGCCTTTGCCTCAAGCTCTTATATGGCGCCCACGTGAGCATCTTTGCAAATTACTGTGCCTAGGTCAAAGGCGTTAAAGAGAAGCACGCTTGGGAGATAACCCATTGTTTATTTTCAGTACTTTTTCTTTTATTTGAGTCTTGGAAGTTATTACTACTGTAATAACCTCTCCTTATCATTTTTAATTTATTTTTGTGCCAAGAGAAGCCTCTAATTTGAGTGAGGTAAAGATTTGGGGATGTTGCTGTCCTGAAACAGTTTTCGGTGCTGCACCATAAAAATTCGTGAAAATTCTCTGTATATCTTTTGGACCTGAAATTTCTTGTGCATATGCCCAGGTTATATCCAAACTTTTGTTAGTTGAACACTTTTTGATTTGAGCAACAGAAAACCCCTCAAAAATTCGACCTTTGTCAGTTGTTCTGTTTTGACAGATTTCTACCAATATTTGTGTTTGCCGCTTTATCGCTTTCTTTTTTAGTTCTTTTTATCACGGAACTTTTGGGGAAGTTGCTACAGTAGTATATGCTTAATATGTGGTGGTTTTAGGTTGACACCTGAAGCAAAAAGGGTTGATTCAATGCTATGCTTACACTAATGTTGCTAATAGAATTGTGTTTAGTTTTGTATGAAGGAAGTTTTCAAGTGTAGGGCTTGGAGAATGATGAGATGAGATGAAGAATGGACAAAAGCTCAAGCTTGGGGATGTCACCCCAAGAAACACCCAAGAAGTACAAGCGTCAAAGCTTGGGGATGCCCCCGAGGCACCCCCTTCTTCATCGGCAAAAATCAGGTCACCTTTCAAAACACTATATTTTTATTGCTTCATGCACTATGCATTTTTCTTGGAGCGTCAGTTGTTTTTGTTTTCAGTTTTCTTTTGTTTTGTTTGCTGCAATAAGTGGTTAGATCACATCATGTTTCTTTTGGAGGAGATGAACTCGCTTTTCATTTGCCAAGAACACTCTAGTTTTCACTCTTATCGTTCAATGAGTGTTTTCTTTTTCTGCTACTACGTTTAGCCTTCATTTTTCGCCTTGATTTTTGTTCAGATCTTGTTTTATCTTTGCATCAAGGTGTATTTGGACCTCTGGTCTATGTTGGTTTTCCTCAAAAAGGTTTGAATGGTGTTGGAAAAGAGAAAAAGTTTCATGCAAAAAAGTGGTACAAGAAGGAGCTTGTGTAGACTGCGGCTTAGGCTTTTGCATGTCGTGCTTGATGTCTTTTTGATAGTATGCTTAGTGGCTTTTCTATAGCATGACTTGTCTCAAATAACTGAGATTGCTTAATGAGACTTTGAAAAAATCATGCATTGTTTTAATTATTTGGAAGCATTATTTTGATTTTATCCTTGATGCTTTATTTGGGTTGACTTGGCGCATGCTCACACACGTTAGACTCTTACAAAGTCGCCAATAGCCTCTATGATCATTTAGTTTTTGACTTTTGATGCCATCTTATGCTTCTTTTAATGTCGCTTTGTCGCTCTGCATGATTATGGCTGTTATTGCTCTCTTAGTTGGTCGCTCCCAGTCTTTTGCTAGCCCTCGCCTTGTACTGAGTATGAGCTCTACTCGTGCATCCAACTCCTAAAAACCAAGTTTGCCAAAGTGTCCACCATACATACCTATTAGCAATTTTCTATTCCAAGTAAATTTGACTTGCTTTTATTTTCTCTTCAAATTAAACTCTTACCAGTGTTATGCGAAAATTGGTCAGTAATGCTCTCACGAACCGGAAGGTACACTTTACTTTTTCTTGTTCTTAAAAATTTGACATTGTTGTCTCTTATGTTGAGTTGTTATGCTTGCAAGTTGTAAGTTGGAGACTAGCCCAACCATGCTGTCATGGGGCAAGCTTTCAACATTGCACTTCTTATTTGAGTTGATATCGTGATCTTTTGTTTATGGATGCCCGCGGTGTGAAATGAATTGGGAATCTTGTGGGGATCATGGAGTTTGTATATGTGTTAGGGAAACGCCTGGGCCGCCAATCTAAGCCATGCATAATTCATGGTGGAAATTTGCAGCATACTGATGTCTACGCACACGTCTGTTCTTGTAGACAGTGTTGGGCCTCCAAGTGCAGAGGTTTGTAGAACAACAGCAAGTTTCCCTTAAGTGGATCACCCAAGGTTTATCGAACTCAGGGAGGAAGAGGTCAAAGCTATCCCTCTCAAGCAACCCTGCAATTACGATACAGAAAGTCTCTTGTGTCCCCAACACACCCAATACACTTGTCAGATGTATAGGTGCACTAGTTCGGCGAAGAGATAGTGAAATACAAGCGGTAGTGATGATTATAAGTAGCAAATGTGGTCTGAAATAAATATTGCTGCAAGCAAACATGTAACAAAACAGGAAGTAAACGGTGTGCAATGCTTGGAAACAAGGCCTAGGGATCATACTTTCACTAGTGGACACACTCTCAACAAATATAACATGATTGAACAAATAAACAACTTCTCTTCACTATGGTACTCTGAATTACTCTCCTATTGAACAACACTAATCATTGCATAGGGCTACGAAGGACTCCTTAAAGTTCATCAAGTACTTGACAAACACCACTCATAGAGATATTCAAATCAGATCACAACTCAAGATAGATATTATTGCAACTTAGACCAAGTACTAACACGGTGCACACACTGTCAACATTACACCATGAAAGGAGGAATAGATCACTTCAATACTATCATAGGGATAATTATTCTCATAATCCATAAGAGATCACAATCGTAGCCTAGACCAAGTACCACCATGATGCACGCACTGTCACCGTTACACCATGGCAGGAGGAATAGATTACTTTAATAACACACTAGAGTACACATAATGAAGAAGAGTAACATCTACTTATTCAACATGATACAAAGCTCACGATCGCATAAAGATCACATCATGGGAGAGAGAGGTGAACCACATAGCTACCGGTAGAGCCCTCAGCCCCGGGGATGAACTACTCCCTCCTCATCATAGGAGACAGCAAGGCTGATGGAGATGGCGGTGAGGTCGATGGAGATGGCGGAGACGGCGATGGAGACCGATGGAGATGGCTCCGGGGGCACTTCCCCGTCCCGGCAGGGTGTCGGAACAGAGACTTCTGTCCCCCGAAATTTGTCTTCGACGGCGGCGGCGCTGCGGAACTGTTCTGAGAAAAACGCCGACTCCCTTAGGGTTTTCCGTCCCGAGGCTTTATATAGGCGAAGGGGCATCGTCAGGAGTGGCCCCAGGCCCCCTCACACCTAGGCGGTGCGGCCAGGGCCTGGGCCGCACTGGCCTAGTGTGAGGCTGGCCTATGGCCCCTCTCCTTCGCCTCTTCGGATCTCTGGAAGCTTTCGGGCAAAATAAGACTTCAGGAACTTGTTTCGTCCAATTCCGAGAATATTTCCTGTGTATCACTTCTGAAACACAAAAACAGCAGAAAATAGGGAACTGGCACTGTGGCGACTTGTTAATAGGTTAGTTCTGGAAATCGCATAAAAACGCCACGAAGTGTAACGAAACACAAGGCAAATGGTGTAAAAACAAGCATGGAGCATCAAAAATTATAGATACGTTTGAGACGTATCAGCATCCCCAAGCTTAACTCCTGCTCGTCCTCGAGTAGGTAAGTGATAACAAAAGAAATAATTTTTGAGGTGACATGCACCAACACAATCTTGATCATATATGTAAGCGTTGTGAGCTGGGATCAAAAGAACTTAAAACATGGGCATGAAAGACATAATCTTGATAGAAGAAACTTAGCAACCATGTTATAACATGAAAATGAACACAAACAAAAGATCATGAAAATGAAACAATGAAAGTCAAACGTGTGTTCAAATCATAAGGAAAAACATACAAGTGGTTTTCAGCTTGTCCTTAATAGAGAGCAAAACATAAATGCATAGGACACCTTCAAGTTTAAGAGGGCGACTAGATACAAATAATTTGAGAACAAGTGAAACCAGCAATATGAATCAATCAATGAAAACTTTGGGACAATGCACATATACTCAGAATGACAACTATGCTCTCTTAATGGTGCATAAAGATAGAAGGCGGTGACTCAACATAAAAGTAAAAGAAAGGCCCTTCGCGGAGGGAAGCAGTGATTAAACATGTGCTAGAGCTTTTCATTTGTAAAACAGAGAGATAAAAATTGGTTTTGAGAGGTGGTTGTCTTTGTCAACGACTGGCAATGGGGTTCTTACTATCTTCCATACAAAAATGAAGCAAGTTTTTGAGAAAGAGATTGGCACTTTTGTGCTCTTTTATAAAGCTTGGCACACCTCCCCACCTTTTTTCCTTTCACAAACCATGGCTAACCGATTCCATCGGGTGCCCACCAACATTCACATTCCATGGAGGAGTGCCTTTTTTTTCTATTTTTTCTTTTTTTTTCTTTTTGGAGTAAGCAATATGGAAGATAGCAAATCCGACCACTACGTCCCCATGAGCTGAAAACAGTGTCACAAAATGAGAAGTATTTTGAAGGTTTTTTTGAAAGGTAGCACACGAAAATTTACTTGGAATGGCCTGCAAATACCATGCATAGGAATTTATAGTGGACACAATGGCAAACTTGGTTTTTAGGAGTTGGATGCACGGGTAGAGCTCATACTCAGTACAAGGCGAGGGCTAGCAAAAGACTGGAAGCGACCAACTAAGAGAGCAATAATGGCCATAATCATGCAAAGCGACATTAAAAGAAGCATAAGATGGCATCAAAAGTCAAAAACTAAATGATCATAGAGGCTATTGGAGACTTTGTAAGAGTCTAACATGTGTGAGCATGCGCCAAGTCAACCCAAATAAAGCATCAAGGAGAAAACCAAAATAATGCTTCCAAACGATAAAAACAACGCATAATTTTTTCAAAGGCTCATTAAGCAATCTCAATTATTTGAGGCAAGTCATGCTACAGCAAAATCACTAAGCATACTATCAAAAAGACATCAATCATGACATGCAAAATCCTAGGCCGCAGTCTACACAAGCTCCTTCCTGTACCACTTTTTGCATGAAACTTTTTCTCTTTTCCAACACCATTAAAACCTTTTTGAGGAAACTCTTTTGAGGAAAACCAACATATACCAGAGGTCCAAATACACCTTGATGCAAATATAAAACAAGATCTGAACAAAAATCAAGGCGAAAAATGCAAGCTAAACGCAGTAGCAGAAAAAGAGAACACTCGTTGAACGATAAGAGTGAAAACTAGAGTGTTCTTGGCAAATGAAAAGCGAGTTCATCTCCTCCAAAAGAAACATGATGTGATCTAACCATTTATTGCAGCAAACTAAACTAAACTAATACTGAAAACTAAAACTACTGACGCTCCAAGAAAAATGCATAGTGCATGAAGCAATAAAAATATAGTGTCTTGAAAGGTGACCTGATTTTTACCGATGAAGAAGGGGTGCCTCGGGGGCATCCCCAAGCTTTGAGGCTTGTACTTCTTGGATATTTCTTGGGGTGATGCATGGGCATCCCCAAGCTTGATCTTTTATCCATTCTTTAACTCATCTCATCATTCTCCAATCCCTACACTTGAAAACTTCCTTCATACAAAACTAAACACAAATCTATTAGCAACATTAGTTTAAGCATAACATATAATCAACCTCTTTTTGCTGCAGGTTTCAACTCAAAACCACCACATATATAGCAAATACTACTGTAGCAACCTCCCCAAAAGTTCCGTGATCAAAAGAACTCAAAAGAAAGCGATAAAGTGGCAAACACAAATATTGGCAGAAATCTGTCAAAACTGAACAGCTGACAAAGGCGAATTTTTGAGGGGTTTTCTGTTGCTCAAATCAAAAAGTGTTCAACTAACGAAAGTTTGGATATAACCTGGGACATATGCACAAGAAATCGCAGGTCCAAAAGATAAACACAGAATTTATACGAATTTTTACGGTGCAGCACCGAAAACAGTTTCAGGACAGCAACATCCCCAAATCTTTACCTCACTCGAATTAGAGGCTTCTCTTGGCACAAAAACAAAATAAACAAGATAAGGAGCGGTCATTACAGTAGTAATGACTTCCAAGACTCAAATAAAATAAAAAGTACTGAAAATAAAACATTGGGTTATCTCCCAAGAGTGCTTTTCTTTAACGCCTTTGAGCTAGGCGCGGAAAATTGCAAAGATGCTCATGTGGGCGCCATATAAGAGCTTGAAGCAAAGGCGCCATATAGGAACTTAAAGCAATAGAGAGCATCAAAAAGCAAGTATGGAACACATTTAAATCTAAACCACTTCCTATGAAAAATAGTCTTGTAAAGAGACAAGTCATAAAAGCGCAAAGCAAAAAGCATAGGAAGGCAAAACAAGTACAACTTCAAGAATTGCAACATAAAGAGGGGAAACTCAATATTGTTGAGATCCATCAAACCATGTTTCCCTCTCTCATAGTAACTTTCAGTAGCATCATGAATAAAACTAACAATATAACTATCACATAAAGCATCCCTATCATGAGCCATATGCATAAAAGGATTAATACTCCCCACATGAACAATCATAGTAGGAGCAGATTCAACAGAAAAATTATTCTCATCACCATAATCATCAAAAACAGGAGGCATATTGTAATCATAACTAATTTTCTCCTCAAAAGTAGGTGAATTGAAAACATTATAATCATCATCATAAACTAGAGGCTTAGTATCATCACAAGATAGAGAACTACTATGTCGCAAAGCATATTCATCAAACATATCATCATAAGAAGGAACATGGATAGCACTAATGGTACAACAATTATTAACCTTAGAATTGGTACCAAAAAGATTTTCAATATCAAAAGTAGAGTGCTTTTCCCAATCATGATCACTAACATAAGTAATAGGCATTGGAACATCATCCCAATTAGAATTATCATAATCTATAGCAGGATCATAACGCTTAGGGGAAGATACCGTGTCCTCTCGCCTCTTACTCCTCTTCTTCTTCTTCTTCATACTCTTCTTACTCTCTCCTTTAGGAGGGAGAGACTTGAAGGGCATCTTCTCCACATATTCTCTAGGAGGGAAAGGCATCTTCTCCACATAATCTGGTTTGCTGACAGGAACAACAGAAGAAACTTTGGAGGATTCCTCCTCTCTATTAATAAGATTGAAACATCTATTAGTCCTGTCATAGCTTGGCAAAACATCATGTTTTATAAGATCTTGTAAGTAAGTATTTGCGAGGCAATCTTTAGCACAATAGAGACGACAACCACGAAGGGTACTATTAATATCAGCATCTCTCATATCAACCAAAGAAATCTTCCTAGATATCTCTTCACAATTCAAAAACAAGGTAAGCTCATCATGCTGATTGAGAGTAATCTTATCATCACAATACAAATTTGCGGTACTCGTTCGATTAATTGGGCATTGAAAATTAAAGTGACCCTTTTCACCGCAAAATTCACAAAGAAAAGGATAAAGCTCACAAACCCTTTCACCAAGCACATCTAGATCCTTGAGCCACATACTGGTTACTTCATTTGCGTGGGTGATGCAATAATCTTCCTTGTTGTAACTCTGTTCACAAGGTCTATGTACTCCACAAAAATTAACATGCTTATAAGAAATAGGACTTTTAGAAGTTTGAGCATGTTTATTGCAATCATCAATAACAATATCACTTTCTATGCAAGTGTCCTTAAAAGGTTCATGATACACGTCCCCATTTCCTTTAGGAACATTCATATGGGAAGCAAAGGCTTTAAAGCAATCAACCATAATTTGGGGATCAAGACCATATTTAGCACTAAGCTCTTGAAAAGTAGCAGTTTCAGCGAAAGACTTAATGCAATCAAACTCATAATTCATACCTGATCCTTTACCTTTGTCGCTATCCCAACCTTCAATATTATTTTGAATTGTTTCAAGCAGACCCCACTTGGTGTCGACATCCTTGCTTGTGAAAGACACATGAAAGCATGCATCTAGATAGTCCTTGTAATATCCTGAAAGCCTTGCATAAAAATTATTAATAACAATATTACGGGGAAGATCATGAATAGGACATTTATGCATTAGTAACTTCAATCTTCCCCAAGCTTGGGCAATGCTTTCTCCCTCATGCGGATAAAAATTATAAATGTAATTCCTATCTTTATAAACCTGACTAGAAGGATAGAATTTAGAATAAAAGAGAGGTTCAATTTCATCCCAGTCAATAGATCGACCATCTTGGAGCAGTCGATACCACTCCCCAGCTCTGCCTTTCAGTGATAAAGAGAATAGCTTCTTCTTAACTTGGTTCATTGAAATACCTGCACACTGGAACAACTCGCATAATTCATGTATAAAGAGCAAATGATCACCAGGATGGACAGTTCCATCTCCTAAATAGCAATTATCCCTAACATGTTCAACAATCTTCGTAGGTATTTTAAAAGGATGAGGAGCACAAGCATCATTAGAAACATCACATATGGGAGATAAAATATTATCAGAACAGACCTTCTCCACTAAAGCTGGGGGACTAAAAATATCATACTTAACAAAACCAGCTTCCCCAAGCTTAGACTTTTCTATAGCATTAGCGTTAACGGTATTCAAAGCATTCGTACTAATAACATTGCTATGCGAAATAAGCTCCAAAGGATTTTCAATTTTCTCTTCAAATCTAAAATCAGGAAAAAGACTACAGAACTCTTTGTTTTCCATTAAGCCTAACTAGCGAAAATAAAAACAAGAAACAAAAAGATGTAATTGCAGAATCTAAAGGAAATAACTCCGAGCACTCACATAGGAGGATGCGAGTACCTTTTACCTTACCTCCCCGGCAACGGCGCCAGAAAAGAGCTTGATGTCTACGCTCGCGTCTGTTCTTGTAGACAGTGTTGGGCCTCCAAGTGCAGAGGTTAGTAGAACAGCAGCAAGTTTCCCTTAAGTGGATCACCCAAGGTTTATCGAACTCAGGGAGGAAGAGGTCAAAGCTATCCCTCTCAAGCAACCCTGCAATTACGATACAGAAAGTCTCTTGTGTCCCCAACACACCCAATACACTTGTCAGATGTATAGGTGCACTAGTTCGGCGAAGACATAGTGAAATACAAGCGGTAGTGATGATTATAAGTAGCAAATCTGGTCTGAAATAAATATCGCTGCAAGCAAACATGTAACAAAACAGGAAGTAAATGGTGTGCAATGCTTGGAAACAAGGCCTAGGGATCATACTTTCACTAGTGGACACACTCTCAACAAATATAACATGATTGAACAAATAAACAACTTCTCTTCACTATGGTACTCTGAATTACTCTCCTATTGAACAACACTAATAATTGCGTAGGGCTACGAAGCACTCCTTAAAGTTCATCAAGTACTTGACAAACACCACTCATAGAGATATTCAAATCAGATCACAACTCAAGATAGATATTATTGCAACTTAGACCAAGTACTAACACGGTGCACACACTGTCAACATTACACCATGAAAGGAGGAATAGATCACTTCAATACTATCATAGCGATAATTATTCTCATAATCCATAAGAGATCACAATCGTAGCCTAGACCAAGTACCACCATGATGCACGCACTGTCACCGTTACACCATGGCAGGAGGAATAGATTACTTTAATAACACACTAGAGTACACATAATGAAGAAGAGTAACATCTACTTATTCAACATGATACAAAGCTCACGATCGCATAAAGATCACATCATGGGAGAGAGAGGTGAACCACATAGCTACCGGTAGAGCCCTCAGCCCCGGGGATGAACTACTCCCTCCTCATCATAGGAGACAGCAAGGTTGATGGAGATGGCGGTGAGGTCAATGCAGACGACGGAGACGGCGATGGAGACCGATGGAGATGGCTCCGGGGGCACTTCCCCGTCCCGGCAGGGTGCCGGAATAGAGACTTCTATCCCCCGAAATTTGTCTTCGACGGCGGCGGCGCTGCGGAACTGTTCTGGGAAAAACGCCGACTCCCTTAGGGTTTTCCGTCCCGAGGCTTTATATAGGCGAAGGGGCATCGTCAGGAGTGGCCCCAGGCCCCCTCACACCTAGGCGGCGCGGCCAGGGCCTGGGCCGCGCTGGCCTAGTGTGAGGCTGGCTTGTGGCCCCTCTCCTTCGCCTCTTCGGATCTCTGGAAGCTTTCGGGCAAAATAAGACTTCAGGAACTTGTTTCGTCCAATTCCGAGAATATTTCCTGTGTATCACTTCTGAAGCACAAAAACAGCAGAAAATAGGGAACTGGCACTGTGGCGACTTGTTAATAGGTTAGTTCTGGAAATCGCATAAAAATGCCACGAAGTGTAACGAAACACAAGGCAAATGGTGTAAAAACAAGCATGGAGCATCAAAAATTATAGATACGTTTGAGACGTATCACATACCCATAGTGGACATTCGACAACGCATCTCAAAATAAAAGGCTAAACAAATGGCAAATAAAAGAGATGTCGAGGTGTTCATTGTCTGCTTGTCCTGTCATTTTGATGTGGGCTTGTTCCATGTCATCGGGCACGGAGGTACCCCGTTGGCGGTTCTCGATGATACATATATACTTATAATGACAAGAACCTTGCTTGGGACTCTAAGTAAAGTAGCATAAGGTTTGGGTACTCGTATTCACGGGACACGAGGTTTTCGACTTATGATTTGTTAAGCATATGCATCATAATTGTTCTCGCATTAACTTTAACCATTCAAGGTGCTTATGATGGGGGCAATGAGATCTCAAAGCCGGTAAGTACCATAATTTTTGAAGGTCTATAAAACTTGCAATCACTGCTTCCCTCCGCGAAGGGCCTTTCTTTTACTTTTATGTTGAGTCACCACCTTCTATCTTTATGCACCATTATGAGAGCATAGTTGTCATTCTTAGTATAATGTGCATTGTCCCAAAGTTTTCATTGATTAATTCATATTGTTGGTTTCACTTGTTCTTAAATTATTTGTATCTAGTCGCCCTCTTAAACTTGAAGGTGTTCTATGCATTTATGTTTTGCTCTCCATGAAGGACAAGCTGAAAACCATTTGTATGTTTTTCCTCATGATTTGAACACACGTTTGACTTTCATTGTTTCATTTTCATGATCTTTTGTTTGTGTTCATTTTCATGTTATAACATGGTTGCTAAGTTTTTATTGTCAAGATTATATCTTTCATGCCCATGTTTTAAGTTCTTTTGATCCCAGCTCACAAATGCTTACATATATGATCAAGATTGTGTAGGTGCATGTCACCTCAAAAATTATTTCTTTTGTTATCACTTACCTACTCGAGGACGAGCAGGAGTTAAGCTTGGGGATGCTGATACGTCTCAAACGTATCTATAATTTTTGATGCTCCATGCTTGTTTTTACACCATTTGCCTTGTGTTTCGTTACACTTTGTGTCGTTTTTATGCGATTTCCAGAACTAACCTATTGACAAGATGCCACAGTGCCAGTTCCCTGTTTTCTGCTATTTTTGTGTTTCGGAAAAGCTACACAGGAAATATTCTCGGAATTGGACGAAACAAGTTCCAGGAGTCTTATTTTACACTGAAGCTTCCAGAGAACCGAAGAGGAGGCGGAGTGGGGCCACGAGGGCCCCACACACCAGGGCGGCGTGGCCTAGGCCCTAGCCGCGCCCCCTATGTGGGAGGAGCCCCTGGCAGCCCCCTGACGACGCCCCTTCGCCTATATAAAGCCTCGGGACGGAAAACCCTAGAGGAGTTGGTAAATTTCCAGAAAGAGTTCCGCAGTTCCGCCGCCACCACCGACGAATTTCGGGGGACAGAAGTCTCTGTTCCGGTACCCTGCCGGGACGGGGAAGTGCCCCCGGAGCCATCTCCATCGGTCTCCATTGCCATCTCTGCCGTCTCCATCGACCTCACTACCATCTCCATCAACCTTGCTGTCTCCTATGATGAGGAGGGAGTAGTTCATCCCCGGGGCTGAGGGCTGTACCGGTAGCTATGTGGTTCACCTCTCTCTCCCATGATGTGATCTTTATGTGATTGTGAGCTTTGTATCATGTTGAATAAGTAGATGCTACTCTTCATCTATGTGTACTCTAGTGGTGTTATTAAAGTAATCTATTCCTCCTGCCATGGTGTAACAGTGACAGTGTGTGCATCATGGTGGTACTTGGTCTAGGCTACGATTGTGATCTCTTATGGATTATGAGAATAATTATCACTATGATAGTATTGAAGTGATCTATTCCTCCTTTCATGGTGTAATGTTGACAGTGTGTGCACTGTGTTAGTACTTGGTCTAAGTTGCAATAATAATTATCTTGAGTTGTGATTTGATTTGGATATCTCTATGAGTGGTGTTTGTCAAGTACTTGATGAACTTTAAGGGGTGCTTCTGTAGCCACTACGCAATGATTAGTGTTATTCAATAGGAGAGTAATTCAGAGTAGCATAGTGAAGAGAAGTTATTTATTTGTTCAATTATGTTATATTTGTTGGGAGTGTGTCCACTAGTGAAAGTATGATCCCTAGGCCTTGTTTCCAAGCATTGCACACTGTTTACTTACTGTTTTGTTACATGTTTGCTCGCAACGATATTTATTTCAGATTACAGTTACTACTTATAATCATCACTACCACTTGTATTTCACTATCTCTTCGCCGAACTAGTGCACCTATACATCTGACAAGTGTATTGGGTGTGTTGGGGACACAAGAGACTTTCTGTATCGTAATTGCAGGGTTTTTTGAGAGGGATAGCTTTTACCTCTTCCTCCCTGAGTTCGCTAAACCTTGGGTGATCCACTTAAGGGAAACTTGCTGCTGCTCTACAAACCTCTGCACTTGGAGGCCCAACACTGTCTACAAGAATAGACGCGTGCGTAGACATCAGTCAACCTTTCTCCAGGTTTCATCGTTTGGGTCGGGCCACGCGGCTTTGCAGAAGTCGATTTGCTCGATCCAGAGGGATAAAAAAGAAATAGTCGCGTTAATTCATATTTATTCAAATCACTAAATTTGTATCACCAGAGGCTCAATGTATATATATACCTCATCGGATGTGTTTGTTTGCAATTCAGGATCGTTGTTTGTTTGCCCTCTGGCAAACGTTTCAATGTCCACTTGACCTTCACCTTCACCTTCATCATCAAGGTTTAGATATGAAGAAACATCGTATTCTTCATCTACTGGCGGCACATAGGGAATATCACCGTGTATGATGCCGTTTATATGTTCTTCAGCATCCGGATCATATCCATCCAAAATCGGGTCTCTACCGTCCGCCATGTCATTCCTGAAGATAGGTAAAAGAAGTTAGTGGAAATTTTACTTGGCAAACGGGTATTTACATGACCAAAAAAGGCCTTTTTTATAAATCACTAACTTCTAACTATTTTACTAACTACTAACTTCTAACTATTTTACTAACTACTATCTTCAAACTATTTTACTACTACTAACTATATATTTACATGACAAAAAAAGGCCGGCCGGCTCACCGCCGAGACGCTGGTGGCTCACCGAGAGGGTTCTCGGTGAGCCACCACCGTCTCGGCGGTGAGCCGGCCAGCCTTTCTTTAAAATTACTAACAATGCTATAGTTAGTAGTAAAATATTTTATTAGAGGCAATAATTAGTAAATAACACATGTTATTTTAAACTATTTCTAAACTACATACTATTTAACTAAATTACACATGTTATTTTACACACTGAAATTACTTGATAAAAAATCTACTAACTTACTACTAAAAAATCCTACTAACTCACTACTAAAAAAATCTACTAACTTACTACTAAAAAAATCTACTAACTTACTACTAAATAATCTACTAACTTACTACTAAAAAAATCTACTAACTTACTACTAAAAAATCTACTAACTTACTACTTATAAAATCTACTAATTAACTTAATTACTACTAAGTTTTTATTACTACACATACTAACCCTTTTTTTACTCCGTACTAACCCTATTTTTTTATACTCTATACTAACCCTAATATTTATATTACTCTATAAAAAAGTAATACAACATATTATTATTATTACTCTATAAAAAAGTAATACTACTCACTAGGTCCGGCTGGAGGCAGCGCGTACAGTGGCGCGGCAGGCGGCCGACCGGGAGGTGGCGGCGTGCGGCGAGGGGCGGCGGTGCGGCGCGTACTGGTGAGATCGAGGGCGGCGCATGGCGCGAGGGCGCGGCGAGGGCGGCGCGAGGGCACGACGAGGGCGGCGCGAGGGTAGCAACAACGGCAACAACAGCGAGCACGAGGCTGACGGTGGCGAGCGCGAGGGCGACGGCCGATGGCGAGTGGCTTCCACTTAGAGCTTTCGTCTTGAGTGCGCGCCTTCGTCTTCGTGAGTGGAAACGGCAGCGGTGCACGCACGGTTTTATATTTTCGGGGCTTTAGTCCCGGTTGGTCTCACCAACCGGGACTAAAGACCCCTTTTAGTCCCGTCTGGTGAGACCAACCGGGACTAAAGCCTTTTTTGCATGGCTTTTGGTTTGCGCGCGCAGGGACCTTTAGTCCCAGTTCGGCTAACCAACCAGAACTAAGGGGTGTCTTTAGTCCCGGTTGGTGAGGAAAACCGGGACTAAATGTCATTTTCCAGTGTTAATCGATTAAAATGTCTTTAAAAGCACAAAAACTTACAAAATTCATAGCTAATTCATTTCAAATCAGAAAAATACAAATAATATATCAAAATGTTCATAAAAATAAAATCTTATAATATAAATCCTCCAAATGTAATAACTAGTTAATTTAAATTAGTTTGGGTCATTTGTTTAGGTATTTAGGGTTTTGATTCCAGTGGAAGTTGGGAAAATTTGAACTACAGCTGCATCATAGTTTGCCCATGATTTTCTAAAAAAATCATTTTCAGGTTTATATTGGTATGGCAAACAAATTTCATGTTGGGAGTTTTGAATTTCTATGCATAAAAAAACCATTTTCCATTTAGTAAGTGTCAAAATAGGGTTTTTTGTGAAGGAAGTACTGAAAATACAGTATAAAACAAGACCACCCTAATTTTCAAAAATATTAGGACACATTATATGTATGTGTCACCAATTGTTTGTGTGTTTGCAGGTTGGGATCAACCTTCGACAAAAAAGACAAACTCCTGCCAATTCAGTAGGAAGCGGGGTAAATTTGAACTACAGCTCCATCATGGCTTCCCCATGATTTTTTGGAAAAAATCATTTTTAGGTACAAAACATGTTGTTTTATCAGAGATACACAAAGAGTTTTGCAAAATATGACCCCTAGCTAAGAACTGTCATGCCCGCCGCTTTGACCGTATTTTGCATCGACCAAAAGAAATGAAAAAAAAATCAAAAAATGTAAAACCTTCGCATTGTGTCATGTTAAGTGACCTAGTTGTGAGGAAAAATTTAATAAACTTGGACTATTGCAAATATTTTAGAAAACCCTTCTCAGAAATGATCTATCTTGTACGAAGTTTCTTGGCTTTCAAGCCACATGAGCTAGGTATGACTGAAATCATGGTATAGTTTGTTCAAATGACCCCATATTGTACACATGTGTGCATATTGGGATGGCAAACGAATTTCATGTTGGGATTTTTCAATTTCTATGCATACAAAAACCATTTTCCATTTATTAAGTGTTAAAATAGGGTTTTTTGTGAAGGAATTATTGAAAATACATTAGAAAACAAGAGAACCCTAATTTTCAAAAATATTAGGACACATTATATGTATGTATCACCAATTGTTTGTGTGTTTGAAGGTTGGGATTAACCTTCGACAAAAAAGACAAACTCCTGCCAATTCATTAGGAAGCGGGGTAAATTTGAACTACAGCTCCATCATGGCTTCCCCATGATTTTTTGAAAAAAATCATTTTTAGGTACAAAACATGTTGTTTTATCAGAGATACACAAAGAGTTTTGCAAAATATGACCCCTAGCTAAGAACTGTCATGCCCGCCGCTTTGACCGTATTTTGCATCGACCAAAAGAAATGAAAAAAAAACAAAAAATGTAAAACCTTCGCATTGTGTCATGTTATGTGACCTAGTTGTGAGGAAAAAAATTAATAAACTTGGACTATTGCAAATATTTTAGAAAACCCTTCTCAGAAATGATCTATCTTGTACGAAGTTTCTTGGCTTTCAAGCCACATGAGCAAGGCATGACTGAAATCATGGTATAGTTTGTTCAAATGACCCCATATTGTACACATGTGTGCATATTGGGATGGCAAACGAATTTCATGTTGGGAGTTTTCAATTTCTATGCATACAAAAACCATTTTCCATTTATTAAGTGTTAAAATAGGGTTTTTTGTGAAGGAATTATTGAAAATACATTAGAAAACAAGAGAACCCTAATTTTCAAAAATATTAGGACACATTATCTGTATGTATCACCAATTGTTTGTGTGTTTGAAGGTTGGGATCAACCTTCGACATAAAAGACAAACTCCTGCCAATTCATTAGGAAGCGGGGTAAATTTGAACTACAGCTCCATCATGGCTTCCCCATGATTTTTTGAAAAAAATCATTTTAAGGTACAAAACATGTTGTTTTATCAGAGATACACAAAGAGTTTTGCAAAATATGACCCCTAGCTAAGAACTGTCATGCCCGCCGCTTTGACCGTATTTTGCATCGACCAAAAGAAATGAAAAAAAAAATCAAAAAATGTAAAACCTTCGCATTGTGTCATGTTAAGTGACCTAGTTGTGAGGAAAAAATTTAATAAACTTGGACTATTGCAAATATTTTAGAAAACCCTTCTCAGAAATGATCTATCTTGTACGAAGTTTCTTGGCTTTCAAACCACATGAGCTAGGTATGACTGAAATCATGGTATAGTTTGTTCAAATGACCCCATATTGTACACATGTGTGCATATTGGGATGGCAAACGAATTTCATGTTGGGAGTTTTCAATTTCTATGCATACAAAAACCATTTTCCATTTATTAAGTGTTAAAATAGGGTTTTTTGTGAAGGAATTATTGAAAATACATTAGAAAACAAGAGAACCCTAATTTTCAAAAATATTAGGACACATTATATGTATGTATCACCAATTGTTTGTGTGTTTGAAGGTTGGGATCAACCTTCGACAAAAAAAACAAACTCCTGCCAATTCATTAGGAAGTGGGGTAAATTTGAACTACAGCTCCATCATGGCTTCCCCATGATTTTTTGAAAAAAATCATTTTTAGGTACAAAACATGCTGTTTTATCAGAGATACACAAAGAGTTTTGCAAAATTTCACCCCTAGCTAAGATATGTCATGCCTGCCGGTTTGACCGTATTTTGCATCGACCAAAAGAAATTAAAAAAAATCAAAAAATGTAAAACCTTCGCATTGTGTCATGTTATGTGACCTAGTTGTGAGGAAAAAATTTAATAAACTTGGACTATTGCAAATATTTTAGAAAACCCTTCTCAGAAATGACCTATCTTGTACGAAGTTTCTTGGCTTTCAAGCCACATGAGCTAGGTATGACTGAAATCATGGTATAGTTTGTTCAAATGACCCTATATTGTGCACATGTGTGCATATTGGGATGGCAAACAAATTTCATGTTGGGAGTTTTCAATTTCTATGCATAAAAAAATCTTTTTCCATTTATTAAGTGTTAAAATAGTATTTTTTGTGAAGGAAGTACTGAAAATACATTAGAAAACAAGAGAACCCTAATTTTTAAAAATATTAGGACACATTATATGTATGTATCACCAATTGTTTGTGTGTTCGAAGGTTGGGATCAACCTTCGACAAAAAAGACAAACTCCTGCCAATTCATTAGGTAGCGGGGTAATTTTGAACTACAGCTCCATCATGGCTTCCCCATGATTTTTTGAAAAAATCATTTTTAGATACAAAACATGTTGTTTTATTAGAGATACACAAAGAGTTTTACAAAATTTGACCCCTAGCTAAGAATTGTCATGCCCGCCATTTTGACCTCGTTTCTAGAAAGGGTTAACGGGGTAAAGCGGGGGTATGGCATAAGAAAAGTATAAAGACATTTTTTTATTAATTGGACTAGTTAGTATGTGACATAAGAAGACTATGTGCAAAGGTTTTTCATTTTTTTAATTTTTTTGGAATTATCTGTGATTTGTTTGGTGTCAATTTTTTCCCGCCTTATTTCTTCCCGCCAATTGTTCCCACCCCTTCCTGCTTCTGTCTTCCCGTCTCCTGTCTTCCCGCCATTTCTTCCCCCCGCTTCCCGCCATTTCTTCCCGCCATGTCTCACTATATATATGTAGGCTGACCTGGCCACCATTATCATATCTACAATCTCTCATCACTCTCCCATGGCTTACACCGTACCCACTCTAACCTACCAGCAGGCGGAGGAGCTTTGCGCCTCGAACTACCCTTGCCCACTGGGCTACCGCGTCCCCGCCGGCTGGAGCCTAAGCACCGGAGGCGTGCCGGTCCCTCCCGTCCCTCATGGTACTGCACGCCGGGCGGCCATCATAAACCACTACTACCTCGACCTCACGCCGGAGCAGCGGATGAATCCCCGCTGGCATCCCGACAACCAGCAGACTTGGGACGCCTTCTTCATCAATCAGCGTGAGAGGGCGCTTGCCAGGTACCAGGAGGACGGTCTGCCTCCTGGGAACTTCCATGAGGCCGACCGTCGGCTATGGTGGGGCGGCCGGACTCTACAGAGCATCATGGACTACATCACGTCCGGCGATATCCCCGCTTGCGCTACCCTTACTACCAGTCCAAGCGTCCGACGACAGCGACGATGTCCGACGATGACGACGGCGACTACGATGACTACGAGGACGAGTATTATAGTCCTAGGCAGGAGTATGACTAAACATGAGCCACATCATTGGCTAGGACGAATGGTTCACCTTTGTACCCAAGTTAGGTGTCATCCACTGTTAGTCTTTGTACCCAAGTTGGGTGTCATCCACATCATTGGTTGTAGTTCAAATTTCATGTATCGTCAGTGGTATCTCAAATCAATCAAATCATACGAAAATGGACACCAAACACATCACAGATAATTCACATGATTGGTGATCCATACAAAGTTTGGAACAAAATTTCCTCAACAAAATTTGGTACAATAAATTATTACACATCATTTCTTCGCTTGTCTAACCATGGAGCATCCTCATCATTTAACTTCATGCTTGGGTCAGTGTTCACTTTGAAGGGCAGAATTTCACCAAACTTATTATAATCTTCTGACATGTCTGTCTTGTCCTCCACTCCCACGATGTTTTTTCCCTGAAACAACTATGTGGCACTTCGGATCATCGCATGATATACTCGTTTTCGTATCTTTCCTTTTTCTCGGTTTGCTACTTAAAATGTCCTTCACATAGAAAACCTGAGCGACATCTTTGGCTAGGACGAATGGTTCATCAAGGTAACCAAGATTGTTGAAATCCACCATTGTCATTCCATACTGCTCGTCGACCTTTACCCCGCCTCCTGTCAGCTTGAACCATTTACACCAAAATAAAGGGACCTTAAAGGAAGGTCCATAGTCAAGTTCCCATATATCCTCTATGTAACCATAATATGTGTCCGTTCGCCCACTGTCGGTTGCTGCATCAAAGCGGACACCACTGTTTTGGTTGGTGCTCTTTTTATCTTGGGAGATTGTGTAAAATGTATTCCCATTTATCTCGTACCCTTGGAAAGTCGATATAGTCGAAGATGGTGACTTGGCCAACATGTACAGCTGATCTCCAACATCATTGTCACTCATGAGATGTGTTCGCAACCAATCGCCGAAAGTCGCCATGTGGAACTGTCTAATCCAAGATTCAGGCTGCCCCAGGTTGTTTGAGCATAAAATATTCGTGTGTTCCTCGAAGTACAGAGCCACCAAGCTGGAATTTTGTAGAACTGTGTGGTGTGCTTGAGTCATAGAATGGCCGTCCATACATATCATTGATTTCCTTCCGATCATGCCTTTTCCACTTAGCCTCCCCTCGTGCCGCGATTGAGAAAGACCAATCAGCTTAAGGTCAGGAACAAAGTCAACACAAAACTCAATTACCTCCTCTGTTCTATAGCCCTTGGGGATGCTTCCTTCTGGCCTAGCACGGTTACGAACATATTTCTTTAATACTCCCATGAACCTCTCAAAGGGGAACATATTGTGTAGAAATACAGGACTGAGAATGGAAATCTCTTCGACTAGGTGAACTAGGAAGTGCGTCATAATATTGAAGAAGGATGGTGGGAACACCAACTCAAAATTGACAAGACATTGGACCACATCGTTCTGTAACCGTGGTAGATTTTCTGGATTGATTACCTGCTGAGAGATTGCATTGAGGAATTCACATAGCTTCACAATGGCTACTCGAACATTTTCCGGTAGGAGACCCCTCAAAGCAACCGGAAGCAATTGCGTCATAATCACGTGGCAGTCGTGAGACTTTAGGTTTTGGAACTTTTTCTCCGCCATATTTTTTATTCCCTTTATATTAGACGAGAAGCCAGACGGGACCTTGATACTGCTCATGCATTCAAAAAAGATGACCTTCTCTTCTTTGGTAAGAGCGTAGCTGGCACGACCTTGAAACCATTCTGGATGCTGGTCTTCTGGGTCTTTCAAACGTTGCTGGCCCTACCGTGCTTCCTTTGTATCATTTGTCTTCCCATACACGCCCAAGAAGCTTAGCAGGTTCACGCAAATATTCTTCATAACATGCATCACGTCGATTGCAAAGCGGACATCTAGGACTTTCCAATATTCTAGCTCCCAAAATATAGATTTCTTCTTCCACACGAGTGCGTGCCCATCAGCTCCCTGTGGAACTGATTGTCCGCCAGGACCCTCCAAAGATGACTTTCAAATCCTTGACCATATCAAATACATCAGCACCATTACGTTCCGTAGGCTTCGTCCGGTGATCTGCCTTGCCATTGAAATACTTGCCTTTCTTCCTTAAGTTATGTTGTCGGGCAAGAAATTGACGATGCCCTAGGTACACATTCTTCTTACAATTTTCCAAATATATACTTTTAGTCTCATGTAAGCAGTGTGTGTATGCCTTGTATCCCTTGTTTGTATGTCCCAAAAGGTTACTAAGAGCAGACCAATCATTGATAGTTACGAAAAGCAACGCTCGTAGGTCAAATTCCTCTTCTTTGTGCTCATCCCACACACGTACACCAGGTCTGCCCCACAACTATAAAAGTCATCAACTAATGGCCTTAGGTACACATCAATGTCGTTGCCGGTTTGCCTTGGGCCTTGGATGAGCCCTGGCATCATAATGAACTTCTGCTTCATGCACAACCAAGGATGAAGGTTGTAGATGCATAGAGTCATGGGCCAGGTGCTATGACTGGAGCTCTGCTCGCCAAAAGGATTCATGCTGAAAGAGCATGTGCCCCCATGTGTGGTTTTGGTAATTAATGACAATCCCTATGGACTAATATTTGCATTGAGTTATATTTATAGGACTTGTCCGTAGACAATGCTTGAGCCATATGTTGGTTTCAAGGGTGTAAGAAGATGAAGATAAAGAAGATTATTCAATTACCAAGGTGTTATTCAAGGAGTGATCCAAAGATTGGTCTAAGGGAGTTGAGCCTATAGAAGACATCATCATTGTGAAGGAAGAAGATGAAGTCCAATGTTGATCAAGTCGAAGCGCAAGTTCAAGATAGGCATATAGAAGATATCATTTGCTTGAAGCTCGGTGTCCATTTGGTGTTAATGGAGATGTGAAGATATTTCTACTAGTGTCTCTCCCATAGTGAAGTATGGGGGAACAATCCACAAGACTTCACCGAGCAAGCGCAATCAAGAAAGGTAGTCCAACTTGAGAAGATCAAGATCGTCACTATCTAGCTCAAGTGGAATGCACAAGGCAAAGGTATGATCTTGATAGGGTTTCTTTCTTACCGGTCTCATAGTGTTTGGGAGACCGGGTTTTAGGATCGATAGCCGTACTATCAAGAGGGGCTCTCGAGTGAGTAACTTAATCGTATCGTTCGGAGAGAGCTCAAACCTTTGCATACTTGGCATTATCTTTTTTGGTTCTTATTTGGCTTTTATCCATGTGAGGTTCTAGAGCTTGTGGTTATTTCCATGACAAGCTCTAGCTCATCAAAAAGGGATTTTGTATGGAACTCTAATTGCATTTTTGGTGTTTGGAGGTTTTACCGGTTCATCTTTATAGCTAAGTCAAACCTTTTATCATTTGGTTTCATCCTCCTTTGTTGTACTATGATGTTTATATGGATGATGTTGTAGAGCTCATTGTGTTAATTCAAACGAGCCCAAGATCATCGAAAACGAAGTCCGGATGCAAAAGTTATCGTTGTTTTCGTATTGCTCGCTCTTCCTGGGCGGATTATCCGGTCCAGTTTTGAAATATCCGGCCGAAATATGTGCAGTTTGCCAACTTCTGGTCCTTAGCCGTTTTCAGGGGTGGCCGGATTATCCGGCCCAGTTTTGAAATATCCGGCTGAAATATCCGGCCCCAAATCTGGACGACGTGCGCAAAGTCCTTAGCAGTTTTGGCGGGGGGGGGGGTGGAATATCCGGTCCAAACTTGGACCGGAATATCCGGCCTGCAGTACTGCAACGGCTACAATCCCGGGAGGGGTATAAATACCCCTCCCCTTCTTCAAGCTTGGGTTAGCTTGTTTTCCCCCTCTCTCTCCCTCCATTGTTGACCTTGGAAAGCTTGCCCATCTCTCAATTCCTCCCATAATTCTTGCATATCTTTGAGGGAAAAGAGAGAGGAAATCTAGATCTATATTTCCACCAATCACTTTCTCCTCTTTGTGAGGGGAACCCATTGGATCTAGATCTTGGAGTTCTTTGTGGATTTCTTCCTTTGTTCTTCCTCTCATATCCCTCCATAGCATTTGTTGCTTTGGTAGGATTTGGGAGAGAAGGATTTGAGCACTTCGTGTGTCCTTGCCATTGCATCGGTTGCATCGGTTTGAGTTCTCCTCGGAGATTCGGTGGTGAAAAGTTCGTTGAGCTTTTTTACTCTTGGGTTCTTGGAACCCTAGATGGCTTAGTGGCTTAGTGGATTACTTGGGGACCTCCAATTAAGTTGTGGAGATCTTCCCAAGCTTTGTGGTGCCTCCGTGGTAATTACTTGGGGACCTCCAATTAAGTTGTGAAGATCTTCCCAAGCTTTGTGGTGCCTTAGTAACGATTCTTGGGAGGCTCCAATTGAGTTGTGGAGATTGACCCAAGCTTGTACAGGTTCAGTGACCGCCCTCAAGTGTCCCATAGTGGTCGGGTCTTCCATCTTGGTGGGAGGGCTCGAGGAGATTACGGTGAGCCTCCGTGGCGTTTGGGGAGCCTTGTGCCTCTACACCGCTCCAACGGAGATTTACACTCGCAAGGGCGTGAACTTCGGGATACATCGTTGTCACCACGTGCCTCAGTTATTTCTATACCCGAGCTCCTTTACTTATGCAATTTACTTTGTGATAGCCTTCGTGCTTGAAGTTTATATATCTTGCTATCACATAGATGCCTATCTTGTCTAGCATAAGCTAGTCATTAACCCGTGCATCCGCACGGGCCACTATTAAAATTTCTAAGATTATATTTTTATAAGGCGTGTTCATATACCGTAATTGTAAGGTTTTATATATTGTGATGAAACTATGAGAGTCTACTTTTGTTTGGACATGGCATCACCTATAATTTGTTTATCCTAGTAAAACCACGTGTGCTTTTATTATCATGCTTTTCAAAGACTTAAAGAATCATGTACCAATTGGATTCTAGAAAGCAAAAACTAATAATATTACTATTGCCATCCCTTTATTAGACAATTTAGTTATACTAAAATAACTATTATAAGTATATATTAATACTCGTTTAAGTATGCTTCGAGAAGGTCGCTACAAATGTCGATTAAGAAATGGCTATTTCTATGTTGACCAATAAATAGTGCACATCTTTAGACTATTTGAGATCTTGGAACTAAACATAGAGAAAGATCAAAAAAAAATTTTTGCTTAGACTTGCTATACGAAATCAAATTACCTTTGGTAAGTGCTTTTTTTAAGGAATTCAACAACAGTACATCCTGAAAGATCCAAACACCTGCACCACATAGTTTCTTCTACAACAGGTGTGCTCAGCGAGTTATCATGCCGCTATAAGAAATTCAGAGAGAGAGAAAATCAATACTACCATGGACACAAAACGATTGACCATGCTTTCATATCGTCGGAGTATGCAGAGCGTCCTACATGGAGATTATCCTCACCGTTTGGCTAGCAGGCGGGACAGATAGATCGCACTGCCGCGTGAGAGAGAGGTAGCTACGGTGACACAGCTAGGCATATATCATTGATCTGGCGGGATGTTGTGTCCGTCGCTTCCAATCCAGCAACGACGGCGGACACTGCGATCCTCGATGCATGCAAGGAGAGATGGTCATCTACAGTCAGGAGCGGGTGAGCAAACGTTTGAAGGTCTTAATGTTCCATCGACCTTTAGAAGAGGAGAGGTGGCGAGATCGGCATCAATGGCGGCGGGGAGTGTTTTATGTGTTTAGATTACGGACAGATTGGAGGCATGCGTGCGTGCGGTAGAGGTAAAAGAAAAGCATATTTAATCTGACGGCTACTGTTGGCTAAAAGACTAATCATACGGTTGGAAATTCCTAAAACGTGAGGATCATACGTTTTACAGCCTGAATATCAGACACAATGTATATCATGTATGTGCTAGGGATGATGTACATCTCTTAATTAATGCAAGGTGGAGTGGACTTGCCTGGTAAAAATACAAAAGGTTGTGCAGCTCTATGATGCCATCACAGTCCTCTCAAAAAAAAGGACGCGATCTCAGTAGGGAATTTCATCAAACACGTGAAAGATCCAAACACCTGCACCACATAGTTTCTTCTACAACAGGTGTGCTCAGCGAGTTATCATGCCGCTATAAGAAATTCAGAGAGAGAGAAAATCAATACTACCATGGACACAAAACGATTGACCATGCTTTCATCTCGTCGGAGTATGCAGAGCGTCCTACATGGAGATTATCCTCACCGTTTGGCTAGCAGGCGGGACAGATAGATCGCACTGCCGCGTGAGAGAGAGGTAGCTACGGTGACACAGCTAGGCATATATCATTGATCTGGCGGGATGTTGTGTCCGTCGCTTCCAATCCAGCAACGACGGCGGACACTGCGATCCTCGATGCATGCAAGGAGAGATGGTCATCTACAGTCAGGAGCGGGTGAGCAAACGTTTGAAGGTCTTAATGTCCCATCGACCTTGAGAAGAGGAGAGGTGGCGAGATCAGCATCAATGGCGGCGAGGGAGTGTTTTGTGTGTTTAGATTACGGACAGATTGGAGGCGTGCGTGCGTGCGGTAGAGGTAAAAGAAAAGCATATTTAATCTGACGGCTACTGTTGGCTAAAAGACTAATCATACGGTTGGAAATTCCTAAAACATGAGGATTAACGTGGTGCCTCGTATGGTGCCTCCAATTAGTAAATATAAGATTGTTGGTGCACATAGGTGAACCTAGTTTGTTTAGGTTTTGTATGCTTGGCAAATTAAACATTAGTTTTATTTCGCATTTGTCAAACCTCTCGTAAAAGTTTTAAATCGCCTATTCACCTCCCCTCTAGGCGACATCCTTATCCTTTCAATTGGTCTCAGAGCAAGGTCTCTCATTTTTAGGCTTCACCGCCTTGAGAGCAAAGATGTCGGCTAGGGGATTAGTGCACAATGACACCTTTATATTTGATGGCACTAATTATGATATATGGAAAATTTGTTTGCTTAATCATTTTCGTGATATGGACCCAAATATAGAGAGAATTTTAGATATGGGTTTCTCTCCTCCTAAGGATTCCCAAAGTCTATCTTTAGAGGAGAAGAGAAACTCTTATCTTAATTCTTGAGCTACTAATGTGCTTTTCGATGTTGTGATCAATGCAGTTATTTATGCAATCATGCCTTTCTATAACGCTCATGAGTTTTGGACAAAGATTCAAGAAAAATATGATGTGTCCAACACTATTGAGGATGATTGTATTCCCTCCACTTCCGGCCGTGATGAACTCTCATCCACCTCACCAATGTGTGGAAAGACACAAGGTAATGATATGGTGAGTGGTGATGAATATTGCAATGTTGATAGTAAGCTTACTTGTGATGAGCGTTCATCTCTATCTCATTGCAATGCTTCATCTTTGGACTTTAACACTTCTAGCACCATAAATGCTTTACATTCTTGTGTTGATAGTCCTTGCATATCATGTGTATGCTCTTTGAACACATGTCATAATGATATGCTTACTTCGTCTTGTTTCCATGATACAAATATTTCTACTTCCTCTAGTTGTTGTGTGTCTAACAATGTAGAGGAAAACAAATATTCCATGGGCCAAGACAAGATTTTAATTAGGGCTTCAATTGATTCTTCTTCATCATCTCTTGGTTCCCACATGTGCCTTATGGCTAGGTCTTCAAAGGTAACTCCTACTTTGGAACCCAATATATCTAGTGATGATGATGAGGATAATGAACAAGAGGATGATGACTTTGCCTCTTTAATTGAGAAGAGTGAAATGTTTTTTCATGCTATTCGTAAGAATAAAATTGCTTGCTCTTACTTCTATAAGATTTTGGCTATTGCCACCGAGAGCAATAAAATTATTGAGGAGCATGAGCATACCATTTTTAAAATGCAAGGTCATGCCCGTGATTACGCGGATGAGATCGCGGATCTAAAAGATGCTCTAGAAGAAGAACAAACCACTAAGGAATCTCTTGAGGAGACCTTTACCTTAGAGTTATCTAAAATAAATAAATCCTATGATAGAACTCTTGTGGTGGCAAATTATTTTGAAACTAAATATGAAGAGCTTGTAGTTACTTATGCTAAACTCCTTGAGAATGTTGTGCTTCTTAAAAATGACTCTAGGGTCATTTCGTGTGAGCCCATCATTCTCACCGAGTCGCATGAGCAACTTAAAGCTTCAAATTCAAATGGGCTTACTAAATTGCCTTCTCCGCTTTCCATTAGTGATGATGCTTGTGCTACTAACTCTACTTCTTGTGAAGCATCTATCTTGAAGGAGAATGTTGAGCTAAGGGCTCAACTTGATTTGCTAATTAGCAATTATGGGAAATTGGAAGAAAATCATGGAAAGCTCTCTAGCTCCCATGAGGATCTTCTAGCTTCCCATGATAGGCTAAAATTAGCTCATGAGGCTATTATGTCAAAGGTAAGCTCTAGTGAGCCTCATGTGGACATTTGCACTACTTCTCAAAATGTCATATTGCCTTGTGCTAGTCCTAGTAATTCATCCACTCATAACATTGCTACATCTTGTGATGAATTACTTTCCTTTCCTTGTTGCTCTAACAATGAAGCTTCTACTTCCTCTAGTACTTGTGTTGTTACTAACTATGTAGAGGAAATCTAAGAGCTCAAGGCCCAAAGTCTCTTCCTTGAAGAAAGACTTGGTAAAGAGTCATGAAGGGAAATCCAAACTCGACAATATGTTGAGTGTGCAAAAATCCCCCAATGACAAGAGTGGACTTGGGTTTATCTCCAACAACAACAAGAAGTCCACGGTTAACAAGAAGAAGAAGGGCCAAGGACAAGTCAAAGATCCGGCCAAGATTGTTTGCTTCGAGTGCAAAATTGAAGTGCACCATGTTAGATCTTGCCCTTTGAAGAAGAAGGCACTAGTTGGGAAGCAACAAGGGAAGTGGCCTCAAGTTCAAGGTCATGCTCAACCTCGAGTTGAAGAAATGCCACTTCCCAAGAAGAATCAAGCTAATGCTCCCATTGCGAAGAAATCAAGTGAGAAGAAGGTGAAGAAAAGAACTTACTACATATGCCGTGAGAAGGGTCACCTTTCTTTTTCATGCACTATGGGTAACTCATCCAACCCTATCATAATTGATGATGCTTATTCCCTTCGCAAGGACAAGGTTGGCAATGTGTTTGCCAAATTTGTTGGTACTCAAAGTGGTGTCGAGAAAAAAACCATTTGGGTTGCTAGGCCTATTGTGACTAACCTCTTAGGACCCAACTTGGTTGGGGACCAACAAGCCAAAACTTGATCAATAGGTGTTTGTTGGAGGGCATTAGAGACTTGGCTATATCATGAAGAATTAAGGGATCTTCATCAATATATTGTCTCAAGTCAAGTCAATTGGATTATCTTGTTTATATCATATATCCAATGTTCCTCTTTGCAGTAACATGTACTCAACTTATCTACATTGAAAGTTCATCGCCCCTTTTGCATGTGTTGGTTGTGTTCCATTACATGTGTTGGTATATGTTGTGCTACCTACTTGTTTTATTTTGATTAATCAAGTATGTACTTGTGGGTTTGCATACCATGTATGTGTGTTTGTGTTTGAGCCTTATTGCATCTTCTTTTATATTATTTGGCTCTTTTGAGAGACTAATGGACTATCCCATTTTGGGGGGGTGATATGCTTTGGCACTTCACAATCCTAAATATGTGTGCACATGAGGAATACCACTGAGTATTTATTTTTTAAATTACCTAGTCTCTATGTGGTATGTCATGCTCATGAGAAATTCAAATTCTATAATGTCCATTAATCATCTCATGTTGGATTTTATTTGCCTCTTGTGAAAATAAATGCTTTATCACATTATGGGGGAGTAATATGCTTTGTGAATACTACAAACCAATAAAATGTGTATATTTGAGGTTGTGTCACATAGTGTTGATATTGCAAATTATCTTTCTTCTATGTGACATGTTTGCTCAAACAAGTTTCAATTTGCCAAATTGTTTTATTGCTCTTGTTTTGGATCTTGTTTGTGAGATACATTCTTGGTAGGGTTTTCCTAAAATGTGGAATTCTACATCAAAGTTGGAAAACCATTTGCTTCAAGTTATCCTAATCATTGCTTTGCATGATTGTTTAACTATTTTAGTCTATCAAGAATATCTTCTTTAGAATGGTGTTTAATTCTTATCCTTTTCATATGCTTCTTGTTGTGAAGATGATCTTGGTTTTATGTGTAAAATACCATCGGGAAATTAATAACTCCAAATACCTCTTGTCCTTGGACAATTGGTACTTTATCATGTGGTATATATATATTGATCATCTTTACATTGGCTATTGTTTTTAATTACCTTATCTCTTGCCAAGAAATATAATTGTTTTATTTCCCATTGTCTTCCTTGACTCTTGTGAGTCCATTTGATTTTGTTGAACTTATTTTATGTTATTCTTAATGTAGGTAGAGATGATGATCCCATTTGTATGCATTTTGTATTCAAATGCAAAATCATAAATAATGCACTAATCTTGGGGGAGCTCTCCTATATTTTCTATAACATACTCTTGCGGCTTATTTCAATTGGTATTGGTTATTGTTGGAAGACAAATCTTTTGTTTTTGGTACTTAGTGTGCCATCATAAAAGAGTGGAGAGTTTGGTTTGTTTGTTGGAACCTTGCTCTCTTTGGGAGAATGGCTATCTCTTTTCTTGATTTTTGCTCTATATTCTTAAAATGAGATAAGTCATCGGGCATGTGTGTTTTAGTGATCCTTTAGGCTCATTGGCGTTTGCTTTGTTCACTTGGTGGACTTTGGAGTCAATCTTGTGTTGAGTTAATTCTTTGATATAATTTGGACAACCTTTAGTTCTTCACACCTTTGTATGACTTCTTGGTCTTCTTGGTGTTTTGTCCAAATTGTATCTCTTTTGGCTCTTGAAAGTCTTGTGCATGCATATTTACTAAATGTATACTCTATGGCATGCTTTGCTTTCTTTGATCCAATATATAGGGTAAACTCCAATAAATCCTAAATCAGCTAAGAAGTGCATGAAATTCAAGTTCATATCTATATGCACATATTTATGTGGAGCTTGTCCTATATATTGTAGTGTCTCTAACTACTTAGGACCCAATGAGTTTGGGGACCATATTGTACTTGAATTTGTTTTAGGTACATGGGAGTTATATTGGTGCTTATCTCAATACTTAGTTTGAAGTGGTGACTAGTTGATAATTTGTGGCAAGCTAGGATTATTGAAGAACTCCTATCTACTACATCCTTCCAATGGTATCTCGGTAACAAGTATCTTATTCATGCATACTTTTCTAGCATCTAACCTTGTGTGGGTCATTTCATGGCATGAAAATCTTTATTTGCAAAGATCTTAATGATACCTCTCTATTGAAAATGTGAGTAATTTGAGATGAGTGCATTTTTTGGGGAATATATAAAATTATGCTCATAATTCACCCTTCCCAAATATGTCTATCTAGCAATTTTATTGCATATCAATTCCTCAAGTTCCTCACATGTGCAATATTGATGAAAGTGCAAATTTAGTTCTTTCTTTTGGTATACTTATTCGTGATACTTGTCGTTTTTCTCAAAACATCCCAACTATTTTCTTTCCCTTGTTGATATTTGTGATGTCTTTGACTTGTTTGTTGTTGAAGTTCTTCAATATGCAATAACATAAATTGAGCCTTTGGCCATACTTTAAAAGTAAAAATCTCATTGGTATATTGCATGAACTTGTTTAGATATCATGTTTTATTCTTTGTATCTATTTTATGTGTACATGTTTCTTTGTGATGATTATCTTTGTGATGTTGTCTACTTAGAAACTTATACACATGAGAGATGATATCTCCTTATTTGATATCTTATTTAAACCTTGTGTGTTGGGATAGAATGCTAAGCAATATCATTCATTGAGGACTATGTGGATACTCTATGTTCATCCTTGTACTAGTCGTATAATATGCTTTGTCATTCCTATCACACATTTCTTTGGTTGAGCCGTTTAATATGTCGGTTCCTTACTTGTTGCTCAACCATTTCTTTGAAGCAAGTGTTAAGCTTAATATCTTTTTATGATCTCTTTCTAATGGTTGCTTTTTAAATGGTATTGAGGGAGTGAGGATTCCATGTTGTGCAATTTGTATTCAAATGCAAATATTCTATCTTGTGCACGTACCTTGGGGAGCTTCCTCATTTCATCTTAAAGCACCATTTTGTGGTTATCACAGTATTTGATGTCACTTGGTATCATTTTGTTTTGAATAATATCGAGGGAGTGATGATTTCATGTTTGTGCACCTTATGCTTCAATTCAAATGGAATATGTTGTGCACAAACCTTGGGTAGCTTCTTCATATTATTTAGAGCATTGTTTTGGTCTTCTCATAATATCTTTATTTGATTCGCTATTTGGATCTTTTGATTGCTATCTTCATTTGTTGGAAGCTTAACCATCTTGTCATCCTATTTTGTTTGCAATCTTTGATCCTCAATATAGTTTGATTTCCTCCAAAATTTTGTCTTTGGATTTGTGCATGTGTTTTCACTCTTTTTGGGTCATGCACACCTTGAGGAGGAACTCTTACTATTGGCCTTCTAAGCCTTTCCGCCCATTTTGGCAATGGATGCCAATGGGGGAGAAGTTTCGAGGGTTTGAAGGGAATTGGGCTTCATGCTTTGGTTTTGTTCTTAAGCATTTTCCTTGCATGCTTTGCATGGTTGAGTATATATAGTGGAAACTCCACCAACAACTTTGGTTGGCAATGTATGCAATGAATTCAAGTTCATTCACACGTGCATAGATTGTGGGGGAGTTTGCTCTTTATATGATGGTTCTACTAACATCACATACTTTTGTAGTATTTGATGTTAGTGTAACCATCTTAGTTCTTTACATTCATTATATAAACCCTCTCAAAGAGATTGTCATCAATTACCAAAATGGGGGAGATTGAAAGAGCATGTGCCCCCATGTGTGGTTTTGGTAATTAATGACAATCCCTATGGACTAATGTTTGCATTGAGTTATATTTATAGTACTTGTCCGTAGACAATGCTTGAGCCATATGTTCGTTTCAAGGGTGTAAGAAGATGAAGATAAAAAATATTATTCAATGACCAAGGTGCTATTCAAGGAGTGATCCGAAGATTGGTCTAAGGGAGTTGAGCCTATAGAAGACATCATCATTATGAAGGAAGAAGATGAAGTCCAATGTTGATCAAGTCGAAGCAAAAGTTTAAGATAGGCATATAGAAGATATTATTTGCTTGAAGCTCGGTGTCCATTTGGTGTTAATGGACATGTGAAGATATTTCTACTAGTGTCTCTCCCATAGTGAAGTATGGGGGAGCAATCCGCAAGACTTCACCGAGCAAGCGCAATCAAGAAAGGTAGTCCAACTTGAGAAGATCAAGATCGTCACTATCTAGCTCAAGTGGAATGCGCAAGGCAAAGGTATGATCTTGATAGGGTTTCTTTCTAACCGGTCTCATAGTGTTTGGGAGACCGGGTTTTAGGATCGATAGTCGTACTACCAAGAGTGGCTCTCGAGTGAGTAACTTAATCGTATCGTTCGGAGAGAGCTCAAACCTTTGCATACTTGGCATTATCATTCTTGGTTCTTATTTGGCTTTTATCCATGTGAGGTTCTAGAGCTTGTGGTTATTTCCATGACAAGCTCTAGCTCATCAAAAACGGATTTCGTATGGAACTCTAATTGCATTTTTGGTGTTTGGAGGTTTTACCGGTTCATCTTTATAGCTAAGTCAAACCTTTTATCATTTGGTTTCATCCTCCTTTGTTGGACTATGATGTTTCTATGGATGATGTTGTAGATCTCATTGTGGTGATTCCAACGAGCCCAAGATAATCAAAAATGGAGTCGGGATGCAAAAGTTATCGCTGTTTTCGTATTGCTTGCTCTTCCTGGGCGGATTATCCGGCCCTATTTTGAAATATCCGGCCTTAAATCTGAGTGATGCGCACTTTGCCAACTTCTGGTCCTTAGCCGTTTTTAGGGGTGGCCGGATTATCCGGCCCAGTTTTGAAATATCCGGCCGAAATATCCGGCCCCAAATTTGGACGACGCGCGCGAAGTCCTTAGCAGTTTTTCGGGGGGGGGGCGGAATATCCGGTCCAAACTTGGACCGGAATATCCGGCCCTGCAGTACTGCAACGGCTACAATCCCGGGAGGGGTATAAATACCCCTCCCCTTCTTCAAGCTTGGGTTAGCTCGTTTTCCCCTCTCTCTCCCTCCATTGTTGACCTTGGAAAGCTTGCCCATCTCTCAATTCCTCCCATGATTCTTGCATATCTTTTAGGGAAAAGAGAGAGGAGATGTAGATCTATATTTCACCAATCACTTTCTCCTCTTTGTGAGGGGAACCCATTGGATCTAGATCTTGGAGTTCTTTGTGGATTTCTTCCTTTGTTCTTCCTCTCATATCCCTTCATAGCATTTGTTGCTTTGGTAGGATTTGGGAGAGAAGGATTTGAGCACTTCGTGTGTCCTTGCCATTGCATCGGTTGCATCGGTTTGAGTTCTCCTCGGAGATTCGATGGTGAAAAGTTCGTTGAGCTTTTTACTCTTGGGTTCTTGGAACCCTAGACGGCTTAGTGGCTTAGTGGATTACTTGGGGACCTCCAATTAAGTTGTGGAGATCTTCCCAAGCTTTGTGGTGGCTCCGTGGCAATTACTTGGGGACCTCGAATTAAGTTGTGGAGATCTTCCCAAGCTTTGTGGTGCCTCAGTGGCGATTCTTGGGAGCCTCCAATTGAGTTGTGGAGATTGCCCGAAGCTTGTACGGGTTTGGTGACCGCCCTCAAGTGTCCCATAGTGGTCGGGTCTTCCATCTTGGTGGGAGGGCTCGAGGAGATTACGGTGAGCCTCCGTGGTGTTTGGGGAGCCTTGTGCCTCTACACCGCTCCAACGGAGATTAGCACTCGCAAGGGTGTGAACTTTGGGATACATCGTTGTCTCCGCGTGCCTCGGTTATTTCTATACCCTAGCTCCTTTACTTATGCAATTTACTTTGTGATAGCCTTCGTGCTTGAAGTTTATATATCTTGCTATCACATAGTTGCCTATCTTGTCTAGCATAAGTTGTTGGTGCACATAAGTGAACCTAGTTTGTTTAGGTTTTGTATGCTTGGTAAATTTAATGTTAGTTTTATTCCGCATTTGTCAAACCTCTCGTAAAAGTTTTAAATTGCCTATTCACCCCCCCTCTAGGCGACATCCTTATCCTTTCACATGCCATCTGTACTTAGACCAAATCTTAAGTTCCTTGCGTCACCTGTAAAATCTTTGAACTCTCTGTCGATCTTTCTCCATTGCATTCCATCGGCGGGGTGTCTCAACTTCTCGTCCGACTTACGGTCCTCTTTGTGCCATTGCAACAACTTGGCATGCTCTTTGTTCCTGAACAAACGTTTCAACCATGGTATTATAGGAGCATACCACATCACCTTGGCGGGAACCCTCTTCCTGGGGTTCTCGCCCTCATCATCGTCACCAGGGTTGTCATCTCCTCTGATCTTATAACGCAATGCAGTGCATAACGAGCATTCATTCAAATTCTCATAGTCACCGTGGTAGAGGATGCAATCATTAATGTATGCATGTTTCTTCTGAACCTCTAAACCTAGAGGGCAGACAACCTTCTTTGCTTCGTATGTACTGGCGGGCAACTTATTATTCTTTGGAAGCATATTCTTCTTCATTTTCAGCAACTTTTCAAATCCTAAGTCAGATAGACCTTCCTGTGCCTTCCATTTCAGCAAATCCAGTGTGCTGCCCAGCTTTTTCAGACCATTCTCGCATCCTGGGTACATCGACTTTTTGTGATCCTCTAACATGCGATCCAAATTCTCCCTCTCTTTTTCAGTTTTGCAGTCTCTCCGTGCATCAGCAATGGTCCGACCAAGATCATCAGCGGGCTCATCATGTGCCTCTTCTTCACCTTCCCCTTCTGCTTCCCCTTCAGCATCCTCCATGAAAGTATCACCGAAATCAGGATAGTTGTCATCATCCCCTTCTTCATTATCTTCCATTATAATCCCTCTTTCTCCATGCTTTGTTCAACAATTATAGCTTGGCATGAAACCGTGCTGAAGCAGGTGGACATAAACGGTTCTTGAGGAAGAGTAATCCTTTTGATTCTTACAGACAACACATGGACAGAGAATAAAACCACCCCACTGCTTGTTCGCATTAGCCGCAGCGAGGAAATCATTCAAACCCGTAATGAACTCGTCACATAGTCGGTTACCATAGATCCATTGTCGGTTCATCTGCATTATTATTATATAAAGTATATAATTAACCATCATGCATTTGTTAAACTAACTAGAAATAATAGAAATTAAACTATGAGCTACACATGCATATTTATCAATGACACATGAAAGGTTCAAGTTGCTAACCGCGATCGAGGAGGAAAAATAAATGAGAAAGCTTAAGTGTGGCTCAGACACTTCATATCATGTTTGCTTTGTGTGAACACAAGTGGCATCATGCTCTCGGGCAACACCTCTTGTGCATAAGAAGATAAAAGCCAAACCCACCACCCCTTGTGAATAGAAGGGAAACACCAAGTGGCTCACACACAAGCCAAGTGTGCTGCATGCAGCAGTATATATAGAGGTGGGCCTTTAGTCCCAGTTGGTCTGGCCAACCAGGACTAAAGATGCTCGGGCCAGGCCTGAGAACCTTTAGACCCGGTTGGCCAGACCAACCGGGACTAAAGGCCCACCCCCACGTGGGCCGTACACCCGCTGGCGATGGAGGCCTTTGGGCCCGGAGCATTAGTCCCGGTTCCCCAGCAGAACCGGGACTAAAGACCCCATTAGTCCCGGGCCGAAAAATTTGGGGACTAATGGGTTGGGATAAAAGGCCTATTTTCTACTAGTGCATGTGGTTAGTAGGATAGGAGCATGATCTGAAAATGCCTCTATAAGTTCGAGAGACCGTACTGTGACTAGTGGAAAATTAGATTCCCACTTTGTGTCCATAAGTACACGGTTCAATTTCTCGTATGTCGGTTGTGGAAGGTTGTTTGCCCAAGTGAACTGCCTTCCAATCATTGAAACCTCTCTTAAATCTAAACTATCAATAACAGCAGGGAATAAGTAAGGCCAATAGTTGTCAAATCTACCTTTACTCTTCTCATGTGGAAATCTTAGCAAATTAAAATCCCCTTCTATGATAATAGCATACACATTATCTTTTTTCCAAGTTAACCAATTCATAAAGAAAGGCAACTTTATATTCTTCCTGGGCTGCTCCGTACGCGACGACCAGACTTCATGTAAAAAAATGTAAGCTTTGTTGTGGATAAGGAGTTTTATATGGAAATATCCATCCGAACTAGCCAACAAATCCATAGTGTCTGTTTTGACGCCAAGCTCCTGGATCTACCACATGGCAAACGTGAAATCCAAGTAAAGTCTAAGCCACCAGATTTTTTTTTGAAATGGAGGGTGCACGCCCAGCCCTGCATCCAAAGGATGCACACAGCTAAACCACCAGATAGGTGGCTCAGAAGACTCACCGAGAAGTCATGCCTACCCATTTCCGAAATAGCCACAAAACCAAAATTTATGATCCATACACAATCGGTGTCGTGGGGATGACTTAGGGGGCGCACCACGAGCCAGGCAATATGCCGGCTAGCGTCCCAGGGAATCCCACGGCCTCAGCGCAAGAAGACCGGCTCCAGCCGGAAGGGCCGGCTGCGCCAGCGGCCGGCTGACGACTCCACCGAGGAGGACTGGAGCCGGGCGATGGAGACGAAGCCTCTCAACGGCTGTCTGGCCGAAAGTAGGACGGTCCCGACAAGAGCGGCAGAGGCGCAGGACAGGAGTGACGAGCGCCACGACCACGACCAACCAATGAGAGGACGAAGATCCTTTCCCACGGCAGGATCCGAGGCAAAGGAGAGGGGATATGCCCTCCAGATGCTGGCCCAGGGAAAAGGCGCTTTATAAAGTGCCTTTGCCAGAGTGTGGTCAGGGGAGATCACGCCAAGGACGCCGTCGCCGAGGAGCCGGCAGCCGGCCGAAGCGTTTCCAAAACCTGTAACCAGGCCCCCGTCTATATAAGGGGGCCTGGACCCTTAGCATAGGGGAGATCCGATCTTCTTCTTCCTCCTCTAGCCGAACAGCTCAAGGAGCACTGTAATCGCTACTATCCAATCAATACGAAGCAGGCAGGAAGTAGGGGTTTACCTCCAACCGGGAGGGCCCTGAACCTGGGTAAACCGAGGTGTCTCTGTTGGCACAATCCCGAGCCGGACCCATCGTAACCAACGTCGAGCCCCTCCGATAAGCCTCCCCATGGCTACTGTCTCCAAATTCCCACGACAGTTGGCGCCCACCGTGGGGCAAAGCGTGGTGGCGAGCGGAGTCAAGTTCCGGCCGGGACCCTCCGGCGAGAAGGTCACCTCCGGCCTCGTCTGGAGGTTCGGCACCTTCGACTGTGTCGACGACAACTTGGCCCACTTCAAGAACGGCTTCGGCAACGGCGGCTCTTTCCTCGACGTCGGCGGCCACTGTTTCTACGTCGCCAAGCCCTTCCCGGAGGAGATCACCGACGTCTTCGACTCTCCCTGCGACGGAGGTTCGAGCTGCGGCGAAAGCAGCAGCTTTGGCGCTCTGGTTGAGGTGATGGCCCTGGGAGAGGATGAGGGCGGCGACTCACCGCGCCCCGAGCGCCCGTCGCTCGAGCGCCCACCTCCACAGGAGCAAGATGCTTCACTCCCAGAGCGGGACGCCCCGGACGTCTCCGTGGTGGACCTGCGCGCTCCCCTCGACCGCGTCATCGATCCCGCTCGGGTCGCCGAGGCCTTGGAGCGGACGCGCCTCATTCTCCTTGGCAAGGCGGCTGAGGACGAGACCAACCGACGCCGCGCGAGCACCACGCTCGGCGAGTTCTACGACGTGCACGGAGGCGCACCGACCGAGCTCGCCCGTGACCTGCGCCGCAGCTTCGCCACCGCTGTCCCTGGCCAGATCCAGCGGTCACCATCGGCAGGCCGAGGTCGCGGAGGGCATGGGCACGGCGGCCGTGCTCCCAGCGGTACCGCTCAAGGCCGTCGCGCCCAGCAAGGCGGCGGGGCAGGCAGGCCATTCCAGTCCCAGGAGTCAGCACCAGGGTCGGAGTCCCAGGCTCACCCATCGGCGCTGCACATCCACCTGTGGCTAGACCACGTTCAGGCGACCTCTAGGGGATCCGCTAGCTCAAAGCGGGCGGCTCCTGACCAAGGAGGCCCGGGGGCTGTAAGCAGCGGTCATGGGCGCAAAGAGGGCAAGTACACCCTCGATGCTGCACTTGATCAGCCGTGTAAGTTTCACACCTCCCCGGGCAGGGAAGCGACCCACTCCACGCGTCAGTGCCGTTTCATGAGAGAGCTGGAGCAGCGCGCTCGGTAGATCCCCAGTACGCCGCAAGCACAACCGGCTGGAGGTCAGGAGGACCAACGGCGCGAACTGGCTGGAGGCGAGCCGGATCAAGATGACGACTTCCCGACGGATGTGGAGCAGTATCACATCTTCACTACCCCGGGCAAGGATAAAAGGAACGACCTTTGGCATGAGGCAGAGGTGAATGCTGTGATGCCTGCAGAACCCCAGTTCATGCATTGGTCCGAGGCAGCCATTACCTGGGGGTGCGAGGACCACCCAAGGCTGATGCCTAGCCCTGGAGAATACGCCCTGGTCGTGGACCCTGTCGTGTGCTCCGATACGCACATGTGCCGGTTTTCCCGCGTGCTCATTGACGGCGGCAGTAGTATCAACCTTCTTTACCGGAGCTCTCTGGAGAAGTTGGGCATCCCGCTTGCTCAACTGAAACCTAGCCGGCTCACCTTCCATGGCATCGTGCCTGGGCATTCTTGCACCCCTTTGGGCAAGGTGCAGCTGGAGGTTCTCTTCGGAAAGAAGGGGAATAGCCGCCGCGAGCCTATCTGGTTCGAGGTGGTGGACATCAGCAGTCCCTACCACGCGCTGCTAGGCCGACCGGCCCTGGCTAAGTTCATGGCTGTCCCGCACTACGCCTATCTGAAGATGAAGCTCCCAGGGCCCAGAGGCGTAATCACAGTCACGGGAAACTTCAAGAAGTCTCTGGCTTGTGCAAAGGAAAGCTCACAGCTGGCGGAAGCACTGGTCATCGCCGAGGAGAAAAGGCAGCTTCTGCATCGCGTAGAGCTGGCCCAGCAAGACATACCAGTTCGCCAGTCGCCTGTGGAACAATTCAAGCCGGCCAACGACACCAAGAAGATCCTGCTGGACGAAAGCGACCCCTCCAAGTACGTCATCATCGGCACCGGCTTGTTTGCCAAATAGGAAAGCGAGCTCACCAGCTTCCTCCGTGAGAATTGGGACATCTTTGCATGGTCGCCAAAGGACATGCCTGGTGTGCCGAGGGAGCTGGCTGAGCACGCACTCAACGTCCGGCCGGACGCCAAGCCGGTCAAGCAGCCGCTGCGGCGGTTCGCAGAAGAGAAGAGGAAAGCAATTGGCGAGGAAATTGCCCGGCTCCTTGCAGCCGGCTTCATCATGGAAGTGTTTTACCCTGACTGGCTCGCGAACCCAGTCTTGGTTCTGAAGAAGAACAACACTTGGCGAATGTGTATCGATTACACCAGCCTCAACAAGGCTTACCCCAAGGATCCTTTCGCACTGCCACGAATTGACCAAGTGATTGATTCCACAGCCGGTTGTGACCTGTTGTCATTCCTGGACGCCTATTCAGGCTACCACCAGATTCCGCTCTTCCAGCCGGATCAAATCAAGACCTCCTTCATCACCCCATATGGAGCCTATTGCTACGTCACCATGCCATTCGGCCTGAAAAACGCTGGAGCCACTTACCAGCAAACCATGCAGCGATGTCTGCAAGGGCAGATTGGCAGGAACGTGCACGCCTATGTGGACGATGTGGTGGTGAAGACCAAGCAGAGCGGCACGCTCCTGGATGACCTCAGGGAGACCTTCACCAACCTGCGGCGCTATCGCATGAAGCTCAACCCTGAGAAGTGCACTTTCGGTGTGCCGGCTGGACAGCTCCTAGGCTATATCGTTTCCCAGCGAGGGATCGAGGCTAACCCCTCGAAGATAAAAGCCATCGAGGCCCTAGAGAAGCCCACCCAGCTCAGGGATGTGCAGAAGTTTGCTGGTTGCCTGGCCTCGCTTAGCCGGTTTGTCAGCCGGCTCGGGGAGAAGGCCATGCCATTATACCAGCTGATGAAGAAGACAGACCACTTCGTTTGGTCCCAGCGCGCGGATGATGCTTTCAACGACCTCAAGCGAGCCTTGTCTACCGCGCCAGTCTTGGCAGCGCCGGCTCCGCGAGAGCCAATGCTGCTCTACATCGCAGCGACCCCACGCGTCATCAGCGTGGTGATCGTGGTGGAACGCACCAAGGAAGGCAAAGAGCTGCCGGTTCAACGCCCGGTGTACTACCTGAGTGAGGTGCTCACCCTCTCCAAGCAGAATTACCCGCACTATCAGAAGGTCGCATACGGCGTATACATGGCGGCCAAGAAGTTGAAGCACTACTTCGAGAAGCACCCAATCACGGTGGTGAGCACCATTCCACTCTCGGAGATCATCGGATGCAAGGATGCGTCGGGAAGAGTGGCCAAGTGGGCGATTGAGCTCGCAGCCCATACCATTCAGTACAGGCCCAGGATGACGATCAAGTCGCAGATCATAGCGGATTTCTTCGCGGACTAGGGAGAGCACCAATACTTGCCGCCGGCTCCAGACTCCACCCATTGGCGCATGCACTTCGATGGCTCCAAGCTGCTTGGGGGCTTGGGAGCCGGCGTCGTCCTCACCTCTCCCAAGGGAGACAAGCTGCAGTATGTGCTGCAGATGCGCTTCCGTGCGTCGAATAATGTCGCCGAATACGAAGCCCTGGTGCATGGGCTCAAGATGGCCAAGCAGATCGGAATCAGGAGGATTCTTTGCTTCAGAGACTCTGACCTGGTAACGCACCAGGTCTCAGGGGATTGGGACGCCAAGGACGCCAACATGGCCTCCTATCGCTTCTACGTGCAGCAGCTCAGCGGATTCTTTGAGGGCTGCGAGTTCCACCATGTCCCCAGAGCGAACAACGAGGAAGCAGACCGGCTGTCCAAGATCGGCTCCACCAAGCAAGACATCCCAGCCGGGGTGTCCCTGGAGATCATCCACAAGCCGTCTATCAAACCTTCGCCGGAATCCATATCCATCTACGTGCCTGGAGACCCAGCCCCGGCTCAGGTACCACCACCGGACTCGGGGGCTGCCGTCTCGGGGCTGGAGGAGGCAGCCGGCCAGCCCAGCGCGGCCGGCTCAACGAGGGACAAGGGGATTGCCGGCTCCACGCCCGCTCCCCCAGCCGGACAATCAGGCGAAGCGGGCTCAACGACGGACCCGGGGGCTGCTGACCCTCTGGTCGCCAGTGTCTTCCACATACGGGAGATACCTTCATGGGCGGAGCCATTCTCCAACTACCTCATCACTGGGGACCTGCCGCAAGACGAAGCGGAAGCTAGGCGAATTCAGCGCCGAGCTGGGGCATACACCATCATCAACAGCGAGCTGTACAAGCGCAGCGTGTCAGGCATCTACCAGAAGTGCATCGAGCCAGAAGAAGGGACAGAGCTGCTAAGAGAAATACACCAAGGGGAGTGCGGACATCACGCATCTTCCAGAGCCTTGGTGGCCAAAGCCTTCCGCCACGGTATCTATTGGCCGACGGCCAAGCAGAATGCAGAGCAACTGGTGAAGCAATGCAATGGCTGTCAGCGCTTCTCCAAGCACAGAAACACTCCAGCGGCTGCCCTCAAGACCATCCCGCTCACCTGGCCATTCGTGGTCTGGGGCCTGGACATGGTAGGGCCATTCAAGACCGCACCCGGGGGCTTGACACATCTGCTGGTAGCCGTGGACAAGTTCACCAAGTGGATCGAGGCCAAGCCAATCAAGAAACTCGACGGCTCATCCACGATCAAGTTCTTCAACGAGATCATCACGAGATATGGAGTTCCCCACAGCATCATCACCGACAATGGGACAAACTTTGCGAAGGGAGTCTTTGCTGATTACTGTGGTCAGAAAGGCATCCGGCTGGACCTAGCATCAGTGGCGCACCCTCAGTCAAATGGACAAGTGGAAAAGGCAAATGGGCTGATCCTGGCCGGCATCAAACCAAGACTGGTCGAGCCTCTCGAGCGCTCAGCCGGCTGTTGGGTCGAGGAGCTACCCTCAGTGCTCTGGAGCCTGCGCACCACTCCTAACCGCTCTGTGGGCTTCACACCCTTCTTCCTAGTCTATGGAGCAGAGGCGGTGCTACCCACGGACATCGAGTTCGACGCGCCCAGAGTTGTCCAGTACACGGAGAAACAAGCAAAAGAAGCTCGCGAAGATGGCATCGACCTCCTCGAGGAGGCTCGAGAGTAGGCTCTGGTTAGATCAGCGCTCTACCAGCAGCAGCTGCGACGATATCACAGCCGGAAAATTCGCCCGCTCGCGTTTCGCGAAGGTGATCTCGTACTCCGGCTGGTCCAAAGCACTAAAGGCATGCATAAGCTGTCTCCTCCCTGGGAGGGACCGTTCATTGTCAGCCGGGTGTTGGGCAATGGGGCATATTACCTCATCGACGCACAAGAGCCCAGAAAGAACAAGGCAGATAACTCTGACAAGGAGACCGAGCGTCCCTGGAATGTCAGTCTCCTAAGACCTTTCTTCTGTTAAGGCGAAAGCTTGTACCCCGAAAAAATGTGTCAATGAATAAAGGAAAACGGAGCGGCAAGTTACGGCCGGCTCCAGGGAAAAACACTCCGTGCATGTTTTGCTTCCTGCGTTATTCACTTGACCGACAGCCGGCTCCAGGCACCGAGCCACAGCCGGCTGCCCCGAAAACGATCGATCTCTCGCCAGCCGGATGAGTACTGCATATGACGAAGGTCTCGAGCCCAACCTCCACCTTCTGGCTCCGCGCAGCCGGACGGATAGGAGCCGGCAGGCCACATACGAGGGAAAGCCGCGGAGCAGAACCACAAACGATAGAAAAACCGCTCAACCAAGCGTTAAGGGCAGTGCCAGTCAACTAATCGTAGGCTAGCACGAGTCGAGGGCCCGATAGACCGAAGTACTACTTCTCACTCCGCGGCACGCTCCCACCCTAGGCCGGCATTCGGCTGCCGGCCCAAGGGAGACCAACCGGCACCAGGCTGCCGGTTGGGGGTAGAAGGGCCGAAGGGTGGGAAGATTAAGGAAAAGGTTGAGGGAACCGGGCAAATGCAAAGCCAGCGAGTAGCCGATAGGCACAGTCTTTGACGTTTGGGCTAAGAAGCCACGCCCAAGAGGTTCGAAGCTAGAGCTACCTCGCTTGGCGATTGGCATCGTTCGCGAAAAATTAGTTTCGAGCTAGCTGTCAGTCCAGCTACCCCAAAACTCGGGGGATAGGGGGAAAGGGAATTGGCCCTCAGAAGCAGGCCAGCTCCAGTACCTCGCCGGCTGTTCGAGCAGCCGGCGCTGCGACACGATCGGTAAACGAGCAGCGAAATCGAAACCTAACACTCGCAAAGCAACGGCTAAAGCCGGAAACCAGGAGGCCTACTCCAATCGCGACTTGGAACGTGCGAAGGCTCGGGAAAGGGAACGCGCCGGCTCCGACCCTTGCCCGAGCCGATACAAGATGCGGTTCCCGTTCCGTTCGCGCCGGAGCCGGAGCTAGCCCATCCTTCCTGGAGCCGGCCAGCGGAAGCGCCGGCCCATCCGCGCCGGAGCCGGAGCTAGCCCATCCTTCCTGGAGCCGGCCAGCGGAAGCGCCGGCCCATCCGCGCCGGAGCCGGAGCTAGCCCATCCTTCCTGGAGCCGGCCAGCGGAAGCGTCGGCCCATCCGCGCCGGAGCCGGAGCTAGCCTGCGCTCCCCAGAGCCAGCAAGCAGGAGCATCGTTTCTTCTGCATCGAAGCCGGAGGAGCCCCGCCCGAAGCGTCCGCGCAGGCCAGTGACCATCGTAGTCCCTACCTACGGATTCGCGCAACAAGCGATTTCGCTAAGAGAAGAACCATCGCGGTGCAGCGGTATCAAGCAGAAGATGTTTTGCGCGATGGCAAAAGCACACAATGGAGAAAGACATTCACATAGCAAACAAAGAAGGGCAAGTGAAGATTTGCAAGAAACTAAAGAAGGTTCTTAGCCATACGGCTGGTAGTTACATAATAAGGGCCACGCTAAGGGCCAGAATAGCAAAAGGACTCCCCCGCCTAACCCCTAGACTCCTGTTGACGACGACGTCGCCGAGAGGGAGGCTTCTGGGCAGCTCGCCGATCATGGCCAGGGGGAGTAGGCGCGGGCGCAGCCGGAGCCGTCGATGACGCGGACGCAGAGGATGTGCGACCCGGCGCGATGGGTCAGGATGAGAGACCACCCCCGCTCTAGGCCGTAGTCGTGGAAGAACCGCCCCCACCCCCCGGTGAGGTAGCTCTTCCCCTCCCCGTCATGGAGGACCTCGACGTCGTACAGCGGCTGCCCGCCGCTGCCATCCTCGATCATGAAGCTCGTCGGGGGATTCTTCCCCATGGTGCCGACGAAGCTGGCAGGGAGCGGTAGACGCTCATTGCTCCCAGCTAGCAGGGGCGCCAAGGCAGTGGCATACCCATGCACCGGAACATAGGAAAGCCGCTGCCTGGTGGGCGGCCGCGGCGGCGCCTTCCGCACTTTCCCGGCGGCCGCGCTGGAGGAGCCGCCGACGTCCACGCCGGCGAGGCCCGGAGGAGCAGCCCCGAACGCCATCGCGGCGCCGACGAGGGCCGCTGCCGCCTGCAGGGGCGTCCCGGTGAGGCCGGCGACAGAGGTCGCGGCCGCGGGAACCACGGCGCTGCCGGCGGCCGTAGCCGCAATCCCGCCAGGGGCCGCGGTAGTGTTGGAGGGGCGGCCGATCCCGAGAGGCCGGGTGGCGGCCGCAGTGCCAGCCGCTGCCGTGAGCGCGGCCAAGGTCTTCTTATTGCGGCTGCCCCACGGGTTACCGCGTTTCCGAGGCATCGACGGCGTCCCCGCTAGGCCACCGAGCGGGCGACCACGCTCGCCCGACCCGTCGCCGGCCCCGGCTCCGCAGTTCGCCCCGGATGCTGACATTGAGAGTGGAGCGGGAGTTGTGGAGGCGACGGTTCCGGCCAGGTGTAGGAAGCGAAGCGCTCGAGAGTGATGAAAACCCTTGAAGGCTTCGAGATTTAAAGGCTAACACACGACGTTTCAGCAACCAACTTCCGTATCGTGCGCCACTGCGACAGTTGCCACAGCGGATCGTGGGAGGAGTTGATGGGGCACGTCGTTTCAGCATGATGACTTGGGAAGTTGTGGTGATAATGATTCCGAAGTCAAAATGACGGGACCAGTCATTGGCGCGCTGCGCCGGCCACTGCGTGGGAACGAGACCCGAGGAGGCGCAATTTCCCGAGAGGCAGCGCGCCGGCTCGCGGCCTCCAACCGGGCCGCGTCCTGGAGCCGGTTCGTCCCGAGACGGCCGGGAAAATTCCGCAGGCCCCAGCCTCGACGACTAGATCGACCAAGTCGAACCGGAGGTCCTGGGACTTCGATGAAGACGAGCAAGACTTCGGCGAAAAGAAGAACCCGCCGAAGCCCCATGCTAGCCCATGAGACTTCGCCAGTTTCGGGGGCTAGTGTCGTGGGGATGACTTAGGGGGCGCACCACGAGCCAGGCAATATGCCGGCTAGCGTCCCAGGGAATCCCACGGCCTCAGCGCAAGAAGACCGGCTCCAGCCGGAAGGGCCGGCTGCGCCAGCGGCCGGCTGACGACTCCACTGAGGAGGACTGGAGCCGGGCGATGGAGACGAAGCCTCTCAACGGCTGTCTGGCCGAAAGCAGGACGGTCCCGACAAGAGCGGCAGAGGCGCAGGACAGGAGTGACGAGCGCCACGACCACGACCAACCAATGAGAGGACGAAGATCCTTCCCCACGGCAGGATCCGAGGCAAAGGAGAGGGGATATGCCCTCCAGATGCCGGCCCAGGGAAAAGGCGCTTTATAAAGTGCCTTTGCCAGAGTGTGGTCAGGGGAGATCACGCCAAGGACGCCGTCGCCGAGGAGCCGGCAGCCGGCCGAAGCATTTCCGAAACCTGTAACCAGGCCCCCGTCTATATAAGGGGGCCTGGACCCTTAGCATAGGGGAGATCCGATCTTCTTCTTCCTCCTCTAGCCGAACAGCTCAAGGAGCACTGTAATCGCTACTATCCAATCAATACAAAGCAGGCAGGAAGTAGGGGTTTACCTCCAACCGGGAGGGCCCTGAACCTGGGTAAACCGAGGTGTCTCTGTTGGCACAATCCCAAGCCGGACCCATCGTCACCAACGTCGAGCCCCTCCGATAAGCCTCCCCATGGCTACTGTCTCCAAATTCCCACGACAATCGGAAATAAGTAAGTGTTTAGCCAAGTCACGAAGACCTCTTCTATTCGTGAACATGCCATTCATTGGGTAACAATTGGAGATTTGGACACTTTTGCCTTTTTACACAGCTTTTGGCTCTTTTTTAGGTGGAAGCTTTTAATTTCTGGCCGGATGCTTTCATATCATAGACCGACCAAAGCCTAGCCTTATCTAAACCAACCTTCGATACCTCTCCAACTAGATGCCAGAGAAGCTGACCATGGACCGTGGCATGCAGCTCCTCTTCCTCTAGGAGAGAGTTACCCGACCTGTTCAAGACTTTTGTAGTGACCTTTAATCGATCAAACTCCATATGTGTGAAAGCATTATTCGACATAACAACTTCTTTTTCATTTGAACCCAAACTAACACCTACACTATTTAGTTTAGCAGAGATATTCGATGTAGAGAATGAAACAAAGCATTTGGATGACATTTTGGTACCTGCAAGTCTAAGTTGCGAGCCGCCTTGCCACACATCGCCTTAGCCATGGAGTCCTTTTTTTTTCTATGACAAGTGGGCCATCCCCGCCAGTTTCGTCTTCAATCTTAAGCACATGCATGAGAAGCTCCTATTTGTCCATCTTGGTGTTGACGTCTTCAATCTTAAGCACATGCATGAGAAGCTCCTATTTGTCCATCTTGGCGTTGCCACCACCGCCTTCATGGACAATGAGACGTTCTGGAGAGCTCTCGTGCTACCCACGTCATTCCTCCATCCTCTCCACACACACACACACACACACTCTCTCTCTCTCTCTCTCTCTCTCTCTCTCATGCCCCATCCCTCTGCTGCTCTATCCGTGCGTGCCCGCACCATCCGTCGACGAGCAGTCTTCACGCTGTTCTCACTGTAGACTCTGGCCACCCCGCGTCTAGCTAGTCAGCTGTAACTTCCCAGCATTTAGGACTAAACGGGGGTAGAACTAGGGTTATGCATTGCATTCATGCATATAAAAATCAGGGAAATTTTCGCGCATGTTGGCATCAGTGTATAGAGAAACAACTTATCGCCTATATATGCGGAAATCCACTTTGGCTCCTAGGTGTAGATGCACCCATTGGCCAAAAATCATTTTTCAAAATGTCTAAAAATTCTGAAAAAAATTGTTAGCAAGTTTTGTAAGAAAAAGATATTTTTTGGGGCCTATGTAAAAAAGACAATTTTTTATGGTACAAAATTACTATTTACGTAACATTTTTTTGTCTTTTTTATACGGGCCACAAAAAATGTCTTTTCACACCAAAACTTTCGTGGATGGACAAAGTATGTTCATATGCATACTCGGAATATTTTGTCCAATTTTTTTAATTTTTTAAATATATTTAAAATGTACTTTCATAATAAGAGCATTTGCTCCTATATATGAGCCAAAACACCATGTCTTGATCTGCGTGACCGCGTCTTGCATATGCAAGCATGGATGTCTTGAGCCGGCCAGTGTATCCGGCTGCATGCTCCCTTCTTCCATTGGTCATGTATAGTTTAGTTTGTTCCGTGACAAAATATAAGGGACTCATTTGATCGTTTAACACATATATCTACTTTATTTTTGTCTTTTCGTACAAAAATTTGGCCACATAATGCACCAGAGGCAAAAGAGTCTTTTCATGTTCCTATTTATCCTCAAAATGAACTAGAGTGTTATATTAGAAAACAAAATTAGACAAGTTGTCATATAATTAAGGAAGAAAATATTTTCTAGGGCCAAATAGGAAACCACATTTTGTGCCCTCCGTCAGCTGAATTTCTGGCAGAGAAGGTGGGAATGGGATAGGAAGTCAAGGGACTCTAAGCCGGGGCTCTGCGATCTGCACGGTGGACGGTGCAGATCCACTGGGGCGTCCATTGACACGATAAAACCCTCCCCGTCCCGGCGTTCTCTGCGTTAATTCCCCGACTCGCAGATAAAAGAGATGTCCTGGTTGCATCGTCGGTAGATCTCGTCCCCCTCCACAGCCTAAAACCCTCCCGGCGTTCTCCCCTTCCGCGCCGTGAGGTGAGACTACCGATACCTTGGCCCCTCCCCTCTTCCACTCCTCCGCCTCCTCGTCGATCGGCGTCGCCGTCCCGCTGCCGGTTAATTAGGTACGCACTGACCCCCTTTCCCACCCGTTCAGATCCCAAAACCCTAACTAACGATCTCTCGCCGACCATTGGGTTCTTAATTGTAAGATGTAAATCCTGTTAGCCATTGGATCGTAGTCTCAAAGAGAACTGACGGCCCACACTAGTGTGGAGTTCCTTGAGATTTTTCTATCTTCGTACAATCGTACTACTTGCTTTCCAGTTCGTGTTTTAGTTTCTCCCTTGGTATGGAGTATGGACAAGAAAGTCTAAGCTACACGTTTCAGTTTTTGTAAGACATTTGTTTTTTCTGCAGACTATACCAAGATTATCACTGCTGTTATCTTAAAACAAATACCTATTATGTGGTAAGTATGAAGTGCGCTTTTACGTGTTACGACCTTAAAGTTTTTCATGCACAACTTTAAGAATTGACATCGGACATCTCTGGTTGTCCTTGTGTGGGTCAAATAACAAAAATCAGATCCATAGGCATTTTGGTGATTGCCAGATTGTTTTCCTGTACTGATATTTTTGGTCTCCAACAATTAGGTTGGGTATGTAAAGTGGTGAATAGTATAATTCTTTGTACTTGCATTTATGGCGAGTCCTACTTCTTTTCCTCTAAATTACTTGTTGTAATATCTCTGATCAAAATTTACTATTTTATCGGTTAAGTAGCCAATCGTGACAAACTCTTATATATTTTTACTTCCTTAATTATAGTTTATATCATATCAGGTTGTGTTGTGATCATCCACTCTTCCAGTACGATATCACATTGCTTATACTGAGATTCCACCTTAATCCATATCTTGTGACCTTTCTTGGTAGAGCTTTTGTTCGAGCGTTTTTTTCACTAAATTATTTTGTGCCAAACATATGAGCTGTTGGTAAGTCCTTTACCTAATCAATTCGTCAACCTTTGAAATTTAAAGGCGTCATGAATTATGAAGCCTAAGTAGATTATATAATCCTTGTATTTCAATTGGAGCGAGAGGAATCTTCCGTGTTATGATTAATGCTAGATCCATAGACATTTGACACAGTGCTGTGGGTCAATAATTTTTTAAAAGGATCCATAGACATTTTGGTTAATGCTAGATTATTTTATTTTGGTTGAAACCAATACACTGCAAATATACTGATATTTTAGTCCTGTTTTTAGTCTCCAAGAATTAAGTTTGGTATTTGAAGTGTTGAATGGTACAATGTTTTGTCCTTAAATATTCTGCGAATCGTACTTCTTCTCCCCTGAATCACCAATTCTCTGCGAATTGTATTCTCTCTGAACTAAATTTACTATTTTATGATTTTTTTCAGTTAATTAGCTCCTTTTGACAACATCTTATTATTTTTTATTATACTTCGTATCCTATCTGGTTGTGTTATGATTGTGCACTTCTTTTAGTATGATATCATATCTTTTTATAGCTAGAAATATTCAACCTTAATCTATAGCAAGTGAACTTTCAAGTGATCTCTTGGGATAATTTCGTTGGCCTGCTTTATTTACCATATTGCTTTGTGCCAAACATATGAGCTGCCTTTGCCTAATCAATTTTGCTGATGTTTAAATTTTAAAGACATCATGATTTGTGAAGTCTAAATAGATTATATAATCTTTATATTTCATTTTGAGAGCGAGCACCTTTCATGTCAGCAGTACTGCTAAAGCAATGTTGCCACTTTTTCAGTTGATTTTGTTTCTTGAGGAAGGCAAGAAAGTACATATGGCTTTTTTGTTCTTTTTGTGCTTGTTATTATGCAGAAAAACGTCCTTAATGTTCTAGTGTTCTCAAATATACTTGTCAAAATTCTTATTTATAATTGTCTGTTCATTTCATGCAGGTATATGAGTTAATTTATATGGTGTGGTGCTCTAGAAGTAGTATATTTGAGATATACCTCGAGGTTGTGACTTTGTGTACGTTTAGTTGGAAGATAACAATAAGTCGTGAACAGGAAAAACAGTAGAGAGAGCAACCAGCACTTTGGATATCTGTTAGTTGTACTGTACTTGCTCCCATGGAATGCAACAAAGATGAAGCTCTTGGAGCGAAAGCTCTGGCTGAAAGGAAAATGCTGGAGAAGGACTTTGTCGGTGCACGAAAGATGATATGCAAGGCTCAGAAGCTCTATCCAGAGCTTGACAACATTTCACAAATGTTAGCTGTCTGTGAAGTTCATTGTGCTGCTGGTGAGATTGACTGGTATGAAGTACTTCAGGTACCACCTTTCACAGCTGATGCCACGCTAATAAAGAAACAATACCGCAAGCTTGCCCTTTTGCTACATCCCGACAAGAACAGATTTGTAGGTGCCGAGGCAGCATTTAAGTTCCTGGAAGAAGCAAACACGACGCTTACAGACAGCTCTAAACGTTCTGTGTATGATATGAAAAGGAAGACCTCAGTGAGAGTTGGTGCTGCTGCTGCAGGATCACCACCGGCTTATCAGCAGTCAAGGAAAGTTTCTCCTGTTATACCTAGCACTACTCCTGTTCACCAGCAACCTCAGCACCAGGCCTCAACTTCAGCAGGATCACAATCACAAACACAGCAGGGCCCATGTCTAGTCTGTCGCAAGCAATGTCAAAGGTTTGCGATCTTTTGTTCAGATTGTTTAGGCTTGCAAGATGAGCTTCATGGAGCAAATAAACCGTCAACTGCGCTCTACAGGAAAGCAGGAGCACCGCAAAACCATCAAGGTCCACCGACAAATGTTTCAGGTCAGCAAGCTTCGAGTCATGCAACTTCTGGTGTTCATGCTACTTTTCGGGCACCGCATAGCTTTCCAGGTTGCGCAACAGATGGTCAGCAAGCTTCTTATTATGCGTCTTCAGGGGTTCATGCTCATTTTGGAGCACCACGCAATTCTCAGGCTCCGCAGACAAATGTTTCAAGTGGTCAGCAATCATCGAATTATGCGGCCACTCCAGGGGTTCAGGCCCAACCTGGAACCCGTAAGAGCATGCACAACACTCCACAGCAGCACCGTGTCCCAGCGGCCGACGACACAGCTAGGGAGCAGCGGGTAGCGCAGCAGCAGGGTCCCTCGGCTCTTGGCGAAACTTCCAAGGTGGAGCCAGTAAGAGCAACTCCAGCAGATTCCGTTGGGCCCTTAAAACGTGCATACAAGAAATTGAAAAACGTGTTAAAAGTTTCGCGCGGGCTCCGGCAGATTACAGACCGTAAAATTGAGCCCTAAAAACAAGTACAATAAGGTACGGTCAGCAGTCTATAAAATTTAAATATGATATTTATGCTGACTTGGATGAGAGAAAATATCAGAGAGAAAAAGAGCTGATTGTAGGATAAAAGTCAGCTATAGCATTTGCTCCTAGACAGTTTGTGAGAGTGTTAAGTGGGCCATATATTTATAAAGTAGTACACTTTGCTATCTAACTATTGTGCATATTGACTATAAGGCTGGCTATAGATGATATAGCACTGGATTGTAGTCAATACCTGAATCTACTATTGTTCTTGCTCTAAATGATGTAGAACCCATATGTCATATGTTTTATTTAGTTTTTTGTTTTTCTCCCCATTTCCCTATGTTCTTCCTCCTTACCATATTCCCAATGTCCCCGCTGGACCTTGTCAGCTCGGGTTGATGCCGCCAGCGCCGGGAGGTCCTTACTTTGCACACCTCCAGCGCCTCCGGCCTGTCGGGGCTCGATATCACCACCGCCTCATGGTCAATGCTGATCTCCTTGTCGCTCTTGTCCGTTTTCTCGGCCGGCTTAGCTGCCGGCTTGCTCACGTCTCCAAGTTTAGACGCGTGACGGGCATTGTGGCGCAACGATCGTCGACTACGGGGTGATGGCCTAGGAAAATGTCGGTTCTTTTGGGCAAAGCGTGCCCATGCGTGGTTGCCACGCTGCCAAGGAGAGGAGCTCCTGCTCATGCGTGTCCAGGAAGGCGGAGCATGTCCAGGAAGGCGGCCGTGGGTGACCGACTTTGACGCAACACCAAATTTGGCCAGAAATTTTGCTGGATTCCGACGAGTCACAATAAATTACTGATAAATTTTCGGCAGTCTACAACAGTTAGGGTGGTGGTCCAGCGATAATTAGAGCATTGACCGGTTTACACGACACTTGTCAGGCACCTGCTTATACAAGGGTCGAGGGAGTGAATTCTCAGGGCCTTTACAAAAGTTTAATGGGTCGATGTAATCTATTGGTTTAACTCGTAGCGAATTTCTAGCGAAAACTGTACAAGCCAGTTATTTTAAAGGTTTGACCGGATATATGGGGTATGCTAGAGTTGGTCTAAAGCACAATGGCTCGCTGGGCGGCAGCATACCCGTAGAAGCTCCTGCTAAAAGGTCCTAAGGCCACACTTAGAGCATTTATAACAGATCCCTTTACATAATGGCCCTTAAAACGCATATAAAAAGCGTGGAAAAATGAGTTTACGAGTTGACGCGAGCTCTGTTTGGGTGGAGCCCTCAAATGCAAACCACAAAATGGCATGTTCCATTTTCAATTGTACTTTATGGGATCTGTTCAACGAAAACCACCCCCAAAGCCATAAATCTGAGTTTTTTCAGCATTTTGTCTATTTCCTCACGTATCTGTTGCATTGATGGAAATATATCAGTAATATAAACTAGATTGAAATAGTCTTATTACACATCATAAAATACAATAATAATCCAACTTTCATCAAATGTTTCAAATAATTAAAGAAATATTTAATGGTTCAAAAAGCAAACCATTGATGGATACTCATATGCATACTTGGGAGATCAAATATAGAAGAGAACTGGTTGCCAAGCCAGCTATACCTTTGCCAATGGTGCTCAATGAGATCATCACGAAGCTGTGTGTGAGTGGTACTGTTCTCGATGTCCCGGTAGGTATGAAGGAATGCTTGGATCCGATCAGGGTTTCTTGTTGGTTTAACATGGCTACCAACATTGTCATAGAAAAACTCCAAGTTCATGCCCCTCTTATCCTCGATGATCATATCATGGAGAATCACACATGCAATCATGATGTTATTGAGGGTTCTCTTGTCCAAAAACGAGTTGGGCCTCAAACAATAACAAACCTAGCTTGCAAAACACCGAAAGCTCTTAATATCCATTCGGCACACTTCTTGAGCTTTGGCAAATTGAGGATTTGATATAGTCTTGACAAAAGTAGACTATGATGGATAAATTCCATCGGCAAGATAGTAGCCCATTGTATACTCATGCCCATTGACTTTGTAGTTGCAATCTGATGCATCTCCACTATCAAGACTAGCAAACAGATGAGACCTTTGCAAAAAAAAATTGATGTCATTAAGAGAACTCTAGAGACCAAAAAACAATGCCAAATCCATAAATTCACGAATATATATGCCTTAGAGAAAATATGTGGAGCCTTGGGTAATTCTTCATGGGACGTAAAAGACACTGAGGTCTCATGCTCTCGACCGGGTAGTGAGTTCACCGCCAGGCATAATATAAATTCATCGTTGGACTTTTGGATGCAGTTTTGAGAGTGCCTCTAAAGGTAACAAAAAAACGTCTCTAAAGGTCTATTTTTTAAGGCAGTTTTAAAATTGTCTAAAAAGTAATCATTTGAGGCAGTTTCAAATCTGTCTCAAAATGTAAACCATTTGAGGCAGCTTTAAAACTGCCACTAAATACCTTTAGCTACATAACCAAATGCGGCATTTTTTAAATGCCTCCATTAATTAATAAAGGCACTAATTTGACCGTCTGAGACACTTTTTAGTCTATGTTCGACAAATGGAATAAGTCACAAGTGGGTTTGTGACTTATTCCATTTGTCCCAAGTCTAATTTTTTAAACTATTTATAGTATAGAGGTGTAAAAATGAGAACCTACTTATCCCATTTGTCCCACTTCTACATCCTTAGCTTCAATTGCACCTTAGTGTGTGACGAAGCGGCTCGATAGGCAAGAGGAGGTCGATGGCCGAGGCAGAGTATCACGCTCGGTACAGGTCGTGGACTACAACGAGACGACAGCGGGTGAGCTTGCTAGCATTGCCGCCTCCTCTATGGCACCGTTGAAGTATCCCGGTGGCCTTAAGTATTACTAGCACAACATCCGTGCATTGCTACGGACTATAAACGAATAATAATGTATTTATATAAACTTGCATAAATCTGACTCAATTAAAAGAGGGCAATGCCAAATTATCAGAATGCACAACACAGAGAATTTCTACGCATGCCGAGAATGACTAAACTACAACAATTTTCTTAACCAAACATGTATATACCTAGCCATGTGTTGCTTGCTAGCACCAACATCACCTTTATTGACGTACCACCATACACCACGCAGCGCACTAACCGGGACTGCGACCGATGGGAGATGCATTGGTTGCTGGCTAGAAGCCTTGATGCAACCACCCTGCTATAGATCAGTATTGATGGTTGCTTGCCCCGAGTGTGACCCCTTCTCCGCCGTTGTTGCATGCATCAGGCTGCCTCCTTTCTCTCTCCATGGCCTCCCACAGCTACACCTCCTATCGACTGCCAAGGCCTAAATTCTCGACACATAGGTAACCGCGGGTTGTCCATCTTCCAATTTTGGAACTATGGGTCGCTAGAAAATGTCTAGCTCCCTTTGGCTAGACCTCCCTATGCTCTAGAATGCTTATGCTACAGTGCCACACTAGTAGAAAAAAGGGCTTCTATTCGCCCTCATTAGCCCCCAACGTGTTCGGTCCGCGGTTAAAGGGATCATTAGTCCTGGTTCATTTCAAAATGTGGGCCAGGGGGCATTAGTCCCGGTTCAAATGGGCCCTTAGGTCCCGGTTTGCACCACCAACCGGGACTAATGCCCCTTTAGTCCCGGTTTGCTCCACGAGCCGGGACTAAAGGGCAGTTCAAACGAACCGCCGCTCTCCCGCGCCAGTTACGATCGCTTCGGTATCGCTGCGGCCATTACGATCGTGGCTTCGGTAATCTGCAAAATGCATCGGGAGATCATTCGTCGACCGGCGGCTTAATCACACCGGTGGCATGTTCTTCTTCCTCCCTCTCTCTAGTACTATATAAGGAACCTTATTAAGCATCTTGATCATCATCTTCCTCTCTAATCTCTCCTCCAAAACCACCATAGCATCTCACCGCCAAAACCACACCAATAGCACGACCGGCGATCGAGCTCTCTCTCTCTCTCTCCCTCTCATTTCAATGGAGCCGGCGACGCGGGTGCATAATCTCACCACCGAAGGGATGGGATTCACCATCACGGAAACCCTCCGTGCATCAACGTGGAGATGTGGCTCCACGTTGTCAAGCAGCGGTTCCTCGATGCCGCACCGATCAAATGTGTGGGCTTGGACTGCGAGTTTACCACCCCTCGCGATAAGCCCCATCAGCGTGCCGCCGTCCTTCAACTCTCGGTGGCGTCCGAGGTTTTGGTCTTCCAAATATGTCAGGCCAATCATGTGCCGCAGCTGCTCAAGGATTTCTTGGGGGACCCCACCATTAGATTCTGCGGCGCGGCTATCGGCAATGACGTGCGCATGTTGCAATCATACAGAATTCAAATCCTGTCGGTGTACGACCTCCAAGTGATTATGCCGAACCCCACCAAGAAACCAATTCCGAGTCTATACGATCTGTCCAATGCTACTATTGGGACAAAGCTTGAAAAGAAGAAGAAGAAGAGGATCAAGAAGAACAAGAAGAAGGGCGACGAGGAAGAAGATGAAAAAGATGAACTTATATATGGTTGGGCCAAAGTTCCATTAAGCGACAAGCAAGTGTTGTATGCCGCTCAAGACGCTCGCTTGGGCTTTGAGATTGCTAGGAGTTATTGGAACCTAGAAGGCTACTAGCTAGATGTGTGTGTGGTGTGGTGTGCGAGTGCATATATATATATGAAAAAATGTACTCCCTCTTGTTTGGTTAACAAGTCTATTAATTTTTGAATTTTGGATTTTTCAAGTTTTTTGGCCTTTTTTGAATATTTTAATTATTAAAAATTAATAATTAAATTATGTATAAAAATTATTTGGAATTCATTCATGCTTATTATTACTTAATCATTGTTGCTTATTTTGTGAATTTATTTGGAATTTAAAAAAGTAATATTATATGTTTCTAAAGTGTATAGGTTAATAGAATTGGTAGCATACCAATATCAAGAAGTCGCGAGCACAGTCTTGAAAACTACTATGAAAGGAATGGAGAAGTTAAGCGTGCTAAGGGTGGAGCAATGTGAGGATGGGCGACCGACCGAGAAGTGAGGACCACAAGTATGTAATTTGACATGAAAATGGAGTGAGAGCCATAAGTATCTAATTTGATATGAGAATAGAGGTGATTACATATTGGAGAAATAAAGAAAAATAGAGAAATTTCAAAAAAGAAAATACAAATTTTATTCCGAACGGACCTTTAGTCCCGGTCTGTGTTACGAACCGGAACCAAAGGTCCTCCAGCCGCAACATATGACCCGGGACTAATGGGCCTTACAAACCGGGATTGAAGGCCTTTTTTCCACCAGTGCCACATTATTGATTCTGGGTTTTATGTCCCCGATTGTGCTTAAGTTTGAATTTTGATTTCAGTTTTCCATACAGTTTGTGCAACGTAATATGGGTCATGCAAGTGAGTTTGATTGTGAAACTTGCTTCATCATATTTGCATGTTCAATGCCCAATGCTCGTAAAATGAGCAATTCAGTGATACACAGTGGCGGAGCCACCATGTAATGGTTGGGTTCAAATGAACCCAATGATATTGTGCAAATATAGGCTAAACTACTAGCACCTTATAGCACTTAGTTTGACCCTATAATTTTATATAGATGAACCCAATATTTAATTTCCCTAGCTTTGCCACCGATACATAGCCCATGTTAAAAATTATGGTACCTCTCGTTATTTTGTAAAGATATATCAGTCCGTTTCACTATATAAGTCGTTTTGGTAAGCTAGAATAGTTTACCAAAACGGCTTATATTATAACTGAGAAGTACCTCTGAATTAATCCTGTGCACATTAGAACTGATGCATGTATCTTTTCTTTAGTCTAGTTCCTTGCCGATTAATAAAAAAATCATACATCGATCCGCATGTTTTTGTGCACATCCTCCGTGTATGAATTACGAATGGATGTTGATACCTCTTACTGGCTTAAAAGAATACGCAGCTCAGGAGAACCACAGGCGCAACATCGAGTCATGGACTATGGCGTACCGATCGGTCCAAGCGAGCAGACAGGCGTCAAGGACGGACCCCACCTCCATATCACCCGGGATCTCAGTGCCGATAGATACGCCCTGCCTCGCTGATCCAAAAATCCTCTCGAGATTGTAGCGGGAAAGGTGCATCGGTTCGATCTTGTTCCTGCCTTGCCAGTCGTCAGCCTCCCTCTTGGCTTCCGTTCCGTGCCCGCTGCACCCCTCCACGACACTACACGGCAGTGTGGCTACGGCCATGCGCGCGTGTAGCCGTATTTCTGATCAGAGGGAGTATGTGTTAATTCGGTTGATCCGTGTTGAATTCTGATCAGAGGGAGTATGTGTTAAGTTCGTACAAAATTACCGACACTTATTTCTGATCAAGGGAGTATGGGTTAATTCGGTTGATCTGTGTTGAATTCTGTTGGTTACGGTGCGTTGACCATGTTGCAAGTCGGGGTCTTCGAGTCTGGAGGTTGAGTAATTAGCATAAAACCACTATATTACGGGCGAAATTTTGGAAAACCGCGACTTTACATTTCAATCGCAAGAAACCACAACATTTTGGGAAGTTGTTTGTAATTCGCACTAATCGTGAATTCAAAGAGAATTGACACCAAATCTGATGGGTGAGACCCACTTATAAGCGCTTAGTTGGCAAAAGAAAAATTAGGCTTGCTGACATGGACAGAGGGCCCACTTGTTAGTCCAATTAAATATAAAAAGAAAAAGAAAAAAAGAAAAAGAAAAAAAGGATTGTTGTGTCATCTTCCTGGCTGGCAACCGCGCCTCCACCTCCAGCCACCCCGGCCAGCCGGCCGGCTCTCCTCCCCTGCCCCATCCTCGGGCGACGACCATGGGGCGTCGCAAGGCGGCGCCGAGAGGGTGTGGGGCAGCGAGCTTGGGGTGGCGCGGGACGATGAGCTCGGGCTCCAGCGCATCCTGTCCCCTCCCCCTCTGTCGAGCTCCAACCGAAACAGGATGGCGCTGGCCCCCGGTGGCGTGGGCATGGGTTGTGCATGGACGGCGGTTGGAGCTCCAGTGGCCCGGGTACGAGTGGCGCTGGCCCACGACGGGCGGGCGCCTATCGAGGTCGGGGCGGGAGCCGAGCTCCAAGCCGGCAGGCGCCAACGAGGATGGGGCGGCGTTGGACCTGGCCGGCTACGCAGCCTCGCTGGTGGCATAGCATGGCCGGCGGCAGTCCTAGGAGGTGCAGGTGGGTGGGTGGGGGATAGAGTGGGGAATTTTTCTTTTTTCCTTTTCAAGTTTTTAGATTTTTTAGTTGACCTCACATGTGGGTCAACAAACTAGGACAGAGCAGCGCTGATATGTGGGTTCCACTTGTTAGATTTGGTGTTAATCTGCGATTAATGTGAATTGCAAACAACTTCTTAACATGTCGTAATTTTTTACAATTAAAACGTAAAGTCGTGGTTTTCTAAAATTTCGCCCGTGGTTTTATGCTAAAACTACTCAGACGTCAGAAGCAAACGCGTTCCAGCGCGTGACGAAGCGCGATTCAGAACACGGTCGAGGAGTCACCCGCGTAAACGCGACGCGCAAGCAATCTGCAATCCCGTTCGAACTCGGACACAGACGACGCGCCGCCAGCCCATAAATCTCCCTCCCGTCTAGCTAGGGCAAGCTCACCCTTTGCCGCCGCAACGTGCTCTTCCCACCCCGCTCCATCGGATTCTTCTTCTCCGGCCAGCCAGTCTCTCGGAGAGGCGCACGCATCCCCGCCGACCTCTCCGCTCTGCTCTGCTGCCGGCGCGCGTTCCGATCAAGACCATGTCGACGGCGGCGATCCGCAAGCGCCCGGCGACGGATCAAGCCCCGCGCGTCGACGGCGGCAAGAAGCCTCGGTACTCGTTCGGGAGAATCAGCGACTACGAAAAGCTGGAGGTGCTCGGAGAGGGCGCCTACGGCGTCGTGATGAAGGCGCGAGACCGCCGGACCGGCAAGAAGGTCGCCCTCAAGTGGCTCCGCGGCTGCGACCTCCGCAGCATCACCCGCGAGGCCGGCTGCCTCGGCGCGTGCCGCGGCCACCCGTCCATCATCGAGGTCCTGGACGTGGCGACGGACGCCGACACGGGGGACTTCTTCATCGTCACGGAGCTCGTCGCCGGCGGCCTCACCCTCCGCGAGCAGATCTGGAGGCCGTTTCACGAGGACGTGGCCCGCGCGATGATGCGCCAGCTCCTCGACGCGGCGAAGAAGATGCACGGAGCCGGCATCGTCCACCGGGACATCAAGCCGGAGAACGTCCTGGTCACCATGTTCGGGTCGCTCAAAGTTTGCGACTTCGGGTCGGCGACGCGGCAGAAGCCGGCTGGGGTGCCGTACGAGGAGTGCCGCGTCGGCACGATGATCTACACCTCGCCGGAGCAGCTCGCGGGGAACCGATACTACGGTCAGGCCGTGGGCATGTGGGCGCTTGGGTGCCTGATGGCGGAGATCCTTGCCGGCGAGACCCTGTTCGTTGCGAAGACAGAGGAGGACATGGTCGCGGAGATATCAAAGCTGCGAGACCAGATCAGCTCTACGGGGAAGCTGGTCGGCCTGGAGTTCTTCGATGAGCTTTCGGAAGCCGGGCGCGAGCTTCTGATCGCCCTGCTCGCCTTCAACCCCGACGAGAGGCTCACCGCGGCCGAAGCCCTCCAGCACCGGTGGTTCAGCAAGCCCTCATCTTCCGCCGGAGAGCAGCAGCACCCTGGCTTTGTAACTCTCTTCAGTTAATTATCCTGATTTTGTACTAGCTTATAGGTGTAGTTGTATCGGTGACTGTGAGTTACAGTAACTTTCAGTGTGCCGGAGTTAGCTTAACTGATCTTGTAAGCTTATATTCTATGTATTATCGTGTAAGCTTAATTCATTGGCAGGAAACTCAAATATGGGTTCCTTCCTCCTTTTGTAATTCTTTGAACAATCAATGTACCATGGTAATTATAATAGAAAGACAGTTTTGCTGGATACAGTACAGTTTCCACATCGCTATGAACAATCTATTTTTATCTTAGAACAATCGCTTGGACTGAGATGTCGATGTATGAAATCTGCTCTGATCCTTGTTATTATTGTCCGAGATGTCAAACAAAAGTGAGGAGATTGATTTTAAACAATGATTACAAATTGTTATATTCAATCGTGATGTAGCTGCAAACCTGCTTTTCTTTTGTTAATACGTACTACTAGGTGTGATGTAGCTGTAAACTACATCTTCGGTTCAGATTGGGCAAATTCAGTTAGCTCTTATATCTTCTTGTAATATGCAACTCCTCCTACCTTAATGAATGAAGACACGCGATGCTCGGCTTGTGCGTGTTCTTGAAAAAATATCTTCTTCTTTTTCTATGTGGAAGTACTTGTTATGTTCATTTCTCCATGTAGCTGTAAGACTAGCCACAATGAAAGTATCATAGGTAGTATCATGCATGCTATGTTGGCAAAAAAGCTGATGTGGCGCATCAATTAATGAAGAGAGAGATGATAGTAGTATCATAATATAATACTGTATCATGACACGTATTACTAGAAAAATGAAAGACAAATAGATCTTGTACACATATTTTGCATTGAGATTCTAAAAAGCAATAAATAACAAGAGACTATGATACAATAATATGATACTATGCATTGTGGATGTGGTATCATAAACTAATATCATATACATGATACTAGTGTATGATACTTCCCATTATGACTAGTCTAAATTGTAAGAACTTGCTCAGTGTTCTTAAGATTGAATTGGTTTTTACGTAGAGATTTTTGCCGTACCAGTTTGAGGCTGGGACCAATTTTCTAATTTTTTTTTTTTAAATTAGTTAACTCTTTGATCTGGAAAAAAATGCATCATGGAAGTGGAGCACTAAGACAATAACATTTTATGCATGTAGAGTACCTTATAGATAGAACTAGATGGACCTCGCGCACGTTGCTGCGCTGTTTTTACTTTTATCGTTTAATTTTTCCATGCACTTAACACCTCTTTGGGTTCATGCGCGTTTTAAGTTAATGATGTAGCTTATGCAAATAAAACGACTTTCATAGGTGAAGTATTACACCCACCTGAAAAACATACAGCGAACTAAGCTGTGAATGTGTATACAAAACTAAAAACCGATAAGAGAACTACTGGAAGAATAATAAAATATATATAACAAACACTAAGAAAAATAAATAGTAGAAAAGCTAACAACAGATCAACACTTGAAACGTGAAAACACATGTACAGACAGTCTGTGACAATAATAATTTGGTAGACAGACAAAAAATATTTCCTTTTCCCATACTTCTTTCAAAAGCAACAATGGTGTCACTGATAAAGCATTGAACATTGATAAAGCATTAAACAAGACCCGAGACCTCCAAGTTGACATGTTGTATATAGAGGAGTAATATTTGAGTCGAGATAACCGAATCATAGGAAGTAGGTTTAGAAATTTTACAGAGTACCATGCTGGACGGGCAAAGTTGTCATATTTAGTCTAGTAAGAAAGGATTAAAGGAAAATAAGAACTCCAACACTTTCCCAAGCTATTTTTTTTTTACTTATGATCATAATACAGGCCTCGACTGCAAGTTGTCTATAATCACATCATCTTCCATTTGAATAAGCGACATGTAAATTTCTATGGTACATGAGGAGAGAAAAAAACATAAATGGCCAAGCTGAACTTTTACAACCACAACAAGAGTTTAGCCATGTCACTGGCTAGCTCTGCACTGGCCAAACGCCTTGGTTGATGCCTAGGTTGACGCTTGCTCGATCCAGTACCCACGCATGCGCTACAACAATGCCCAGTTGGGAATACAATACAGATAATAATAAATTATGTTAGATGAGAAATCATCTTGCCAAAGGTTGCATCATTTTTTAAACAACTATATTGTTTATCAAGCACGCATCCTATTGCCTAATACAAAGCACCAAAAGTCCTAAGGTAAAATGCCTGAAACCCAGACTAACCCCCTCTTACAGAATTGGAATTTTGCGAAGACTTAAGATTTGACCCGAGCCCTCTAAGTGACACAGAGAAAGTGAATATCAGAAGAATTAGTGACTTTCAAAGTAACCCTATATGCATAACTTTATAAATCTGAAGACCTACGCACAAAGCCTCAAATAATGAACTGTTATTTTATTCAAACAGTAAGAGATATATAAACATGGAATGCTACATTTTCTACATATCACTGGTGTGTCAAAATGAAAATACAACAGAAGTTATAGGATAACCACTACAATTATAAACAAGTGAGATCAGAGCTAACGAAAAATGGATCCAAAAGTTTATCATGGTTCCTTCAAATGAAACCACACTGAAACATGTGTACAAAAAAATATGAAAATCATCTAATGGCTAAAATGCATGAAAACTTGTCCCACAGAGAAGGATACATTAGATTTCACAAAAGTAAAGACACCATTTTTTTCTAATCGAAACATCTGGATTCTTGTTACCTTTTAGAAGCTACGGGGTGTACATTTGGTAGGTTCATCATTACATAGAGTATGTTAGGCTTAGTTATGAGCAAATGTTTTTCCGATAATTTCAATATGATTACTCATTCAACTCTGTCACTTAAATTAATTAGCTTCTTGCCTAAACATAATTGAAGAATATATATATCCACTTATTGCACACTATACTGTCAAGCATAGAAGCTAGTATAAATGGTAGTCTAGCAAATAAAGAAGTATATAGTGTATTAGAACATCATGGTACACAAATTTTCATGATTATACAAAGTACAAACGTATCTGGCTCTTTATACCTGTTAGAAATATGAGTTGTACTATACATCGCGGTTGAACAGCAAAACATGATCTACAACTTAAGGCGATATCTAGCAAAAAAATAACAGTATGGTGTGCTGTTTACATTCGATAAGCAACAATAATACTTTAGTTGTAGCAGCAGATAGCTTGATTAAAAATATGACAAAATAGATCAGACATTATTTTCCAACACATATTTAATTTGCTACAACTATATTTCGTGATATTTTAAAAAGCATGTGATGGAACAAAATCAGTAGCAAATTAGCACATCAAACAATAATTATCTTACAAATCAAACATAGATGGCCAAGGCACATCAGCATTGATGAAGAATCAAAACTTAGTTACATGGATAGTAACCTATTACAGGATATTTTAACCAGGGCGGAGTTTAGTTAGGGCCAAACCGGGCCATGGCCCGCCAAGTTTTTTTTTGCAAAAAAACCATTTTTATTCCTATGTATTAGAAGCCTCACTTACCCACCATGAGCATGCACTACCCTATATGTCCGGTTTCATGACTCGTTCATCTCTACATACATGCCTTGGGGGTAAAAGCAATAGGCAGGGGAAACAGTGGCGCGGGGCAGCATAACACATAACAGCAGTCTAGGCCGCAAACCCGTACCCGGACGGGGCACCAGCCAGAGGTACGGCAGCCGGCTGCGTCGCGTGAGCAACTACGTCCAGCCGTAAAATCAGATCATGAAATTTTCAACCAAGAGAAAAAAGAACTTAGTAATGTCAAATGTCTAGGAATCATTCAGAACAGAATTTTTTTTGTCCATTTTTAGCCTGGCCTGCCCATGAAATTGCTCTAAACTCTACCACTGATTTTAACCTATCAAAACCACATAACCTGACCTTGTATATTTTAACCCACCACTTTATTTTCTGGGATATTTGTAACATAGATATCCTAGAATAGTTGAACCGACTTGAAGTCATGCTTTGATATGGTCTACACATCCGAACATGCTACTTGGTGAATACACTTGGTTCAGATGATGACTATATAATAGAGCTAAAAAATAGGACAGAAGGTTTCAGTGACTTTTCTTATATTGGTTGTGTTCTGTTTCCATATTTTGGTACTGACTGCAAACCACTATTTGAAAAGGTATTTCACAAAAAAAAAATTGGAGGCGCGGACTGTGGACAATTTGGATAGGCATCTCATAGGATTTAAAGTTTTAAACACCACTATGACAATAAGACCATTCAAGAATATGACAACCTAATTTACAGTGCTAGAAAATCACATGATACCTTAACATGACTGGATCAAAATAACACAGATTGGCTTACATCATATCCCTGAGAACATACTGGTTTCACCATAGCCGAGTAGGCACGCTCTGACTCTGCGCGATTGGCATATTTAGTGACACAGAAGTCAAAGAAAGGTAGCAAAAAGAAAAGGGCCAGAAATATTAAGAGAAAGGGTGATACAGAACAAAGTGATGAGTGATAAATAACTCAGAAATTGTAGTGAAGTATTTATGTATAATATTTTGACCTTGTTCACTCTCATAATACCAAAGTGAGATAAAGCTATGACAATTTAGGGTCGTCAAAATAGCAATTATTCCATTTCAAAAAGAAAAACTAAACTGTAGAACAGAACAGGACAATAACATAGATTTTGCAATTCACATATCAAGTAATATATCATGCTAAAAATTGCACTTTGATTTCTTGATGTGTCAATTTTCTGTTTTCTTTTCAAGCAAGCGTATAAGCAATAAAATAGACATGTGCATATAAAAACCTGCATAAATAAGAATAAGCCATTTTAGATCGCCATGGCACATGACAACTTTTCCTGCAAACTCATCCAACATAAAACCAATGATTTTCATTATTGTGCCCAACATTCAAATGAGGTGTCAGATTATTGTGAAGATAAGGAATGCAATTACCCAATGCAGATGACAGCAGACAAAATGCTGAATCTTGAATATAGAATCTTGAACATAGATCCATGAATTCCTTACGAACAAAAAAATGTAGTCGCTCACTGTTTCGATATTAAGACAATTGGTCGTTAAAGAAATTACTTCACCAAACAAAATTACTGCTAACTTCCTCCTATATCCTTTTGCAATCACATGCATGGCAACACAACTGATACAAAAACATCTTTTTACTGATATCCTCTTGTCATAAAATGAATGGAGGCACCCTTGATACAAAAGAAGTACGGAGTACTTACCACTCATTACACTACCACATTAAAATAATCATTGCTTTAGAAATTCTAGATAAAACTACCGTACCTCACACCAAATAGTCATGATGAATTAGAACAAATCTCATTAGGCAAGCATATAATCATACTCCTGCACTCTTAGGACATGTGCGATGGTAGAGAAGACACGCCTTCTCTTAGTTGTCCACATCATCTAGAGAAAGCACAAGATATAACTTATACAATGCATCATATCTTATTGTCATCCCTTGTAATTAATGAGAAATAGCTATTTTTAGTAATAAATTAATTAGCTAAGGGAAGATAGATGGTACAATGCACAAAATAGTCTTCTCTTATTTTCTAAGGGATCATCCCTTAGCTAAGGGAAGACAACCTCCCTTTCTTATTTCTCTCTCCTCCAACTAAGCAAAAAATCCTATGTGACACCTCTAAGAGAAGGCTGACGTCACCCCATTGTACGTGTCCTTACAACAGAAGGGGCACAAGAGTGCTATGATTGAGCATTAAAATCTGCTTTAACCTGCAGGTTGTAAAATAAATCTAGATTTAAGAGTAGTTAATGTACTGACCTATCTCACTTCAGATAGATAACTTCAATATTACATGATCATGCTTGCTGTAATTAGGGAGGCCACAACCCCCATATGTAGTAGAAGGCAGCGTCAATCTGCAGAAAAGTGAAGGGTATCAGATGAGAACAGTATTTGTCCTTTGCCGACAGCAACAATGGGAGCAGGCAGGGCAAACAGGGAGACTTGCTGCTAGCCGGCAACGACTATGGAGCATCCCCGCCAGGGAAAAAGACGGGAAGAGTGATGTAGAGGATGGTGGCTGGCGGGTGACCAAGGGAAAACGCACCCTCCACGCTCCACAAGCATGCACACACACGGTTAGCAGAACTCCAGGCCAAAGGAAATCAAACCCAAAACCGCCCCCGTGCAGCCCAGGCGCTGACTAAACGGCATCAGCAACCCAACGGCGGCACCGATCGAAGAAAATCAACCATAAAGAACATCCCAAACACTCCCAGATTACCATCAACATAGTAATTATTAAATGTTCTTACATATATACTTGCTCAATAAAAATAGTAAAGGAAATTCCCAAATATGTTGTCAATTTTTCTAACTTTGACACCCCACGCCTAAAAGACGAATATGAAGATTTAATATGCATAAACTAAGGACATTGATATACACATGAATCTAATTAGAGATGGTTAGTAGCACATGAATTAAACATGGTGGCAATAAACATGAGGTGTACAATTTAGCTTCTGAACATTATGGCCACAGCGTTTAATAATTTGTACCGAGCATGCAAATAAATCATACTTATCATAAAATCAAGTTTATGTTTTTCTAAACAAAAAAGGTGAGATGATCTTTGGAAATAAGTACTAATATTGGTTTTAAAATCGTATAATGTACCACATGTTTCTCGCATCAGTGTGTTTACAAATTATCAGAACTAATGAGATTGCAAATGCTTTTCTTGACCTGCAGGTAGGTAGTCAAATCTCTCACATTGAATGCCCTGTGTTATCAATGTGTCATGTTTCTATATGATATATGAGCAACAAAAGAACTTCATAAGATTTCTTAACTACGATCTTCTCCTGAGAAATTGACAATGTGACTAACCAAAAATTTCATTTGCATTAAAAATATGTTGCAGGACAAAATGTAAGAATCTGCTTGCTCCTAAGAAATTTATCAAATAGCTTATCTACACATTTTGAACATGTGATACACGAGCAGAGTAGCAGACTAATTAGGTATGCAGCAAGCAATTCATATTCTCACCGTATACAGAAGGCATGTTCATGAAAGTAGCATGTAGAGTTCTGACCAACAGCTCTCCATAAATCCACGCATCACCATATGAAGTTGATAGCCTGACACTACTTCGCTTGAATCAAATGGAGAACATGAGAGGAGGAGAGACCAAAGAGCATCCTGTGATATCAGAGACATGAGCAGACTAATTCGAATGCACTTGTATCTACCTTGAGATCTCTTGTGTAGATGTGAGATGACAGCAGGTGCAAGCATATATTCCGAGTTCCCAATAGCTAATGGCTTCTTATGCTCAAATTGTTGACTCGTCAGTTTTTTAGCGATAAAACAGGTGCACTGTCAGGCGGGCGGAGAAGTCAGACTCCATGATGACTTACCATCTCGAAGGAGCGAGGCGGGCTTCGCGGTGCAGTGGCTGCTTGTGCCCCTCCTATGAAGCGCCACAGGAGAGAGATCTCACCATTGGCGTGGCCAAGCGACGGGGAGAGGATGCGAGAGATCGGATGACATGGAGGGGACATGGGAGGAGAAGAATGGGTGGCGGCTAGGTGGGGGAAGGAGGCGGGGCTGAATAGGGTTTCACGATGAGGCGGGATATCAAGCAGGATCTGGTGGAGGCGCCACGAGCGATGAATGGATCTGGTTTAGAGGAGGTCGAGTGCATGCGGCGGCCATATTCCGCCGGCCGTCTCTCATCTCGCCATATCCGCCGGCCATCGCTCCCCACACGAGAACCTGAAGGGAGGAAACGGAGAAGATGGGTCGGCAGCGAAACAGCAGAGCGACATACAGCGATTTTGATCTGAACAACGACCATCTTTTTTTACCCCAAAGCCCAACGAACCGACTCTGGAAAATTATAACCAGAGCTAGCTCGACACGATGTCAGTAGCGAATATCAAAACGCAATCACGGACAGATCTTGAATTCCAGGGAGCTTAGTGCTCCTAAAAGATAAGGGAACATGGTTCACTTCAGGACTAGTACAGAAAAGATCCCATTCCCATCTTAATACAACTTGCAATGTTGCACGTGGAATTTGCTACCAGCCTACCTGGAGTCCCATATGAAATAGGTACAGGTCCAGCCGTCCAGGACCCCAATCTGCCTACAAGCGTATTGATAACAAGGGCTAAAAACTTGCCAACTCTTCTCATCCGAAGCAGCCTAATCTCACAGCCAAACAAAACCAAAAAGCCTGTAAAACATTGGAGTCGTTGATAAACATGTTTGGTGAATCAGGCAGAAGCTTTATTTCAACCCATTAAACATGATTTGCCCCCCTTGTCGCATGTCCCTACTTAGGTTTATCTGTAAGGCTGACAAGGGATTTCACGATGCCCGGGCTGATTTTGTCCGCGAGGGCACCTTTCTCAGAGATCACAAATGATTTCTCCTTGACAAAGCTTTGCAGTTTCTTGGTGTCATAGTCTAGACGCTCTTGATCTGCATCAATAGTAAACCACAACTATCGGTATATCTCAACTCTCAAGAAGGGTTGACAAACATATACAGTGGGTTCAACCAAATAGTTCCAGCTTTACACAAAAACTGAAAAGATCCTTCGAAACTGCATTCTTGATTTTTTTAATCAGTTTAGAGAAAATGATTTCAAGTGTCCACGTATTGATAACAATCATCCTACTAATCAAGCTTTTGACGGAGCCATGTTATTTGCATTCAAAAGAGACAGCGAGAAATATAAGTTAAGAACACCGACAGGGACTGAGGTCAGTACTTCATATGTTGAGGTTATCGAAACCCAAATTCACACTTTGTTGTGCTCCAGATAATTTTTGGTGAAAAATGTAAGCAAAACACAACCTCTAGCAGATTAAACAACACATGCAAACAGAATTTAAAGCATGATCATCATGAATATTGAAATGGATGCTAGGGGCATTGCCCAAATATATATCAAACCCACTTCAGTAGTAAATTAAAATATACCTGGTTGCATGGATCAAGATCCAAGAAGGTACCTTTATCCAGAATTGTGTGCGCTACATGAAATGGAACACGAGCAAAATTATCAGACCCTGGAAATGTTAACCAGGTATGTTCTTTGGGGTCATGGTTTCCACAAGTTGGGCATATCTCCTTTACTAGCTGTTTGCCAGAGATTCCTTCCATATCTTTCATTATGATCTCAATCGGAGATGGCACACTAGTTTTAGTTGTCCTGACTCTTTTTCGGAGGGCCGTCAGGGCCTCTCTGTTAGTATTCCTCATCCGAACATTCTCCACTAGCTGATCATACAGGAGATCAAATCTGTTAGAGTATACATGTTGTACACGGCTAGATTAGGATAGAGATAGGATACGTGTCTTGTACTCCAAGTCTATGCCTTGTCTTGTACTCCAAGTCGGTCCGTTGTACGTCTATATATACTCGCCCGAGAGACTCAATAATATATCCATCATATTCCGCCATACCTCTCTCCCTCTACCCTTCAACATGGTATCAGAGCGGCGCCGAACCTTGACCTAGCCGCCGCCCCACTTCCGCACCGCGCCGCCCCCGGGGAGGTCGATTTCCATGATCTCCGCCGGGGGCCGCGCCGCCCGTATTAGGGTTCGTCCGCCGATCGGTTGATCGGCTGCCCTACGTCTTTTTCTCGCCGGTCGCTTGACCGGCGTTTTTCTTTTTGGTTTACCGATCTTAGATCGGATTGCGTCGCCCACCGCCGCCGTCACCACGCGCCTCTACTCCAACCTCGGCGTCGACCTCGCACCGGCGGCCACCCACCTTCACCAACCGCGCGGCAACGTCGGACGTGTCATCCGAGGGACGCCTCGGTGCGTCACTGCCGGCTCCTCGCCTGCGCGGACTCCATCGCCGGTCCGTCTTTGCCGTCATCGCCAAGGACTTCACCGACAACGACGCCACGGGTTCCGATCTATGTGCCGTCGTCAAGGACTCGGCAAACAGCGCCGCCGTCGGTCTGATCACCCGATCTGGCGCTCGTCTCCGCCAAGTACGTCCCTGAGCACGCGCCTACCACCGTTCGAGCATCGGGCTGCCGCTGCGTCGCCCCTTCGGGCCGTAGCGTCGCCGCCTTTGGTCCCCGCCGCCGGCTACCAACGTGCCTTCTCCAGCATGTACGTCGCTGGTGGTTCTCACGCCGCTGCACCGACTCGCGCCCTGCAGCCGCGCCGTCCCATCGGGCTGTTGCGTCGCTGCACGCGGTCATCGCCGTCACCTCGCGAGGACGTCGCTGGCTTCCACCGCGCTACCTCCCTCGGCGCGGGTTGTCGCCGTCCGCGCATGGTCTTCGTCGCGCCGCTGGGTTCTTCCTCGCCTACTTCGAGCACCGCCGCCGCATCTCCACAGGTAACCTGCATGGCCCTCCTGGCCGTCGCAGGTCCCGCCGACTACCTCTTCGCCTGTCTAGGCATCCAGCATGGCCACTTTTGGTCGTTGCTGGTTCGCCGCCTTCTACGTCTACGTCCAGTTTCTACTGGTCCCGTTCTTCGCACGCCCGGTACTGGCAACATCGGTGCTTGCCTTCGTCCCCGACGCGCTCCCGAGTCTGGCAAGCTCGGTCGCAGCGCCTCGTCCCCGTGTTCATCTTCGCGTACTCGGTTTTGGCACAACCGGAGTATGCCTTCGTCCCCGACGTGCGCCTGGTTCTGGCAAAGCCATGGCCGCACCTCGTCCTCGACGGCTCGGACTGCATCGACTTCGGCATCGCTCTCCCCGACGACTGCCTCGACGCGTCTCCGTCCTTCTACGGCGCCCTACGCGCCTGCGGCTTCATCTGCGTGTCCCTCGTCATCGGCACTCGCCGCGACATCGACCACGGCGACCCCTCGCACGGCTACCTCGACCAAGGTTGCTGCACCCACCGCTCTCGGCTCCCTCGACATCGGCACAAGGGCTACCACCTCGCCTGAGCTCCTCACCAGCATTCTCTACAGTCCAAGCTTCTGCGATGTGACACCGTCCACGACGTCCCCGCTACCTCTGCGGGGGGATATCTGCGCACTGGTCTACTTCGGGTTCTCTCCAGTCTGACCGTTCGCGACGCTCCAGTTGTTCACGACGCTACCGCTACGACTGCGGGGGGATGTTAGAGTATACATGTTGTACACGGCTAGATTAGGATAGAGATAGGATACGTGTCTTGTACTCCAAGTCTATGCCTTGTCTTGTACTCCAAGTCGGTCCGTTGTACGTCTATATATACTCGCCCGAGAGACTCAATAATATATCCATCATATTCCGCCATACCTCTCTCCCTCTACCCTTCAACAAAATCAAAACAGATCATGAGATCAATACTGACACTTCTAACATGATTAAGGCAAACCAGAAGCATGTGCAAACCTGATGCCTTGCTAGAAGAAGTTATTCTGCGTCTGTTTCTATGTCAACGAGAGCCTCTTGAAGCTGCTTCATGTTGGGATCCATCATAAAACTGCAAAACATGTCAATTAGTTTATATACTGAAGTACTAATAGGAATATACCATTTGTATACTGTACATTAATATTTGAAGATACCAAAAAAATCTTCAAAGGTTTGATTTCAAGTATGATCCAGCTTATGTGATAGTAGAAGTAACAAAATGTTAATACTAAATGCACAACATAAATACGAGACCTTCTCCCTCGTAAATGGATCTAATTTCCCCCTGCTGCGTTCCTATTTACAGTTCTGGTGTTAGTTCCTACTACGAATCCTCTAACCATGGTATGATTTGCATTTATCTTACTAACATAAATATAACAAAAGTATACAAGAGAAATGGCTACAATTGTCAATGTCAGCAACTGACCATAAAGAAGTTCAGTCAATTATCAAAGTTGCAATGGACTGTAAAGAAGTTCAAGCATACAGGCCAATCACAATAGTAGAGCAAGAATCATCTACATAAGAGAGAAAATTCAACTATTTCAAGCATAGCTTGCTATCTGGTATGCAGAAACATTCTAAAAATATATATTGATGATAATGATGCATATCTGTGATCTGAATTATGATGTATTCATTTGTTTAAAAAGCCTATCACTACAATGTTTTTTGTCTCTACAGCATACAGCATACCAGCCAAATCGCATAATTGGAAATTGTGTAATTGGGTGAATGCAAAAATACAGCTGCAAACCACATACTAAAATACACATCTTTCTCACTGAACATTGCTGGTCAGCAAATAGAAATAGATATCATAGCCTTCTCAATTCTCACTATAAGCGCGTAGTGTTAATATCTATGGTCATCAAGATATGTCCAAATGTTACTAAATAAACATATCATACATACAGACTGTATGTTGACTTCTTGAGTATGATGCAAGTTTGACAATGAATTGAACTGTCACACATACATGCAATTATAGATGGTATAGAAACTAAGTAGAGTCACACATGTTAGTCAACTATGAACTACATGAAAGGAAACTGTAGAACTATAAGGGCAGATTAAAGTGTTGAATAATGCCTTCCATATTGACCTAACAACTAATATAGTAATATGAATGGTTTCATACAATCAATCACCATTAGTGACTCTGTAAGGGTTATTACAATTTTACAGTTATTGTTTCTTAGTTACATGGTGTCACGACTACTTTTACTACTCAGCAAGCTGGCTGCTGGTGCAACTTAACACAACTTCAACCACTGTAATCAAGCAGCTGTTCTACAAGAGGCTTCCAAGCCGGATTGTCTTAATTTTAGGAGCCTAGAGTGTTTACTCATTCCTGTGAAAGGGTCAAGAAGCAAAGAGTTTGATGTGAGGTGGCACAGTGGCAGCAATAATTGCTTTAAAAAATCATAAGTGCAAGCAACAAGTGGCTATCAAAGCGGGCGTGAACCCTTGAGTTTTGCAAAGTAACTCCAGTTATACACTTACATCAGAAAGGACGCCCTCGAGTGAAGATCCGAATCAAATTCACTGCCACCACAAGGATTCTTTTGTGATGTGGCACCTTCTTCAGTTGTGCAAGTCCTATGTCCGGCACTCTTTGAGTGGATTTATACGAAGACTCAATATTTATAACTATCCTTAACAGAGGGCATGAGACTGAATGCATGACCATAGACATTTCGGTCAAGTTAACTAATCACAGCTCTAAATTATAGAATGGGAGTAAACCCAAACTCATTGCACAATGCAGATTTGATGTCACGACTTACGATACACCTAATGCTTCCCTTGCACAATCACAATTTCAGCAGTTTAGGACCTGGTGTGAACTTTTGTTTCAGAATTGAGAGAGCAATCAGGAAGACAAACCCAACAACGGGCATGATGTGATATCTTCTGCCAGCATGACATTTAGCATGTAATCCAATTCCCACACAACATGGCACACCGAATTCTCTTAGCATGCACCAAGCTAACAGTTTTACAGACGGCTAACATTGTTTGAATGGCAAGGAGAACAAGCAAAGGTGGAGAAAAGAAGGAGCAACTCAAGGAAATTTGTTGCACATATGCATTCCCTACGTATGATACATGGATGACACATTCAAAAACACTTACCTAACTGAATACACTGAGAACCACAAATTATATGACCAAGGGGAGGGATTAAAGCTATTTACTGATTAAGCGGCACTACAACTAGCAGTAAACCTCTAAATCTTTACATAAGTGAACACCATTTTTTTCTATCCAATTCATCTCAGGCGTATTCCAGACATATTTTAGGCAAGAAAACTGGCAAGCAAGTTCAGTCTCTGCGCTGTATCAATGCGCTGCACAACTACCATCCACGGGGGGGTGTGGCAGCGCAGATTTTGGTATAGGGTGGCGATTTCCGAGCCGTGCCCCCCTCCCCACACACATTCTAAATTTGAATCTAGGTAAATTTTAGCAAACTAGATAGATTTTATTGAAATTTAGATAATTTTTACATAATATGGCGAAATATAACTAAAACTAAAAGAGGACGTCTTCATCGGAGTCGCCGCCGGCGGTGTCGGCTCCCGATGCGCCCGATGGTGGTGGTGGTGAAGCGTTGGACGGCCCGGCGCCGTCATCGGACCGGCGTGGTGGGCGAGAAACCATCCCGCAGCGGTGACGGATCTCCTCCGACACACGCTCGCGACAGCGACGCTCGGCGTCCTTGAGGAAGGAGGTGAATGTCAGGGGTTCCTCCTATCGTTGGGCCGATGCGTCGAAGGAAGGAAGATGGTACTTATGCTCGCGTCGCTGACGCTCTGCCGCCACTGTCACCAGGCCCCCAGCTACGTTCGCCCGGGCGAGGCGTTGCTTAGCCGCCGCCATCGCAGCCTCGTCGCTTCGATGTTGCAGTGCTGGGCATCGGCGCGGGCAGCAGCATGCTCGCCCGCCATTCTTATCGATGCCGCCCTCCTCTCGGCGGCCATGAACTGCTGTGACGACGCTTCGCGGTGCCGCGTCTCGAACAATGCGAGGATAGCCCTGTCCTCCGCGGCGGCCTCCTTCGCCTCAGCGTCAGTCGGCAGGTCAGCTAAAAACTCCTCATCATCGAAGTCCTCCTCATCGCCCTGCAGCGTGTTATATTCTGATCCAAATTCTATAAAGTAGAGGCCAACTTCTGACGAGCGGAGCGAGACCCGTCGCCGGAGGCTTGGGCCGAGTGGAGCGGGGGCGACAGCCCCCCGCGGTATGGATCGTTGCTGTCGTCTATATATACTCCTTGTAAGCCGCCGGCTAGGGTTCATCGCATCATAAGATAGCCCACGGCGTTTGTAAACATACACCCGATATAGTGAAGTTTTACTGGCTGGCGCCCGTGGTTTTTACCTCTCTTTGTTGGAGAGGGTTTTCCACATTAAAATCTTGTGTCTCCGTGCTGTGATTTCTTTTCGTTCTTCGTTATTGCCTATCGCTTTTATAACAAGTGGTATCAGAGCCCCAGGTTTCTAATCTAGGGTTTGCGAGATGGCGTCTTTGAAGTTCGATCTGCCGCAGCTGGATTACACCACAAGGTTCTCCCTGTGGCAAGTGAAGATGAGGGCGATCCTCGGCCAAACTTCAGATCTCGATGATGCGCTCGATGGTTTCGGAAAGAAACCGGTTGCGTCATGGACAGAGGAAGAAAAGCGGAAAGACCGTAAGGCTTTGTCTTTGATTCAACTTCATCTATCCAATAATATTTTGCAGGAAGTGTTGCAAGAGAAATCTGCAGCGGCCCTATGGCTGAAACTAGAATCGATCTGCATGTCAAAGGATCTAACCAGTAGATTGCAAGTGAAGATGAAGTTGTTCCAGCACAAGTTGCAGGAAGGTCAGTCGGTGATGAATCACCTATCGATCTTCAGGGAGATTGTTTCCGACTTACTGTCCATGGAGGTAAAATATGAGGATGAAGATCTAGCACTTCTATTATTAGTCTCATTGCCTAGTTCTTTTACGAATTTCCGTGACACCATATGTATAAGTCGTGATACACTAACCCTCACCGAAGTTTATGAGGCTCTCCATCAAAGGGAGAAGATGAAATCTATGGTGCAGGCTGAAAGTTCGTCCTCCAAGGCAGAGGCGTTAGAGGTCCGAGGCAGGCCTGAGCAGCGAGACAACTACCACCACCACAACAACAGAGATAAGAGTAAGACCGACAGAGGTCGCTCGAAGTCCAAGGGACGTGACAAGTTCTGCAGGTATTGTAAGAAACCTAGCCACAATATTTATGATTGTTGGAAGTTGCAGAACAAGGAGAAAAGAAACGGAACTTACCAACCGAAAAACAATAATGGTAATGGTAAGGTTACCGTAGCCTCGGGTAAAGGTGAGGCTGCTGTTGTTGCTGGTAGCGATAGTTCTGATGGTGATTGCTTAGCTGTTTTTGCTGCATGTGTTTCACGTGATGATGAATGGATTCTTGATACCGCATGTTCGTTTCATATTTGCTGTAACAAGGATTGGTTCAGTTCTTATGAGTCTGTGCAGACTGGATATTTTGTGCGTGTGGGAAATGACAACCAGTGCGACATTGTTGGCGTTGGTTCTGTTCAGATCAAGACCCATGATGGGATGACACGCACGTTGACTAGAGTGAAACACATACCCTCCATGGCGAGGAATTTGATCTCTCTTAGTACCCTGGATTGTGATGGGTACAAGTACAAAGGTGGGGACAAACGTCTGAAGGTATCATCAGGTTCTCTCATTGTTATGATTGGTGATATGAATTCTGCAAAATTATATGTCCTTAGAGGTAGCACTTTGCCTGGTATTGCTGCTGCCATTAGTTCTGATGATTCTAGTAAGACTAACCTTTGGCATAAGCGTCTTGGACATATGAGTGAGCTTGGTATGACAGAATTGGCGAAGAGAGAGCTAATTGATGGTTGCGACTTGAGTAAGTTTGAGTTCTGTGAGCATTGCATTTTTGGTAAGCATAAAAGAGTTAAATTCAATGCTTCCGTTCATACCACCAAAGGCATTTTGGATTATGTGCATGCTGATGTTTGGGGTCCGTCCCGTAGAACTTCTAATGGTGGTGCTAATTACATGCTTACTATTATTGATGATTACTCAAGGAAAGTGTGGCCATATTTTCTGAAACATAAATATGATGTTTTTGCTGCTTTTAAGAAGTGGAAAGTTATGGTAGAAACACAAACTGAAAGGAAGGTTAAGATACTCCGTACTGATAATGGTATGGAATTTTGTTCAAATGAATTTGATGAGTTTTGCAGCAATGATGGCATGGTAAGACATCACACCATCCCATATACCCCTCAGCAGAATGGCGTGGCTGAACGCATGAACAGGACCATTATTTCGAGGGCTCGCTGCATGTTGTCTAATGCAAAGATGCATAGACGTTTTTGGGCTGAAGCAGCCTCCACCGCATGCTATCTCATCAACAGATCACCTTCTGTTCCACTTGATAAGAAAACTCCCATTGAGGTATGGTCTGGTTCACCAGCTGATTATTCTGAGTTGAGAGTTTTTGGTTGCACTACTTATGCTCACGTTGATAATGGAAAGTTAGAGCCAAGGGCTGTTAAGTGCATCTTCCTTGGTTATGGTTCAGGAGTTAAGGCATATAAATTATGGAATCCTGAAACCAAGAAAGTTTTGTTGAGCAGGAATGTCATTTTTAATGAGGCGGTTATGTTTTATGATAGTCCGTCTACTGATATTTCTGATGCTATTGATTCTCCTAATGTTTCTGATGATGAGCAACAGAGAATTGGCGTGCAGGTGGAGCACGCAAAGGAGAACGAAAATGTGGTTCCTGAAACCAATAATGATAATGTTTATGTTCCACCTTCACCGCCCATTGTTCAGCAGCCATCACGGTCTATTGCAGCTGGCCGTCCTAAGAGAAATGTTGCACCTCCTAATCGTTTAATTGAAGAGTGTGATATTGTTCATTATGCTTTGAGTTGTGCTGAACAGGTGGAGCATGATGCTGAGCCAGCTACGTACACTGAAGCCATTGCTTCGGTTGATAAAGAAAAGTGGCTAGGTGCGATGCAAGAAGAGATGCAATCGCTTGAGAAAAATGGCACATGGGATGTTGTGCGCTTGCCTAAACAAAAGAAGGTTGTCCGCTGCAAGTGGATATTTAAAAGGAAGGAAGGTTTATCTCCTAATGAGCCTCCAAGGTTTAAGGCAAGGTTAGTAGCAAAAGGTTTCAGTCAGATTCCAGGTGTTGATTATACTGATGTTTTCTCCCCAGTTGTGAAGCATACTTCTATTCGTGCTTTCTTTGGTATTGTTGCTATGCATGATCTTGAGCTTGAGCAGCTAGATGTTAAGACTGCTTTTCTGCATGGTGAGTTGGAGGAGGAGATATACATGGACCAGCCTGAAGGTTTTGTTGTGCCTAGTAAGGAGGATCTTGTTTGCAAGTTGAAGAGGTCCCTTTATGGTCTGAAACAGTCGCCTCGACAATGGTATAAAAGGTTTGATTCATTCATGCTAACACATGGTTTTAAGAGGTCTCAGTATGATAGCTGTGTGTACATCAAGTTTGTTAATGGATCACCTATTTATTTGCTGCTATATGTTGATGATATGTTGATTGCTGCCAAGAGCATGAAAGAGATCACTACTTTAAAGGCTCAATTAAGTAGTGAGTTTGAGATGAAGGATCTTGGTCCTGCTAAGAAAATACTAGGCATGGAAATTAAGAGGGACAGAAAGTCTAGTTTGCTATTTCTTAGTCAAGAAAAAGACATTGAGAAAGTTCTTCATCGTTTTAATATGCATGATGCAAAGTTTGTTAGTACACCTATTGCTTCTCACTTCAAGTTGTCAGCTTTGCAATGTCCTACTTCTGAAGATGATATTGAGTACATGTCACGAGTTCCTTATTCTAGTGCTGTTGGTTCCTTGATGTATGCCATGGTTTGTTCCCGGCCTGATCTGTCACATGCTATGAGTTTGGTCAGTCGATACATGGCTAATCCTGGTAAAGAACATTGGAATGCTGTTCAGTGGATTTTCAGGTACCTTCGTGGCACATCTAAAGCTTGTTTGAAGTTTGACAGGACTGGTGGGGGACTTGTAGGCTATGTGGATGAAGGGTTTCGCAGCATAGTAAAACAAAAATTTTCCTACGCAACGAACAAGAAAGCCAAGATCTAATCTAGGAGATGTAATCAACAAGAGAGGTAGATGAGATCTTCATACCCTTGAAGATATCGCACAGCGGTAACGTTCAACAGAACGTGGATGATGTAGTCGTACTAGCCGTCTCCTCCTCGCGATCCGATCCGATCCAACGCCGCAAGTGGCGACGCCTCCGAGAGATACACACGTACAGCGCACCAATGACTCCGCCTTCCCGGTCCAGCGAGATATGGTGGAGTAGTAGATGGGATCGACAGCACGACGGCGTGGTGTCTATGGTGGAGAGTTTTCACCGACAGGGCTTCGCCTGTTTGCGTGGTGAAGAAAGAACGGAAAAAGAGGCTTCAATAAGCGGGCAGCGGCTTCGCACAAAATTAGTTGCCAAAGCCGCCGGCGCCCTGGGTCTTTTTATAGGCGCGTACCTGCTGTTAGCATCGTGCACGTTGCCTCACCGGATCGATCTCCTGCTCGATCACGGTCCGGTTACGTGTGCGAGCGCAGCAGCGTTTCCAATCTGATCGATCAAATCGATCTTGGGCCTGGCAGTGCAAGCAGCGCAAGCAGCAGCTCTTGGCCCAGCAAAACAAGCTGGCCCACTTGGCCAAAAGCCCACCCGGGCTGGCCACCCACCAGCGAGCGAGCGCCAGCGCCCTGGCCTTGACTCCATCGATCGATGGAGCGAGCCAGCGCCTGGCCGCTGCGCTGCCCCCTTTTTTTTCTTTTCTTTCTATTTATTTCTACTAAATAAATAGTACCAATATTTATTAATCCATATGATCAATAAATACCAATATTTTTCACCCGGAACAATTCCGAAACATTTTCACATATATCCCGGAACTACCCTAGCATTGATTTGCGTTAAGTGTGTGACCCTACGGGTTCGAGAATACGCGGACATGATCTCTATCAATAATCAACAGCGGGATCTGGAAATCCATATTGACTCCCACGCACTCAGCGATGATCATATCGGATGAACCACGATGTCAGGATTCAAGCAATCCCGTATTTGTATTCCCTTCGTCTCGCGATATTTTACTCGCCCGAGATTCGATCGTCGGTATCGGCATACCTAGTTCAATCTCGTTCACAGCAAGTACTTTACTCGTTCCGTAATCCGATATCACTTTGTGATTAACTCCTTAACCACGTGCTTGCAAGCAGTGTTGATATCGATTACCGAGTGGGCCCGAAGTATATCTCTCCGACTTGGGAGGGACAAATTCCATCTCGATACATACAACCCAACAAGTACTTTCCGATCACCTGAGAGACACCTTTATTATCACCCTCACATAGGATGACGTTTGATGACCTCAAAGCTTTCTTCCGATACCTGGGAGTTGTATTATCTCATGGTCTAAGGAATACAATACATGACATAGGAAAAGCTTCGCAAAGATGAACACGATGACACGATCTAATTGCTCTGCTTTATTTGGGTCTGTCCATCACACCATTCTCCTAATGATATGATCTCATTATTAATTGACAACTCATGTCTATGGTTAGGAAACCTTAACCATCATTTAATCAATGAGCTAGTCCATAGAGGCGTACTAGGGACACGGTGTTGTTCATAAACCACACAAGTATTAAAGTTTCCGCTTAATACAATTCTAGCATGGAATATAAACATTATCATGAACAAGAATTATAATAATAACATCTTTATTATTGCCTCTAGGGCATAATTCCAACAGTCTCGCACTTGCACTAGAGTCAATAATCTAGTTTACATCTGGCAACAATCTAACACCCATGGCATTAAGGTGCTGATCATGTTTTGCTCGTGGAAGAGGTTTAGTCAATGGATCTGCGACATTCAGATCTGTATGTACTTTGCTAATCTTCAGATCTCCATCTGCTATATAATCTCGAATTATATGGAAACGGCGGTTGATGTGCTTGGTTTTTGGATGATATCTTGGTTCCTTAGCCAGTGCTATGGCGCCAGTGTTGTCGCACAATATCTCCAGTGGGTCCAAGGCATTTGGAACCACACCAAGCTCAGTGATGAAGTTTCTGATCCAAACTCCTTCACTTGATGCTTCTGAAGCAGCCATGTATTCCGCTTCTGTTGTAGATCCCGCGATCACGCTTTGCTTGCAGCTTCTCCAGCTCACAGCTCCACCATTCAAAATATAAACGTATCCTGTCTGAGATTTAGAATCATCCGGGTCGGTGTCGAAGCTAGCGTCGACGTAACCTTTTACGACGAGCTCTTCATCACCTCCATAGACCAAGACCATTTCTTTGGTCCTATTTAAATACTTTAGGATGTTCTTTACGGCTGTCCAGTGTTCCACTCCTGGATCACTTTGGTATCTGCTCGTCAAACTAAGAGCATTGGACACATCCGGTCTAGTACACAGCATGGCATACATGATAGAACCTATGGCCGAGGCATATGGCACTTTGCTCATAGTTTCTCTATCTTTTACCGTAGCTGGACACTGAGCCTTGCTCAAAATCTTACCTGACAACATGGGCAATGAACCTTTCTTTGCTTTATCCATTCTGAACCTCTTCAGAACTTTGTCCAGGTATGTACTTTGGCTTAAAGCTATTAGGCGTCTTTCTCTATCTCTATAGATTTTGATGCCTAATATATAAGCAGCTTCCCCTAGGTCTTTCATTGAAAAACATTTATTCAAATAACTCTTCACATCGTTAAGCATACCGATGTCATTTCCAATAATCAATATGTCATCCACATATAGTACTAAAAATGTCACCGAGCTCCCACTCACTTTCTTGTAGATACAAGCTTCGTAGCAATTTGGAACAAATCCAAAACTCTTGATCACTTGATCAAAACGAAGGTTCCAACTCCGAGATGCTTGCTTCAGTCCATAAATGGAACGCTGAAGTTTGCACACCTTATTAGCATCCTTAGGATCGACAAAACCTTCGGGCTGCATCATATACAACTCTTCATCAATGTTGCCATTGAGGAACGCAGTCTTGACATCCATCTGCCATATTTCATAATCATGAAATGCAGCAATTGCTAATAAAATCCGAATGGACTTAAACATCGCTACGGGAGAGAAAGTCTCATCGTAGTCAACACCTTGAACTTGCCGAAAACCTTTTGCGACAAGCCGAGCTTTATAGACAGTAACATTACCATCCGCGTCCGTTTTCTTCTTGAAAATCCATTTGCATTCAACGGCCTTACGGTCGCTAGGAGGGTCTACCAAAGTCCACACTTGGTTTTCGCTCATGGATCCCAATTCGGATTTCATGGCTTCTAGCCATTTCTCAGAGTCTGGGCTCATCATTGCTTCCTCATAGTTCGCAGGTTCGCTGTTGTCTAACAACAAGACGGTTAAGACAGGGTTGCCGTACCATTCAGGAGTGGCACGTGACCTTGTCGATCTGCGAAGTTCAGTAGTAGCATCGTTTGAAGTTTCATGATCTTTATCATTAGCTTCCTCTCTTGTTGATGCAGGCGGCGCCGGAACAATTTCTGGTGCTGCGCTACTCTCCAACTCGAGAGAAGGTTCAATAACCTCGTCTAGCTCTACCTTCCTCCCACTCACTTCTTTCGAGAGAAACTCCTTCTCAAGAAAGGATCCGTTCTTTGCAACAAACACTTTGCCTTCGGATCTGTGGTAGAAGGTATACCCAATCGTTTCCTTAGGGTATCCTATGAAGACGCATTTCTCCGCTTTGGGTTCGAGCTTGTCCGGCATCAACTTCTTGACGTAAGCTTCGCATCCCCAAACTTTAAGAAACGACAACTTAGGTTTAGCACCAAACCATAGTTCATACGGTGTCGTCTCAACGGATTTAGATGGTGCCCTATTTAAAGTGAATGCAGCGGTTTCTAATGCATAACCCCAAAATGATAACGGTAAATCTGTAAGAGACATCATTGATCGCACCATATCTAATAGAGTTTGATTCCGGCGTTCAGACACACCATTGCGCTGTGGTGTTCCGGGTGGCGTGAGTTGCGAAACGGTTCCGCTTGCTTTAAGATGCGTGAGAAAATCATAACTCAAATACTCACCTCCACGATCGGATCGCAGAAATTTAATTTTCCTGTTACGATGGTTTTCCACTTCGTTCTGAAATTCTTTGAACTTTTCAAATGTTTTAGATTTATGTTTCATTAAATAGATATACCCATATCTACTTAAGTCATCAGTAAAAGTGAGAAAATAGCGATATCCACCGCGCGTCGAAATACTCATTGGTCCTCACACATCGGTATGTATGATTTCCAATAAGTCCGTTGCTCGCTCCATTATTCCGGAGAACGGGGTTTTGATCATCTTGCCCATGAGGCATGGTTCGCACGTGTCAAATGATTCAAAATCAAGAGACTCTAAAAGTCCATCAGAATGGAGTTTCTTCATGCGTTTTACACCAATATGACCTAGACGACAGTGCCACAAATAAGTTGGATTATCACTATCTACTTTGCATCTTTTAGCCTCAATGTTATGGATGTGTGTTTCATTGCTTTCGAGATTCAGAAGAAATAAACCATTCACAATAGGTGCATGACCATAAAAGATGTTATTCATATAAATAGAACAACCATTATTCTCAGATTTAAATGAATAACCGTCTTGCAATAAACACGATCTAGATATAATGTTCATGCTCAACGCAGGCACATAATAACATTTATTAAGGTTTAAAACTAATCCCGAAGGTAAAACTAAGGAGAGCGTGCCGACGGCCATCACATCAACTTTTGATCCATTGCCAACGCGCATCGTCACCTCATCCCTTGCTAGCCGCCGTCTATTCCGTAGCTCCTGTTTCGAGTTACAAATATTAGCAACTGAACCAGTATCATATACCCAGGCACTACAACGAGCGCTAGTAAGGTAGACATCAATAACATGTATATCAAATATACCTTTGATGGTGCCAGCCTTCTTGTCCGCTAAGTACTTCGGACAGTTTCGCTTCCAGTGACCCTTGACCTTGCAATAGAAGCACTCAGTGTCCGGCTTAGGTCCAGACTTGAGCTTCTTCTCAACAGGAGCAACGCGCTTGCCGCTGCCTTTCTTGAAGGATTTCTTTGCACCCTTAGCTTTCTTAAAGCTAGTGGTCTTGTTGACCATCAACACATGATTGTCTTTCTTGATATCCACCTCCGCAGCTTTCAGCTTTGCGAAGAGCTCAGTGATCGTATCAGTGGAACCAATTTGATTATGAGTAACTACAAAACCTTTGTAGCTAGGAGGGAGTGATTGCAGAACTCTGTCAATCTTGAGCTCCTCTGGAATCTTGCAGTCCAGTTGCTCAAGGCGTTGAGTGTAGCCCGACATCTTAATGGCGTGCTCACTAACGGAACTCCCTTCCTCCATCTTGCAGTTAAAGAACTTCTCAGAGATCTCATATCTCTCAGAACGGGCTTGAGTCTGAAACATGGTTTTCAGTTCCTCAAGTATCTCATAAGGCCCGCGGTACTTCTCAAAACGATTTTGAAGTTCCGGTTCCATAGAAAACAGCATGGTACTCATAATCACATCACAATCATCTCTACGAGCATTGAAGTCAGCAAGTTCTTCAGTTTTCGCAGTTGCAGCAGGGGTGTCACCTAGCGCTTTGTCAAGTACATAGGCTTTTTGTCCGCCAGCGAGAATGATTCTCAGATTGCGGAACCAGTTGGTGAAGTTAGACCCATTGTTCTTAAGCTTTTTTTCTCAGCAAACACGTTGAAGTTGAAGTTGGACTTAGCCATTTGATCTACAACATTGCAAGTACAATTTAGACTATGTTCATGATAACTAGTTCAACTTAATCAAATTACTAGATGAACTCCCACTAAATTCAACATCCCTCAAGTTGTTTAGTGAACACGATCCAAATTCACCACACCTAATCCGATCTTCACGAGAAGAGATGTGGTTTCAATGGTGGACAACTCAGTGTCGATCATATCATTCATATGACTCATGATTAACCTTTCGGTTCATGTGTTCCGAGGCCATGTCTGTACATGCTAGGCTCGTCAAGTCAAACCCAAGTATTTCCGCGTGTGCAAAACTGGCTTGCACCCGTTGTATGTGAACGTAGAGTTTATAGCACCCGATCATCACGAGGCGCTTGAAAACGACGAACTTTCGCAACGGCGCATACGAGGGGAGAACACAATTTTATCTTGATCTTTTAAGTGAGGAATCATCTTATAATGCTACCGTCGCAATCTAAGCATAATAAGATACATAAAAGGATAAACATCACATGCATATAATTTTATGTGACATGGTATAGCCAATCTCCGCGCCATGATCTCCATCTTGTGCGCGCCGGCATGATCTCCATCACTCCACCATGATTGCCTCCACCACGAATAGCAACTACAACTATTGCTAACTATTTAGCGATAAAGTAAAGCTATTACATGGCGTATAAGAAGTTGACACGCAGGTCATACACAATTATAAAGACAACCATATGGCTCCTGCCGGTTGTGAACTCATCGACATGCAAGTCGTGAAAGATTACAAAACATGATCATTGCATACATCTCAATTCATACTCATCATGTCTTGGGCCATACCATATCACAAAACACTCCCTGCAAAAACAAGTTAGACGCCTCTACTTTGTTGTTGCATGTTTTACGTGGCTTATGGGAGTAGCAAGCTAAGAACGATTCTTACCTACGAAAAGCCACAACGGTGATATTATGGTTGCTAACATCCGATGTAAGTCCCATGACTACTATAGTGAGAGAAACTGGCATCCACCAGCCGCATGTGTGGAACAAGCCACACGTCAAGTGCGGAGCCGGTCTCGCGAACGCGGTCGCGTAAAGTTGGCCTGGACCGCTTCGATCTCACTATACCGCGCCATAAGAAATACACAACAAGAAGTTTGCAACAGAAAACATCAACGCCCGCAACAAGCATGTTGCGTTCTACTCGTGAAACACATCTACGCATAGATCTAGCTCTGATACCACTGAAGGGTTTCGCAGCATAGTAAAACAAAAAATTTCCTACGCAACGAACAAGAAAGCCAAGATCTAATCTAGGAGATGTAATCAACAAGAGAGGTAGATGAGATCTTCATACCCTTGAAGATATCGCACAGCGGTAACGTTCAACAGAATGTGGATGATGTAGTCGTACTAGCCGTCTCCTCCTCGCGATCCGATCCGATCCAACGCCGCAAGTGGCGACGTCTCCGAGAGATACACACGTACAGCGCACCAATGACTCCGCCTTCCCGGTCCAGCGAGATATGGTGGAGTAGTAGATGGGATCGACAGCACGACGGCGTGGTGTCTATGGTGGAGAGTTTTCGCCGACAGGGCTTCGCCTGTTTGCGTGGTGAAGAAAGAATGGAAAAAGAGGCTTCAATAAGCGGGCAGCGGCTTCGCACAAAATTAGTTGCCAAAGCCGCCGGCGCCCTGGGTCTTTTTATAGGCGCGTACCTGCTGTTAGCATCGTGCACGTTGCCTCACCGGATCGATCTCCTGCTCGATCACGGTCCGGTTACGTGTGCGAGCGCAGCAGCGTTTCCAATCTGATCGATCAAATCGATCTTGGGCCTGGCAGTGCAAGCAGCGCAAGCAGCAGCTCTTGGCCCAGCAAAACAAGCTGGCCCACTTGGCCAAAAGCCCACCCGGGCTGGCCACCCACCAGCGAGCGAGCGCCAGCGCCCTGGCCTTGACTCCATCGATCGATGGAGCGAGCCAGCGCCTGGCCGCTGCGCTGCCCCCTTTTTTTTCTTTCTTTTCTTTCTATTTATTTCTACTAAATAAATAGTACCAATATTTATTAATCCATATGATCAATAAATACCAATATTTTTCACCCGGAACAATTCCGAAACATTTTCACATATATCCTGGAACTACCCTAGCATTGATTTGCGTTAAGTGTGTGACCCTACGGGTTCGAGAATACGCGGACATGATCTCTATCAATAATCAACAGCGGGATCTGGAAATCCATATTGACTCCCACGCACTCAGCGATGATCATATCGGATGAACCACGATGTCAGGATTCAAGCAATCCCGTATTTGTATTCCCTTCGTCTCGCGATATTTTACTCGCCCGAGATTCGATCGTCGGTATCGGCATACCTAGTTCAATCTCGTTCACAGCAAGTACTTTACTCGTTCCGTAATCCGATATCACTTTGTGATTAACTCCTTAACCACGTGCTTGCAAGCGGTGTTGATATCGATTACCGAGTGGGCCCGAAGTATATCTCTCCGACTTGGGAGGGACAAATTCCATCTCGATACATACAACCCAACAAGTACTTTCCGATCACCTGAGAGACACCTTTATTATCACCCTCACATAGGATGACGTTTGATGACCTCAAAGCTTTCTTCCGATACCTGGGAGTTGTATTATCTCATGGTCTAAGGAATACAATACATGACATAGGAAAAGCTTTGCAAAGATGAACACGATGACACGATCTAATTGCTCTGCTTTATTTGGGTCTGTCCATCACACCATTCTCCTAATGATATGATCTCATTATTAATTGACAACTCATGTCTATGGTTAGGAAACCTTAACCATCATTTAATCAATGAGCTAGTCCATAGAGGCGTACTAGGGACACGGTGTTGTTCATAAACCACACAAGTATTAAAGTTTCCGCTTAATACAATTCTAGCATGGAATATAAACATTATCATGAACAAGAATTATAATAATAACATCTTTATTATTGCCTCTAGGGCATAATTCCAACAGTGGATTCATATTATGCTGCCGAATTGGATAAGAGGAGGTCCCTCACAGGTTATGTGTTTACTGTTGGTGGATGTGCTGTTAGCTGGAGGGCTACCTTGAAGGATGTTCCAGCACAATCTACAACTGAGGCTGAGTACATGGCTATCAATGAAGCATGTAAAGAGGCTGTTTGGTTGAAAGGTCTGTTTGCTGAGCTTTGTGGAGATGATTCTTGCATTAAGTTATTTTATGACAGTCAAAGTGCTATTTATCTTACTAAAGATCAGATGTTCCATGAGAGGACAAAGCACATTGATATTAAGTACCACTATGTTCGCCTCGTGGTTGCACAAGGTAAACTACAGGTATGCAAGATTAGTACTCATGATAATCCTGCTGATATGATGACAAAGCCTATTCCTGTTGCTAAGTTTGAGCTTTGCTCAAGCTTAGTTGGTATAACTGTTTAGCCCAAGTGGCTGTTTGGCGCCAGCAAGTGTTTTCTTTGTTGATTCAGGTGATTGTTGAAGTTCATGCTACAAGGAATTTGTCTCAAGGTGGAGTTTGTTATATTCTGATCCAAATTCTATAAAGTAGAGGCCAACTTCTGACGAGCGGAGCGAGGCCCGTCGCCGAAGGCTAGTGTACGTATTCAGAACGATAAATATTCATATTTATATTTATATATTTGGTGAACTTAGTATTCTTTGACTTTTCACTAAAAAATATAGTAGGTCTCTTTGGAATGGAGGTAGTAGGACACTAGAGGACGTATCCAATGCACCGGTGTTTGTGTGCACCAGCTGCACCAATGTCGTTTTGGTCGTTCGATTGAAAACAGATGGTTAGTATTTTTCGACTATGTCATATGTACAAAAAGTATTTTCCATTTCATTCGAACCAACTCGCACTCTAGTTTATCTTCTTTGCTCAAATGAAATGAGATTGTGGGTTGATATTCCTAAAACATACATGTCCATTTTAAAAATATAGCAGCAACAAGTCTCTAAATGATAGGTGAAGGAAATATGTCATAGAGGAAAATAATAAATGGTTTATTTGCATATTTCATTTAGTTCATGATAAGTTCAATACTTTGCTATAACTGTGTCAGTCGGAGAACAGTGATACACGTGTGGTATTAAACAACCAGTGTCCCTAGTAAACCTCTATACTAGCTCATTGGTCAACTGATGATCAATTTCTGGATCATGTAACAAATTTTATATATTTACTAATTGGAGGCACCATACAAGACACTACCTTAATCCTCAAAAACTAAGCTAATCAACCATCCGTTTTTCCGTTTCGTTATAGACAGCCATCCGATGAAAATTCTGAAGAGTCCTCGCTCGATGTCCTACCTAGGTTCACCGGTTACCTAGAAGGAAACGTCCCCTCGGATGAATCTAGGCGAGCCATAGACATCCCACGAGTCGCCGCCTCTCTAGCTATCGCCAGCCTTGAGTTGCTCCTGCAGCGAAGTACCTCCGCCTTTAATTTTGTGCCTCCTCTACCTCGTCATAATTCTTGGTAGCCTGGCCTCACCACGGGCGCTTGCGACAAGCCAGCGGAGGGTCAAACACTTGGTCGGCTGCCAGCACCTCCGAAATTTGCTGTGGCGGTTGCATCTCTATCTCTACGTGGCAAAATTCTATTATGATTATACCATCCAGATTTTCAACAGTATGTATTGGCCCTGTACTGATCTAATTATGTGCATATTTTTGCCACAGACGAAGCTTGATATGCAAGCACGCAAGGTTTCACGTATTAGTGCGGACTCTGCGATTTTCATATTATATAATACAGCTCGGTTGTCTTCGCTCATCCCCAATTTCACCAGCTCGAAGCGAACGTCCAACTTCTGCTAATCCAACGCAATAAATCTTGGATCATGTTGGGAGTATGAAGGCCTATCAATTAACTCCCAAATGAAACAAAACTTGGTTTGTAATACATTATGTTCGATAACGTGCGGATTCGAATTTTGATTACTAGACAGTTTGCCACATTATCCAATTAAGATTCTATTATCAGCGCACACCAAACGTTTGATGAATTTTGTAGTAGGAAGCTTGGGCAGACATTCGTCGCAGCATTAGACAGCAATGCATGCTCGGCTCTGTCGCTGACAAACTTGGAACTCATGCAGGTAAGCTTGCCTCTTTCCTGTCTGAATTAGAAATACTAGTCGCTAACCCAGCACGGGCTAGTAATTCAAAAAAGGAAGACATATATTACGGGAGGCTATGCCTAATATATTTTGTCCGTAATTTATTTGGCTGTTAAATTGAAGATAAAATGAAGGACATGTTTGGAATATATTTCTTACTGAGTTTGATTAGGAAGTAAAATTATTTTCGTCATGCTCTGTGCTCCAATTACATTATGCGATAAGTTTTATAGAATTTTTATATTAACAAATAGCCCTAGCTCATAGTATTTAAAATAGTAGATATTATAAACAAATGTATATACTATTAAATTGGAACCTGCGGTCGTGATGGTCAGCCGTGGTAGGTCGGTACGTTGTCCGTTCTCTCGCGCTAGCCCACCAGGCCACGATCCCCACGTCCTTTTCCGTTTCTGCTACGACTATTTTTATTCCTTTTATTATTTACTATCCTCCTCCGTTTCAACCTAGAAGCACCCCCGGCGCCGCCTCACCCCTGCCAACAATCCATAGTCGCCTCAATCCCAATCTCTTCCCTATATATTTCTGACGCTGCCAAACCACCCGCCCCACATTGAATGTCAGCGCTGAGGCTCTAGCACGCTAGATTGTCCAGGTTAGTGCTTTTTTTCATTCAGGTTAATCCTGCCGCCCAATTATATATGCATGCATGTCGTAGTGTTTTAGCAAGCAATCAGGATTAGGATTTAGGAACCTACAAGCCTACAATCAACTCTCCATCTAATCCTGTCTAAGGAAGCATGATCGAATTAGAGTTTGCCATGGTCTTGCCGATCCAGTTATTGCCCTTCCACATCAACTTTTTGGTGGCGACTGCACCGGCAAGGGTGTACCTGTATCGTTTTAATTTTAGATATTATTGATTTGTGCTTATGGAGTGTAAAACCAATGTCCAGGTTTGGCAAAATTTGAATTAACCCCTTTAATTACGTTGATGATGGATGCTTACCATGAACCATCCTTGTCCCAGTCTAACTTTTCTCACCAATAGTGCCAACAACCACTGTCGATGTAGAGGGCCTGTGCCGACGGCCACCGTCGGCATAGAGGGCCTGTGCCGACTACCACCGTCGACGTAGAGGGCCTGACGGCCACCGTCGGCGTAGAGGGACATATGCCAACGGCCACCCTCTGCGTAGAAGACTTATGCCAATGGCCACCGGCAGCATAAGTGCTTCAGTTTGTCATCTAAAGTTCAATCTCTTAGTTTACATTTAATAGCTTGTGATCACCGATGTTGCCTGGCACCGTAGATCGAGCCGTTGTCAAAGCATTTTGATTCCCTGGTTCACGTGTAGGTGTTCTTAGTCTCCTGGTACTTGCACTTGAAACAAAGACTTTGATGATGGGAATATTCACTTTGCAAAAAAACTACCACTGTGAAAAAGGTGTACTTTGTACAATTAATAGACTAGATAGGCCGATAAATAAACAATGTGTGTGCCTGTTCAAATGATCCGGAGGAAGTACAACACTTCTTAATTTGAATCAAATGCAAGAATAAAACACTATAAAAAGAGCCACGTCTGAATTTAGCATCACCTGCTCGTTAGCCATTCATGTCTAACTGGGAGATAATAATGTGCACATGGGCAAAAGGTGCATTAGTAGGTAACTGGTTGCCTAATGGTGGCAATAATAATTATTGTTGTTTATTTACCATTGTGCTGAAGGTACAAATATTGTTAATCATTATTCTTGCAACCTTTGTTGCTAATGCTAATTTTCCTTTTTCGTTTTGAGTTTTTCCATGTGAATTATTTACTGTCTGAAATGGTAGCACTAATACATTTTCTTTGTTTATGAACCATGGTGCTGAAGGATTAAAGGTTGTTGAAAAATTTCCATGCAATATATGCTTGTAAGATGTCACATGATACAAAACACTTGTCTGATATGGGTAAAAGAGGTGCATATTTTCTAACAAAATTTGTAGACATGTCTTAATTGATAGACTGCAACTGATCCGGCAAAAATCTTAATAGATGTGGTGGTGCAAGCGTGATTTTTCACATGTGAACCAGCCAACCACGCGGTGCTTCCAACAGCAAATACCATCACAGCGTTGGAGTCGGGAGAGCATGTAGAAACATTAGATGGTATGCATTCACATGACATTTTTTCCCCATTGGAGTATGTGGTTATCTATATATTTATTAGATTTGAAAGTCTAACCATAAGCTCGCTGTATTGCTTCATATCTGGTGCTTTGATTTAACAAAGTACGCATTGACCGTGCAGATAGCCATAGAACACTTCAAGGAACATCGAGTTTTCCTATATATGATAAAAATCTACAAAGGAGGAGCCGTGATAAAGCACGACGAGATAGGCTAACACCCGATCAGAGAGTACAAATGAATGCACGCCGAAGAGCAGCTAGGCGAAATAAAACTGATGAGGAGAGAAACACAAGCCAAAGGGTAGCTAGGCAAAATCTGACACCCGAGGAAAGACAAGAGATGAACGCCCGCAGAAGGGAAGCCAATAAAAATAAGACACCGGAGGAGAGGCAAGAAATGAACGCCCGTCGAAGAGCACGTAGGCAGAGCATACCGCCTGAGGAGAGGCAAGCGTTACGGACTCAGCGCAACGCATACCTTGCGGCAAAACGGAACACACCTTGCGCCGAATCCATTGCGATGCCTCGCCCAGGTGCATATCTCTTTTAAATCATTGTGTTGTGTTACCAAGGTTTTCATATGTCATGTCTAGATCTGGAACATGCCATGAGAATTCCATGGTAGTGGTCAAGATCTGGAATACACCGGCCATACACCAATCCGCTGGTCGAACTCCATCACCTCCTCGTCCTCTTCTTGCTCTGCCTCTTCTTAAGGCTTCTCGACGGGGCGAGGCTATGGAAGGGGTGGGACGTGGAAGAACACCCAATCGAGGCTAAGCTACAAGCACTGAAGCTAGAGGGGCCGCCGAAGTCAAGCGTCATGGTGGGGATTTAGGGTAGGCAAAGAAAGCATTGGGGAAGTCACCTTCCATTATTATTATTTTAACACTTGCCTTCGCCTCATTACTAAGATAAGTATGTGGGATTTCTGAGAGTTCATCTTGGTCTTGTATGTGCAACCAGTGTGAACCTCTACAACTCATATGTATATACACATAAGACCAAACAAGAGTATATCTTGGCTAACAAAAAATAGTTAAGTTATTGACTTTTGTAAAGATGACATCAATATGCGAAGTAAATTGAAAATTTTCAAATACTACGTGGTTATATTTTTTAATATTTATATATATTTTATTTAAACGTACGACTTATAGAATGATAAGTAATAGCCGTAGCAACGCACGGGCATTCAACTAGTGCATATTAATAAGTCTACTGAATCAATGTATATCAGACCTTCACTTACCGAGGAGGAAAAGCCAGCAGAGTTACTGTACCAATGAATCTAACCCTCATTATCAAACTTACTAATAGTTGACATGTCTAATTTACCTTTGTATCTAGATGGGATAAATCTTAACTTTTACTATTCCAACGATTTAATAAGTTTTGGATCGTTGGCATAATGTGGTCGCTGAAATGGAGATATAAAGAAAACTCTAAAACAACTACACGACACAGAACAATCTAACTATACTTCCCCACCAAATACTACTGCTAAGCGTAGCACAATCATAGCACATATTCGCCTCTAATTCAGGTTAACTAATTAGCATGAAATTTGATACCGAAAATTTGGGACGGAACACATATTACTTTGCAGATAAAATATATTCATAAGAGTGAAGCGGAAAAGGGAAAAGATACGATCGTACTATTAAAGAAAAAGAGCATGTTCCATACTGTACCTCTATTATCATCGTCCATGTGATTACAAATATGAATTAGCATCATCATAGAAAGTATCAGCTTAATTACATCTGCACTTGGAACTGAAAAGTCACAGTCCAACATATTACTAATTAAACTGGTAGCTTAGATGTCAACTGAAAAATTTAGGATTCATTAAATCCATATAGCATCACATACTGCAAGGTTAAATCATGCATATGAAGATTTTTTGTACCAATCAACTGACGTCATCATCAAGTAGTATCATTGAAAAGCTAATAAGTTCGTTGTTGTTGAGTTCAACGGCAGCCCATATCCTAATTACTCCGACCTTCAGTTTCCAGGGTTCCTTCTCATGACAAATCGAATTAAGCATATCACACGTCATGTTTTATCCCTGCAATTGCACCAAAACTAAGAAATAGAACTTCAGCATAACAAATAGGGTGAACATTAAATTTGTTAGAAGCTGATGAAAAATGAAGGTGTTAGCGGTACAACAAACTTAATCGAATCAGCTTGTGCAGTATGATTTTGCACAACCGACGATGGGTTCGGGCGACGTGGCATCCGGTGAAAACCGAGCCTCGACGTCGGTCGTGGCGGACGATGACGGCGTCTTCGGATGTCGTTTCCTTCATGAAGGCATCGTCTATGGTGTTATCGTCGTTCGACTCGAACTGCTCTGGGGGAAACCCTAGATCCGGGGCTTCCGGATCGAATGATGGCGGCGCTCGGCGTCGTTACCCCTGTGGGCATCATTTTTGGAGCAGTCGTCGGCTGGAGATGGTGTTGCTCTGGGGGAAACCCTAGATCTGGGTCTCCCGGATCGGACGATGGCGACGCATGACGCCGCTCTCCCTGCTGGGGGCATCGTTTTTGGAGCAGACCTTGGCTAGAGGTGGCTCTTAGGTGGAGTGGCGTGTCGATTTCCGGGTCGACAATGTTGCATCTCGGCGGCTTGGTGCCGTGGAGTCTCGACGGAGGACATGGGCTGAGATGCACGCGCAGGGTGGTGGGGCTGTTTGGTGCCATGGCGGCATCGATGGCAGGAACTACGGAGTTTATGCGGATATTGATCCTGAAGATTGCTCGGCGGTTCGTTGGAGATGACGGCTTCTGTAGCGTGTGCATGAGGCATTCGCTAGGAGTCTACTAGCACGGATGAGCGCTCCCGTTTCACTTAGTGGGTCTCGGGGTATGCGATGTTTCCCGGTTTCTAGTAAATGAGGGGTTTGTGTGTCTTTCGGGCATAAGGCCCTGGTGACATGTTTTTTGCTCATGGTCAGATGTGTAGGTGTTGTGTGGTGGCTTCAGGTATTTGGATGTATAATCTTTGTAAGCTCGTTGTGGTTTAATTTTAATAAATGGCCGTATGCATCTATCGATGCAGAGGCCGGGGCCGTCTCCTTTTCGGGAAAAAAAGTATGATTTTGCACACGTATCACACACCTAATTTCATTGAGGGCACCAGGTATAAGAGAACTACATACAGAATTATTCCGGGTTAACATATTAGCCATCATGACAGGATAAATCTCAGCATGAGCATGCTCATGTATGCAACGGTGTGCAAAATAAATCAATGAATGATCAAGCTAGCTACCTAGTACCTATCATTTAACTTTATTAATCACCCGTTTTGTAGCATTGTGGAGGAAGCTGGGTGATTAGTCGCATCTGGCTAGTACCTGATTAGAAAGAATAAATCAGCAAGCCATACCTGCGTAAAAGAAGATTAGAAAGAAGAGATCAGCATACCTGCGTGAAAGAAGATTAGAAAGAAGAGAGCTCCTCGACAGGATAAATCCCTGATTAGAAAATTCGGCCATCGCGACGCTGCCGTGACGCGGAGGCGTATGATGGCTGGAAATCATTTGTCGACTTCTTGAATCAACCTGGGGCAAAAATCGCAGAGACTGCTGGCTGCTGCCACCGTGTGCGGAGGCGCATGAGCATCGGATGACGAAGGGGGTTTCTCCCCTATCTTGCACCGGCAACTCAACTGGAGGAAGGAGGTGAAAATTAGATCTGTGTTTCTTTCTTTCGTTTAACCTTTTTTTTTGGGTGAAGAGATAAGAAGAGAGGAGTCCGGCCTCCGGGGTTGGAAGACCTTAATCGAACGGACGAAAGTTGCACTGAGTTGATCTAACGGACAACACAATCTAATTTTGAGGATTAATGTGGTGCTTCCTACGGTGCCTCTAATTAGTAAATATAAGATATAAGATATAAGATATAAGATGTCGCATAGGCGGTGCTAATCTTTTGTTTTTCAATTTACAACGCACATAGCCTGACAACAGATAAAGTATTTACATGCAGGCTAAAATCCACAACTGAGAAGTTCTAATTTCTGCCCATCCTGAGAGAGAAGTCTGGATAGATTGTATGGTAGCGAGGGTTGATGATGGCAGCACAGAAGCAATTGGTACTGTAGGTGTAACAATCCGGTGCACTATTCTATCCTGATCCTTTTTTCTTCTTCTTTTAGTGATATTTGTATCGCTTTCTTCTTGCGTAGATGTTATAATGTGCCAAAAATGTTGCTATTTTGAAAAAAAATGGTAGTTACACTCGGTTAAACAAACATTTATATATCTGTGACCACAAGGTCTTTAAGATAGTTGCGAAGAGGCATACCCAAAAAAAAAGACGAGTTGGACCGTCTCCTCGTTCCCCATCTACAGTAGATCGAGGCGATTTGTGACAACCACCGTTCCGCCCACCTCACCGGCGTCGATCCGGTCGATCCCTCACTCTCCGGCGGCCGCTTCGGCGGCGGGAGGATGGGAAATCGACGGATCACGTCGTGTACATAGCGTAGGGTGTCGTGGTGTGGCCGCCGGCGGCGCTGTGGTGGAGGTGGCGTGGCCGGAGAGCCTTTTGAAGACGGCGGTCCTCTCCACCGATCTGGGTGCTCCGATGGAGCTCCGGGCCGGATCCGCTGTCCCAGGTGCGTTCGCGACTCGGCGTAGCCGTGGAGCGCATCTCCCCCTCGCCGGTGACCGTGAGATGGCGGCGCCGGTCGTTGACGTCTATGGAGGATCTGGTGATGTTGTCCAAGCTGGCTTCGTTGAGCGTGGCGGAGGATGGAGGTGCTCAGGTGCCGAGGGACGTCGACTCCCCGGCCGCTCGGGGGCTCCTCCCAGTCCAAGCTTGAAGTGGAGGATAGGCGGCGGGCTTCGCCGGCGTAACGTTCTCTGCGGCGAGGACGAAGCTAGGGCTCAGAAGGACCTATCTGTAATTCCTTTGTTTTCTGGGCTTTTCTGTGTGAATCTTGGGTGATGTAATCAGTTCCTTCTTCGCAAAAAAAAAAGGTCTTTAAGATAGTTGTGGCACTTTGTTATTTGAAATGTAAGAAGAAGATCTCCAAGCCTTTTAGTGGCAAGAAAAACCACTTAATCTAGATGATCAAGATTGTGTAGGTGCATGTCACCTCAAAAATTATTTCTTTGTTATTACTTACGTACTCGAGGATGAGCAGGAGTTAAGCTTGGGGATGCTTGATACGTCTCAAACGTATATATAATTTTTGATGCTACATGCTTATTTTTACACCATTTGCTTAGTGTTTCGTTACACTTCGTGGCGTTTTTATGCATTTTCCGGAACTAACCTATTAACAAGATGCCACAGTGACAGTTCCCTGTTTTCTGCTATTTTTGTGTTTCAGAAAAGTTACACAGAAAATATTCTCGGAATTGGACGAAACAAAAGCCAAACATCCAGATATTTAACGAAGCTTCCAGAGGACCAAAGAGGAGACGGAGAGGGGCCACGAGCCGGCCACACAGTAGGGCGGCGCGACCTAGGCCCTCGTCGCGCTCCCTTTGTGTGAGGCCGCCTCGGTCCACTTCTGACGCTGCCCCTTCGCCTATAAAGACCCCCCGACGGGAAAAACCTAAAGACCCGATCAATTTTCTAGAAACACATCGCGATCCGCCGCCGTCGTCGACCCGAGATCGGGAGGGTGCAGAAGCTCTTCCCGGCACCCTGCCGGAGAGGGGAATCGCCACCAGAGGTCTTCTTCATCGCCATGCTTGCCTCCGGCGCGATGAGTGAGTAGTCTACCTTTGGACTATGGGTCTATAGCAGTAGCTAGTTGGTCGTCTTCTCCACCATGTGCTTCATGTTTAGATCTCGTGAGCTGCTTTACATGATCGAGACTACCTTTATGTAATTCTACATGTTGTGTTTGTTGGGATCCGATGAATATTGGTGTTATGATTGAGTTGATGTGCTGAATATTATCTTATGTTATCTCTATGTTGTTTATGATCTTGCATGCTCTCCATTGTTAGTAGCTATCTTGGCCGAGTAGATACTAGTGACTCCAAGAGGGGTATTTATGCTCGATAGTTGGGTTCATGCCTCTATTTAATCTGGGGGCGTGACAGAAACCTCTAAGGTTGTAGATGTGTTGTTGCCACTAGGGAGAAAACAACATTCTTATGTCCAAGGGCTTATGCTTTGTTTACATTACACACTTTGCTTAATGCAGTTATCTGTTGTTCACAACTTAATACTCAAGGAGTCCTCGGATGATTCCCCGCGAGTGGATTATTAGTCATAGATGCAGTTGGATGGCGCTCTATGTATCTTGTTGTAATGCCCAGAGTAAATCTCATAGTGATCCTCTCGACATATGCACGTTATATTTATTCTATCAATTGCCCAACTGTAATTTGTTTACCCAGCATGTGTTATTTATCTTATGGAGAGACACCACTAGTGAACTGTGGACCCCGGTCCAATTTCCTTTATATTGCTATCACCTGTTTACTTTACTCGTACTGTTTACTTTACTCACATACTACTATTGCTTTCTACTCGATACGCTCATTCCTTTGTTTACAGCAAACCGGTGAGATTGACAACCTCATCGTAAGTTGGGAGAAAAGTACTTGGTTGTGTTGTGTGCAGGTTCCGCGTTGCTACTGGTTGAAGACGCGCTAACAAGATATCGTTAACGGCACCCTTGTTGGAGTGTCACTAAGCTAGCCAGCATCACCTTCTAGAGTTTGGCTTTTTCGTGGATACAATAAACCTTGGTTTCTTACTGAGGGAAAAACTTGTTGTTGTGCTCATCATACCTTCCTCTTAGGGTTTCCAACTGGATGGTGACTTACATCATCAACGCTGTGCCGCATCAGGCGTGCTCACCTACCCCCAAAACCCTAGCCTTTGGCTGGTTAGGCCCTTGGCCCATGGCCTATGGCACCTTGCCCTTAATCCAATATGGGGGCGCCCTAGTGTTTAATGGGATCCCCTCCGGGAGGGGCCCATTTAGGATGGGCTGCATTTTTTAATTAATTAAATGATGATTTATTAATATAATTCATTAGTTAATATCAATTACTTTATTATTTAATTCCCCGTTGCTCCGAAACTCTTTTTGGAACCCTCCGAACAACTTTCGGATCTCTGCGGAACTTTTTTGTCTTCCTCTTGTCAACACTTTGACAATTCCAGATATTCCAAAAACATCTCACATGTCATCGCACCCTTAAGTGTATTACCCTATGATTCGCGAATACTCCAGACATTACCGAGACTCTTCTCCGGTAAATGATCATCAATCGGATCTGGATATCTATGATGATCCATGTGCATTCACGAAGGTCTTTTCATCGTTGAATCGTAAATGTTGATGTACTATTCCCTTTGTTTCTATGATACTTGTGATGCGGCACGGTTGATGATGTAAATCACCGTCCAGTTGGGAACCCCAAGAGGAAGGTATAATGAGTACAACATCAAGCTTTTCCCTCAGTAAGAAACCAAGGTCTAATCGTATCCAGGAAAAAGCCAAACTCAAGAAGGTGATGCTCGCTAGCTTCGCGATAGGTCCGGACAATTTATAAGGCGCCTCGTCCAGTGCTTTGCTTTGCCAGCAGCAACGCGGAACCTGCACACAACACAACCAAATACTTTGCTCCCAACTTACGATGAGGTTGTCAATCTCACCGGTTTGCTGTAAACAAAGTGACGAGGGTTAACTCGACAAATGTCCTAAATGAAGGACTTAGGATCGGGGAGATAGGGCGTCGGATGAACTCGAAGGTAAAGTTAGTCAAAATTGGTGAGTGTCGAAAGTAGACTTTGGGTGTTAAACCAGGCTTGCTTTCAATCTGCCCTACACCATCCCCTCCTGGCCCCTTTATATAGGTGGCCAGGTCTCGAGGATCGGGTAGGGTTCGATACAGATTACAATATCGACATACGGTAGGAACTCGTATTCGACTATCATTATAATTGGGCCTAGCTATACGGGCCTCAGGGGTACTCAACTAACGGGCTCTATTAACTATACCCTTGTCAGTAGCCCCTGAGATTGTACCAGAATTGCAAATTCAGGTTGAATCTCTAATTTTTAAATCTTCGACTTGATCAATTCTTCGATTTCTTCTTATCTTCAAATCTTCGACTTGGTCTTTCGACTTATTTTCATGATATTCTTTCGCAAGGGGTTTTGATGAACAAGCCTGACAACTCTGACGGATCAAGAGGTCAGTTAACTGCCGGAACAGATACTTGTCACCTACTTCAAATTCAATCCCCTTGGATTTGAATTCGGGATACTGGCCAAACCCATTCTTTTGCCGCATTTAGGACTTACAAAGAATGAATCCCGGTGGTTTTCAGGGTACCCAGTGCGTCCACCAGGATTTTCTTCGTGTCGTAGACACGGATACATACCAGCAGAGCGCATCCATGTGCGTATACCAGGCCACACAGGACAAATCCCGGGGTCTTACCTTCGTGATAAGTCACGGCATTCGAGTTGTGTTGCGATAACGCAACTCGAGAATCTCATGTCACAGTCAAATTTTGACTGAAAATATTCGGGTTTTTAAATTAACCTTCTTCGCTCCCGATGGGAGTAATCTCTCTGCGCTTCGTCAAATATGTAGTCGAAGTTTGTACGTTAATCCTTCTTCATCTCCATTATTGATTATCTCATCCTCTATCGGGTGCGCGCTCAGCGCTCCCGATCAGAGTAGCCCCCGAGGCTATGTTTGGATACTTGTAGTCAAGCATAGGCTCAAAGTTCAGCTCTTCTTTCTTCTGCTGACGTCTACTGTTGGCAAGCCCCCGAGTCCAAGTCGAGGTTTTCATATTGTGCGACCACAGTCTCCTCTTCTTGTTTTTCCTCTTTGGTATTATCGTCTGCTGTGTGCAGAATTTAACTCCTTTTGCAAAATATATTTACGGGCCTTACTGTAGAACGGGGGCCCGATAATATGCGCTTATAAATAAAGCATCTTCTGGCAGGGGTAAAAAACCCTAATCAGATTCCTCCCCCCGCCGCATCATCTTCTCTCTCCATCTAGGGTTTTCCTAGGCTTTTCCCTTGTGCACATGGCTGACGCTGATGGTTCTCGTCTGAACCTTGACTCTCTGGTGGCGCCACGAGGCCGGGGTCGCCCTCGTGGAAGTAAAAATAGGAGCAACACCACTCCGGCCGCAGTAGGATCATCATCGGCCGCTCCGGCTAAGCGTCGCCCCGGCCGCCCACCTGGTAGTAAGAACAAGCCCAAGGTGACTGGCGCTGCTCCAGGTCCAATCGCTCCTCCTCCTACTGCTTCCGCTGCTCCTGCTGCGCCTCCCCGAATCTTTTCTTTCTTCTGCATTGCCATGGCGCAGTGCCGCGAGATTCAGCACCTGCCGCTGAATTTCACCAAGTTTATGGATGGGCGCGAACTGCGAGAGGCAGTTCTCCGCGAACAGTCTGGCAGTGGTATCCCATACGAGGTGGAGGTGTGGTATGATGGCAATGGCGAGCAGTACTTGAGGGACGGCTGGTCACAGTTTGCAGAAGACCACGACATCCACCAAGGCTTCTTCATGGCCTTTGATTTCCACATCGGCACGTCGAAGTTTGACGTGAAGATCTATGACGGCACCCAGTGCCTGAAGAAATATGAAGCTGAAGTCCACTTCCATTAGGATTTTGCTTTTTATGTAATGTCGTTTGATAATGTCCTTGCTATCTGTAATGAATATTCGTACTTTGTGTCGATGTTTTTGCTAGTACCAAGAAAACAAGTCATTGTTCTGAGGTACGCTTTCCATCTATCGGGTTCATTGTGAACCAATTCATACCAAGAATATCGGGTTCCTTTGTGAACCAAGTTATTTGAATATTTATCGGGTTGTCTGCACAACCTTATAGTGAAAAAAGTCTTCCAAGTCGCGATAAAAATTCCTTTCGCACGACCCGAGGGTTGAAGCCCCCGAGGCGAAGAAGTAATAACAATTGTACAATTTCGTCGAGTTCAACCCAAAGAACCCGACCTGTGGCCTCATGTTCTGAGTTCAGAAGGTTAACTCGAATTTACTGATACCACTATGTTTATTCTACGCGTAAAAATGTCGTAGCTGCTCTGCATTCCATGGGTTGCTCTCATCCTTCCCAGTCTTCTTGTCTTGTAGTCGATATGCTCCTCCTGGTATTACTTCGGTGACGATGTAAGGTCCCACCCAAGGGGACTCCAATTTGCCGTGGCTGTCTTGCCTGAGTCGCAAAACTAGATCTCCCACCACGAAGGATCGTGGACGAACTTGACTACTATGGTAGTTTCGCAGGCTCTGTTGATACTGCGTAGCCCTTTCTAATGCTTTATCTCTTGCTTCATCTAGTGCATCGACATCATCTTGCAATGCTTCTGTTGACGTTGTTTCGTCATATGCTGTCACTCTTGGAGCCTCGTGTATAATTTCCACTGGAAGCACGGCTTCTGTGCCATGGACCAGGAAAAAAGGAGTTTCTTGAGTTGCTGCATTAGGCGTAGTTCTTAGACTCCAAAGAATGGAGGGCAATTCTTCTACCCAAGCGCTCTTGGCTTTCTCGAAAGGTGCTAAGAGCCTCTTTTTTATCCACTACATATCAGGCCATTGGCTTTTTCGACTTGCCCGTTTGTCTTCGGGTGCGCCACAGATGCGAATTTGAGCTTGATCCCTAATCCTTCGCAGTAACTCTTGAATTCCTTTGAAGTGAAATTTGTCCCGTTGTCTGTGATGATGCTGTATGGTACACCAAAACGGAAAACTATTGACTTGATGAAGCTGATTGCTGCTGTAGAATCTTGAGTTGTTACCGGGGCCGCTTCCACCCATTTGGTAAATTTATCGACTGCCACTAGCATGTAGACATGCCCTCCTGGCCAGGATTTGTGCAATTTTCCCACCATATCGAGGCCCCATTGTGCGAAAGGCCAAGATAATGGTATTGTTTGTAGCTCCGCTGCTGGTGTATGCGGTCTAGATGCAAACCTTTGACATGCTTCACACTTTCGAACTATATCTTTTGCGTCCTCGATGGCTGTTAGCCAATAGAATCCTGCTCGGAAAGCTTTTGCCGCTATTGCTCTGCTGCTAGCATGATGGCCACATACTCCGCCGTGTATGTCTTTTAATATTGTTTGTCTTTCCTGGGGCGTTACACGACGCTGCAAAACGCCGGTAATACTTTTCTTGTATAATTTCCCCTGCAACACGACAAACGCTTTCGATCTTCGAGTTATCCTCTTGGCCTCCACTGCATCTTCTGGTAATTTTTTATTTATCATGTATGCAAGATATGACTGCATCCATGTTTCTTCTATCATCATGACCTCCTCTGGTTCTGACGTAGCCCCCGAGCCTGCTGTAGTAGTCGAACTTTTTTCACTTTTTATTGATCTTTCCACTATTTCCTCCCAAAATACTCCGGATGGCACAGGTAAACACTGTGACCCGATATTTGCTAAATTGTCGGCTTCTTCATTGTTGTTCCTGCTTATGTGCGAGACTTCGCATCCATCGAACGTTCCTTCCAGATAATGGTACAAATTTTTGTAGGCCATCATGTTGTCATTGATTGTGTCACATCTGTTCATAACTTGCTGGACAACAAGGTTGGAATCTCCAAATATTTTTAGGCGAGTTGCTCCACATGCTTTAGCAATCTTCATTCCGTGCAACAAAGCCTCATACTCTGCTTCATTGTTAGAAGCCTGTGGAAAGCTCATCCTTAAGACGTACTTCAATTTGTCGCCATGAGGTGATATCAACACTACTCCTGCGCCTGCGCCTTGGACTCTTTTAGAACCGTCGAAGTACATTGTCCAAACACTGGATAAGTCTGGTGGTCCTGTGCTCTGCAGCTCCAGCCACTCTGCCGTAAAATCTGGCAAAACTTGCGACTTGATCGCCTTCCTTTTTTCGTACGTGATGTCCATGGGAGACAACTCGATTCCCCACAAAGAGACACGTCCTGTTGCTGAAGGATTATTTAATATGTTCGACAATGGCGCCTCGTTGACCACTATAATTGGATGCACCGCAAAGTACTGTCGTAGTTTTCGTGCGGTTGTGAAGACACTGTATGCCAACTTCTGATAGTATGGGTACCTCTGTTTTGTTGGAGATAACACTTCACTGATGAAATATACCGGCCTCTGGACGCCATGGGCTTTTCCTTCTTTGCTTCTTTCGACTACTAATACTGTACTCACCACCTGATGGGTTGCGGCGATGTACAGTAGCAATGGTTCTTTTTCTTTTGGTGCGACCAGCACTGGTGGCGTGGAAAGCACTTTTTTCAACTGTGCAAACGCTGCGTCTGCTTCTTCTGTCCACTCGAATTTATCGTCCGACTTCTTCATAAGTGCATAAAAAGGAAGCGCCTTCTCCCCTAGTCGAGCAACGAAGCGACTTAATGCCGCGACGCGTCCTGCAAGTTTCTGTACGTCGTGTAGTTTCGTGGGTTTCCCCATTGTTAAGATTGCTTGAATCTTCTCTGGGTTTGCCTCTATTCCTCGTGCTGATACCAAGAACCCCAAAAGTTGTCCTGCTGATACGCCGAAGGAACACTTTGTCGGGTTAAGCTTAAGCTTGTACCTGCTCAGGTTGTCGAAGGTTTCTGCCAAGTCTCTGATTAAAGATTTCTCTTCCCTTGTCGTGATGACTACATCATCAATGTATACTTGGATATTGCGTCCTATTTGGCTTCCGAGGCAATTTTGCATCATCCTTTGATAAGTTGCTCCTGCATTTTTTAGGCCGAACGGCATTACTTGGTAGCAAAACACTCCATATGGTGTGATGAAGGCCATTTTTTCTTCGTCCTCTTTCTTCAATTTGATCTGATTGTAGCCAGAATATGCGTCCAAAAATGAAAGCCTCGCGCATCCCGTTGTGGAATCGATTATCTGATCGATGCGGGGTAGAGGGAAAGGATCCTTTGGACAATGCTTATTGAGAGATGTGTAGTCGACACATACTCTTTGTACGTCTGTATTCTTCTTGAGTACTATGACTGGGTTCGATACCCAACTCGAAGTTTTGATTTCTCTGATAAATCTGGCATTTTCTAGCCTATGCAAATCTGACGCTATCGCCTTCCTTTTAGGTTCATCAAATCGCCTCAAAGGTTGCTTGACTGGTTTTGCCTTGGGATCTACATTTAGTGCGTGCTCGACGAGTTCCCTGGGAACTCCTGGCATGTCCGATGGACACCAGGCGAAGATTTCCCAGCGCTCATGGAGGAACTCGATGAGCGCGCCTTCCTATGCGGGATCCAAGTTCACCGCAATTGATGTCGTCTTGTTTGGATCTGTATGGTGGACCTGAATTTTCTTCGAGTCCTGCGTTGTGTCGAAAGCCTGATCTGGCAGGGATCGTCCAACGTCGGGTAGCGCATTATGATCTGTTTCTCCTTTTAACCTCTCATATTCTGCTGTCATGCCGAAGGTTTGCGCCATCCTGTTGAATTCTCTGTCGCATGTGTTGGCTCCTTCAAAGCTCCCTTGTACTGTGATTGTTCCTTTGGGCCCTGGAATTTTTAACGTAAGATACGCGTAGTATGGCACTGCCATGAATTTTGCAAATGCTGGGCGCCCCAGGATTGCATGATATTGTGACGGCCAGTCCATAACTTCGAACTCCAGCTTCTCTCTTCTGTAGTTTCCGCTGCTGCCAAAGCAGATGTCGAGTTCTATTCTCCCCAAAGGGTAGTTTGCGGCTCCTGGTACTATTCCATGGAAAGAGCAATCTGTTGGCTTCAGACTCGTCAGCGAGATGCACATTGCCTTTAGGGTTCTAGCATATATCAAGTTTATGCCACTCCCTGCATCCATGAACACTCTTCCGATGTCGTACCCTCCTATTTGTGCCTTTAAAACCATAGGCGAGTGGCCTGGCCTGGGAACTTTCCTTGGGTGGTCTGCTCTACTGAACTTGACTGGTTGTTCTGACCACCGTAGGTATTCTGTGGTAGCTGGTGGTGATGATATTGCTAGGTTGACTTGCCTGGATATGCTCTTTCGCTCTTTCTTTGACTTGGGCACCGGTTGAATCATGGCTGATATGTACACTTTTGACTCTAGGTGCCTTGCTAGCCTTTGCATTTGATATCCTTGACTTCTGTGTCTTTCTCCTTGCCTCCCTTCTTGTTTTGAGCCCATGGCGCTTTGCAACCTTAGGAATGTTCTGCAATCCTTCATCTAGTGATTTGAGACCCTTTTCCCGTCGAGATACGCGTAGTGGATTCGACAAGGTCCGTATAGCATATCCTCGGCCAAAGGACCAGAGTATCTCGGTTTTTCTACTCCTTTTGCCTGAAACCTCCTACTTTCATATCCTTCCTCTTCTTCTAGTACGTAACCCGCGGCTACCTGATTTCGCCTTCCTTGGTTATCCCTACTGCGGTGTCGTCTCCTCTGTCTACTTACTCTGTCGACTTCTGGTGAACATCCTCTTTTATTGTTATACGCGTTCTCTCCATCGGCGAATTTGTTGGCTTGTTTCATTAACTCGGCTACTGTCGTAGGTCTTGTTCTTCCTATTTCTTCCACGAGATCTGAGCGACGAAGTCCGGCCGAAAAGGCGTCTATTGCTCGTTCGTCGGAGACGTCCTCTGCTGAGTTTTTGATTATACTCCAGCGTTGTATATAAGAACGTAGCGTTTTGCCTTTCCTCTGCACACATGCTTTAACTTCCTCCAGTGATGCTGGGCGCTTGTAGGTGGAACGAAAATTTCTTGTGAATTGACTTTCGAGTTCCCCCCAGCTTCCAATGGATTCGTTGGGTAGGGTATTCAACCAGGACCGTGCGGCGCCGGTGAGGTGCAGCTGCAAACTTTGCATTGCAGTCGCCATTGTTCCCCCCAATATCTGCACCACCTGCAGATAATCCGATAGCCATAGGGTAGGTTCTTGCGACCCGTCATACTTATGCTGGTCGTGTGGTAATTTGAATCCTTTGGGTACCCGTGTTTTGCGAACCCTACGGGTAAAGCATAACACACCCATATCTTTATCGTCGTCCTCGTAATTCTCTTCCCTCCAAGCATGACGCGATTTATTTACTCGAGCTTGTGCTATTATACTTCTTGCGTCCTCCTTCCTTTTCTGTCGCTTTTTCTCTTCTGATGACTCGCTATACTCGTTATCTGTGAAATTGTATCTGACCTTCTCCTTTCGATTTCCCTTGTAGCTTGTCGCTTTTGTCTCTAGGCCTTGTTCCCTGATCTTTCCTTCTACTATTCCGAGGCTTCGTATTGCAGCTCGGTGCATATCTTCTCGTGGGTCCCCAGGTTCTGGTCTTGTAGCTAATAAATACGCTTGTGCTGCTACTAATACTGCTTCTGGCGTTTTTTGTACGAAGTCATCTTCCTCCTCTTCTAGCTGTGGGGTAGGGCTCCTTGAGTACCCTTCTTCTCTGCCGTATGCGGTCGCCCTCCTGTTGTGTTTTGGGTCTCCGCGCCTTTCTCTGCTGTATTCTGAATCTTCACTATAGTCTTCCCAGTATTCCTCCCTTGATGTACTGTTATTGTCTTGAAAAACCATGTCTCTTTCCTCCCTTAGTTTCTTCCTGTGCTGGTATAATGCATACTGATATCCCATTAGAACTTCTCTTCTCGATCCTTCGGGTACTTCTGTACCATGATTGATAGCTGACTTGATCATCCTCCATTCACCAGCCGAGACATGGACTTTCTTCTTTTCCTTTTTGTTGTGATCTTTTATTCTGTCGACTTGCCTGTCGACATTCTTACTTCCTTCGCTGTTGTTTTCTTCTTCTGCTTCAGTGATAATGACGCATAACTGATGTACTTTGGAGACGCCGCTGCTTCCCCCGGCGAAGTCCTTTGCATTGTTGTGCGTCTGACACGCTTTTTCTTCTGAGTCGAAATTTTCCCGCATTTTGTCGCCTTCTGCGATTGATGATTTTCCTAAGCTGACCGGCGAGTTTACCTCACTGGAAGAGCCTTTTGATGATTCCAATGTTTCCTCTGTTTCGGGCTTGTTTGCCGACGGATCTGGTTTCGTCGAATCCGAGAGGCGGGATGAACCCGATGGCCCGACGATGATGCTCAAACTTCCAATGGTTAACTCCATCTCTTGACTTCCGTCGAGTTCTGAACTGCTGTTGGCTAGAAGCGAAAAAGCCGTCGAATTCATGATTCCAACGCCCAAGATCCCCACGGTCGGCGCCAATTGACGAGGGTTAACTCGACAAATGTCCTAAATGAAGGACTTAGGATCGGGGAGATAGGGCGTCGGATGAACTCGAAGGTAAAGTTAGTCGAAATTGGTGAGTGTCGAAAGTAGACTTTGGGTGTTAAACCAGGCTTGCTTTCAATCTGCCCTACACCGTCCCCTCCTGGCCCCTTTATATAGGTGGCCAGGTCTCGAGGATCGGGTAGGGTCCGATACAGATTACAATATCGACATACGGTAGGAACTCGTATTCGACTATCATTACAATTGGGCCTAGCTATACGGGCCTCAGGGGTACTCAACTAACGGGCTCTATTAACTATACCCTTGTCACAAAGAAATAAGCGTATCGAGTGGAAAGCAATAGTAATATGCGAGTAAAGTAAACAGTGCGAGTAAAGTAAACAGGTGATAGCAATATAAAGGAAATAGGACCGGGGTCCACAGTTCAATAGTGGTGTCTCTCCATAAAATAAATAACGACATGCTGGGTAAACAAATTACAGTTGGGCAATTAATAGAATAAAGATAACGTGCCTATGTCGAGAGGATCACTATGAGATTTACTCTGAGCATTATAACAAAATACATAGACCGCCATCCAACTGCATCAATGACTAATAATCCACTTGCGGGGAATCAATCCGAGAACCCCACAAGTATTAAGTTGCGAACAACAGATACCTGCATTAAGCAAAGTGTGTAATGTAAACAAAGCATATGTCCTTGGACATAAGAATGTTGTTTTCTCCCTAGTGGCAATAGCACATCTACAACCTTAGAGGTTTCTGTTACTCCCCCAGATTAAAGAGAGGCATGAACCCAACTATCGAGCATAAATACCCCCTCTTGGAGTCACTAGTATCTACTCGGCCAAGATAGCTACTAACAACGGAGAGCATGCAAGATCATAAATAACATAGAGATAACATAAGATAATATTCAGCACATCAACTCAATCATAACACCAATATTCATCGGATCCCAACAAACATAACATGTAGAATTACATAAAGGTGATCTTGATCATGTAAGGCAGCTCACGAGATCTAAACATGAAGCACATGGTGGAGAAGACAACCATCTAGCTACTGCTATGGACCCATAGTCCAAGGTAGACTACTCACTCATCGCGCCGGAGGCAAGCATGGCGATGAAGAAGACCTCCGGTGGCGATTCCCCTCTCCAGCAGGGTGCCGGGAAGAGCTTCTGGACCCTCCCGATCTCGGGTCGATGACGGCGGTGGATAGCGATATGTTTTTGGAAAAGTGATCGGGTGTTTAGGTTTTTCCCGTCGGGGGGTCTTTATAGACGAAGGGGCAGCGTCAGAAGTGGACCAGGTTGGGCTCACCATAGGGCGGCGCAGCCAGGCCCTGGGCCGCGCCCCCTGGTGGTGAGACCACCTCCTGGCTCCGTTCCGTCTCCTCTTCGGTTCTCTGGAATCTTCGGTAAATTTCTGGATGTTCGGCTTTTGTTTCGTCCAATTCCAAGAATATTTCCTGTGTAACTTTTCTAAAACACAAAAATAGTAGAAAATAGGGAACTGGCACTGTGGCATCTCGTTAATAGGTTAGTTCCGGAAAATGCATAAAAACACCACGAAGTGTAACGAAACACTAAGCAAATGGTGTAAAAACAAGCATGGAGCATCAAAAATTATAGATACGTTTGAGACGTATCAACTTGCAACATCCAAGACTTGATCGTTGGTATCTCCATACCTAGTTCAATCTCGTTACCGATATTGACATTTACTCGTTCCGTGATATTCCATCCCCATGACCAAGTCACATGTTGCAACATTGGATGAAATCTCACCGAGTGGGACCAGAGTGTCTTCCGTCACTCGGAAGAACAAACCCCGCTCTTGATACATACGCCTCAACATACTCCACTAGAAAACCCAAGAGACACCTTTTCAGTCACCGTATTTCACTGTGACGGTTGATGCAATCAAAGCTTCCTCTAGAAGTAGTGATTAAACATGATCTCACAATATATGGATTAGGTTACAACAGTTCTTATTATCACAACATGAAAACATCGTGACATGGTCGTGTTACATAATAATATTGGGCAAGTCCATCATGTCATTTACACAATGGCATGAACCTCATTCTCAATTAGACGTATTTGTCACATGATTCAGAAACTGATCATCAGTTGACCAATGAGCTAGTATAGAGGTTTACTAGGGACACTGGTTGTTTAATACCACATGTGTATCAGTGTTCTCCGACTTCCACAGTTATAACAGAATATTAAACTTATCATGAACTAAATGAAATATGCAAATTAACCATTTATTATTTTCCTCTAGAGCATATTTCCTTCAGTCTCCCACTTGCACTAGAGTACATATAATCCAGCTGCATTTAATCATGATATCATATCAGTCATATGTGTTCTTGATCATGCTTGCTTGTGAGAGAGTGTTTCAATGATCTGTACAACTCAGACCTTTTATATTCTTTGCAAATTGTCAACCAGTTTGACATTATCCCATCATCAAATGATGTCGTTAAATGTAACGCCCCACCTTTGGATTAAGGTGGAACACCTGTGTTAAGTGCTATTCCCTGGATCACTGATAGCACCACAGAACAAAATAAAGTATTCATTGCATAGTATCAAAGATTACAACGTAGATCCAAATACATAGGTCTTTAAACTTACAAACTAGCTTAGTCACACGGACTAGCTCAAATAACAGAGTTCAACACATCACAAACGCAACGGAAACTAAGGTAGTAGTGAGCCTCCATCTTCACCATGCGCCACAGGCAGTCATGTTGGTATGTAGACTCGAGATCCTATCAACTTACTCCTCCTCAGAATATCCTGCACATTTGAATATGCAGCCCCATGAATGGGGGTCAGTACAATGATGTACTGGCAAATGACACATATTTGGTGGCTGTTATAAAAGAACTAACTACATGATATTTGGCTAGTGGATCTCTTGGGCTAAATTGCATAAAGCCAGTTTTATCCTATAATTTCCTTCTCAAAACTTTTTTTCAAAATTTTATATTTTCAAAGGGTCGAAATAACCCCCAAATACTACATACTAGCTAGGCATGTAGCACTGGGCGAAACTCAACAAAAGTCGGAACAACAGAAACCACCACCCCTCAGAGTGAATGGCCCTGAGCCCCTATCCTAGGGGTTTATAGACAAATTTTAATCATTCAGAAATGGTGATGAGATTCTTTCGTACATTCCATGTCTAGAGACACAAAATGTCCATAACCAGGGACACAGCTAATCGATTAGTTTGACACCTTGTAGGGGTTGTGCACTTTCACCTTAAGACCCATTCTACCCAGAGAGAAGAATGAGACAAGACCTTTCAGAAGGAGAGAGCAACCATACTGGCAAGATCCATTCCCACCTATAATTCTGCTACCAGCCAATATCTTGCACATAAGTTGAACCCTCACATCTTAATCAGTCAAGATAAAGCCCATATTGTCATAAGGCTGCACTGGAAGTACTCTAAAGCATGGAAGACATATTAATCTCTTTAATCCTGAGTGGCATCCTCTTATCAAATCAATCCACCCAGGTGATTCATTTTAAGTTCTTAAATTGATCATAAAACAACTATAACAAGTGATCATAGCATGGCATCAATATTTTTCAAAGTATTTAGCATCCTAATAGGTGGGGTTTAAAGGATAGCTACACACTACTAGGATCTAAGCATTTTATAAAATAGTTGAATATTCCACCTATCATGCATACTACTGAAAACACTAATGCAGTAGTAAAAATAGGTAGAAGGTATGTGTGTCACTTGCCTTGGTAACAACCAGCACACTCACAGCAGTCACAATAGTTGTTCAGCTCCTCTTCACAATCTAAACAAGCACAGATACAAGAAATAAACACTCAAGCACAGATACAAGAAATAAACACACTAGTTCTATCATGGCAACCATAGACATGTTTGCATGTATGCAAATGTCAATTTAATTTCACACACTAATTTGTGTGTCAAAATTTTGTATTTAGTGAACCATGCTGTTTAGAAAACAAGTGTGATGTTGGAAAAGCTTTTTAATTATTTAAAAAGCAATAGGGCAATTTTGGGCTTTTGAAAAATAGGGCTAAGCCTCCCAAAATTGGTTCTGGTTTGGAAAAGATTTGAGAAAATTTGGTTATGAACCTAATGGATAGAGGACAGTAATACAAATCTACTGCAAGTGGCTTCATTCCAAAATCATTTTTAGAAAGCAAATGGTGATCAAAACAGTGGTTTGGCTAAATTTGAAGGTAGAAAGTGTGTGCACGTTTCAAAATTCAAAATATTTGGTTCCAGAGTGTTCTACATGTTCTGAGGAATCCAGAGACTACAAATTTGTAGAAAATGGATGTGCAGAACAAAAACTATGAATTATTTGGTGCAAATGGGCATTTAATGCCATTTGAAAATCATTTCCAAAATTTGTACTGTAACCTGGTGATGTTTCTGCAAAATTGGGTTCTACACTTTTCAAGGATTCTTGGGATATAAAATTTGCAAAATTTGGACCAATAGATTATTTTATATTGATTTTACAAGTTTGTGTCTATTTGAAAGGATTTTTGAATTCTGTTTGAATTTGGACTGGCCACGTGGCCGTATTTGATTAGCCGATACCGGTTCGCCCGGATTAGCCTTACGACCGTTAAATCCACATAGGATTTGATGGCCCAGATCACTCTGTACCCCTTTAGGTAAGTGGGCTACTCCGGAGGCTTGGATCTAAATCCGACGGTTGAGAAGAGAGGGGAGGAGATAGAGCTCACCGGCGAGGGGTAACTCCGGTGAGGTCGCACTGTGGTCGACGGCGAGGTCGTTCCCATGGTCTCTAGTGATAGTGAGGTGGTCGACGATGGGTGGCCTGACGAGGGGAAGGAGATGGGATGGTCTACGAGCTCGATTGCTTCCTAGGTTGACATGAAGAGGCGGATGGAGGAGCTCCTGATGATGGTAACCTTCGGGCGGTGTTCCTGTGGGTGTTCCGCTGCGGTTTGGACAAGGCACGGGCATCAGCAGATGCGCAAGAGAGAGGAAAAGAGAGGGAGGCCGGAGAGGGGAGGCGGGATACCTCTATCGTGCCAGAACCGACGAGGATCGACGGTAGTTTCCGCGGGCTCCAGCGAGTAATTGTAACGGTCTGGCGGCACAATCGAGCATGAGAGGTTGGGGGAAATGGAGAGGAGGAGCAGGGGAAAAAGGGGGCGTCGATGTGGAGGCCATTCGGGCTCTGTGGAGCGAGGGGGAAGGAAGGGGTCGTGCGGGGGATCGTGGGTGCGGCAGTTAGGAGGTAGGGGATGATTCTGACCGGTGGGTCCCGATTGTCAGCGGGAAGAAGAGAAAAAGAAAAAGAAAAAGAAAAGAAAGAGAGGTAGGGGGTACCGCGGGGCTGCTGGGCCGGTTCGGTTCCGGGCTGGCCTAGTTGTCTCCCAGCACTTTTTTTTTGCTTTAAACTTTTCTGTTTTCTGTTTTTTTGTTTCTTTGGAGTTTGAAAAGCAAATCTGATTGGATTTGGACAATTTAAATTTTGTAAAACTTTTGAAAACTGTGCCAATGTGTTTGGATACTCATAATACTCTATTTGAAGTAATTTTGAAAACAAAAGATATTTGGTAAAATATAATTAGCTCCCATAGACTATTAGGGCTATTCAAAAATAAAACTTTCTAGTTTTTTATTTTGGTTCAAAAATTTGTAGAAAAAGAAAGGATAGTTAAAACAGTAGTGTTTTGGTGAACATTTAAACTTATTTTTTTGAAAAAAATAAATTTGGCTCACATAAGCTTTGAAGCTTATTTTAGAAGAAGCAACATTCTAGTTTTAAATTTTGTTTCAAAATTTATTTCAAATATGCAGAGATAAGTATGAATGCATGCTGAGTTTGAATTTTAAAAAAAACTTGGGATCTTACATTAAAGTATATATATTTTTGGCAGAAGAGTGAGACTTTGTATTCTAGTGTTTGCAATGGCATTCGATCAGTCACAGACGAACTTTTTCTGTCGCCATGCACACTAGAACACTTTCATCTAGAAGACAAACTTTCTAAGCCATAACATTATACTTGCCACTTTCAAGTAGCCTTTAACTTTTCAATTTATGTATATTCAATCGGAGGTGCAAAGTGCAACTTCGATGTCTAACCACGCTTCCATTTATCTAAGCCTTTCATTTTGTAAATTTCCAAACCGACAAACTCGCACTCGCGGCCAAGCTTACTTTCTTTTAGAAATATGTCCTTAGTTCTACCTGGAACCTGAAGGACGAACTTTGTTCAACGATTCTCAAATCGTTCTAAAACTTGTTCTTCAAACTTATCCTTTGTTCAATGATTCTCAAATCATTCCAGAATGTGTTCTTCTAACTAAGAACTTGGGTCACATTATGTCGTGTACATAATACGGTTTAGATGACCTTCACAACGTGGCACATCTATCAACCACTATTATTGTATTGAGTTCCAACTTAATATTTTACTTATCCATTCCGTCATTCAAGAGTTTCCTCTCCGACTTGTTCCATTTTGGACTTTCAGTATTTCGACTAAGAAAACATTCTGACTTGATGTTTATTTAACATATCGATCTACCTCAATAGATATCAATGTTTTATGTTTATCTATTAATACTTGTTAATACCAACTATTCCATTCATAATATGTCATCTACATATAAGAATGTTTGTCAAGCTCCCACTCAAAAATATGTCTAGAGTGCACCAAGACTTTCCAATAGAATTTGCACTTTGGTTCATGGAAGACATGTCCATATTACACGTAAGGACACACCACAAAGAATTATTCATCAATTTTGAATTATCATGTATAACTCAAAAATTTCAATGAATCATAATGTAACTCATATAGTATTATGGCTTCCTATTTATTAAAATGAGTGTTTGCTATTTTAATGCACCGCTCTTAAAAGATAATTCTAACGCTCTAGGAGATAACTCAACAGCACATAATATCCAACAAGTTATGATTTCAAACACATATCAACATATTGAAGTGTTATAGGTGTTTATTTGTTAGAATGACTTCTACAAATTCTTACACCAAAATCATAACTTATAACTCTTGTCGCTTTGATCAAAATCACAAGGACTTAATTATATTTCTTTCTTCATTTCCAAAATCTTTTTAAACACATCAAATGAATTTGAAACCCCGTAAATACAAATATTCACTTTGGATTTCTAACGAAGAATACAAAACAATGATTCCCACTACTTGTATGAATACTATACGTCGACATGTATAATATTTAACAATTTAAAGTACATTCCCTTTCCTATATTGAAATCATCTGCATGATCTCAATAATTTGGTGTACTCTCCATATCGCGGAGTTTGAGTGATTTCGTCAAACAAAACATGATTCGTATTGTTTAAAGATCAAATCATCTAGTAACAATACATTCACCAATATGAAAATTCACACGTACTTAATCATAAAGTATGACTTTCAAATAGTAGTGTTATTTAAATATGAAGTCATTATTTAGCTTGGATAATTTATGTTCAATGTTTATAAATGCTCATTACATAATTATCAAGGATAAACAAGAATAATACATTCATAATCATAATGTGATCATGTAAAACAGTTTTGTTGCAGTGCTCCATCAGCCTACACAATTATTGTTGTGCCTAGTCCACCGATGCCAACAATAGAATGTCAATTGTTTTTGCGTCCTAGATTAATTAGAATTTTTTTCTTTCAACGACAAACAATCGTGCACATTTTTCTATTACGTTACCAAATAAATATCTACTATTCTACTTCATGTGTTAGGGTGTCTTCAATATTGGAATAAGACCATCCTTAAGGCTCGTAAGGTCGATCTTAGCTGCTTTTATACATTGTGAGCATCAGTCTTATGGAAGAAAACTTGAGGTCGGTCACAAGAGTCCCAAGGGCGAAAGACGTAGGAGCTAGTGTATATTATTAAATTTAACCATCGGTAGTCTGGCCAATGAAACACGGCTTTTATGTCACAACAATTATACAAATATAAATCTATATTCAAATAAAGTTTGTAATGATATACAACTATCAGCATAAATATATATTATTGGTAATTAATCAAAACTAGAACAAGAAAAGCGAAAATGGACAGAAGGCGTGGCAGCTTTTTTTCAGATGGGACAGTGGCTTTGACGTGATGGGACCTGACCTCTTGACCACCAGATAGCCAGTAATTACTCAACTTTAGTTTTGTTTTTACTTCGGTTCGTCTCTTGCACCCAGTAGCTCCAGACCCTGCTTCCTCACTCACCTTCTAGAAAACCCTCTTCCCTTTCCCTTCATCTTCTTGCTTAATCGGCGTCGCCCGTTGCCGGAGGTTCTCGACGTCGCGCATTGCGGCTGGCCGCCGATGGTTAGGTATGTGCCCCGCCTCCCTTCCGTTGATGCGTCGAGGCAACAAAAGGCTCCGCGTCTGATTGAACCTGCTGCTGCCGTGCAGCGTACATCCTGAGATGATGAACTTTGGGGTAAATCTGGATTCATGGCCAATGGGTTGAATATCTGGGATTTCCTTTTACATACCTAGGATCTCCTTTTTATCGGCTAGGGTTTGGGGGGCTTGAGTTTCAGACGCTGGTTTTCGTGGGTTGGTCCGTCACGCCGGTTAGCAGGACTTGTATGCGGCAAAGGCGTGATATGTCTGCTGGCCTCCTTCAGAGAACGTGGGTCTGTTCTGCCAAAGTGGGCTTCTGATGTGCAGAGCGTTTCTCTGTTATGGGAAAAAAGAGGGGAAATATTATTGTGCTACTTTTTAGCTTAAAGGTCGAATGTATTCCTTAATCCTGTTATTAAACGGAGTCGTTGTTGCTCTGTTGGTGGGATCAACAGAAAGGAGCACAAGTGGAGCCGGTGATTGTCTTATTCCCTCCATTCCATAATTCTTGTCGTGGTTTTAGTTCAACTTTCAACTAAAATCACTGCAAGAATTATAGAAGGAAGGTGTTGTTATTATAACTATCTTGTATTTCTTGATCGATCAAATGAAGGGTGAAAACCATCTTATCTATTTCCCCTTTTAGTTTCTCTGTCATTTCTATATTGAGATGGAGCACAAAATAACAAATGATATTTGGTTGCGGGGCCTATATGCTGTATTTATTTTAAAAGTATTATCAGCATAGTGAGAAGTTGGAAAGAATCATTAACGAACTAGTTTTCCATGCAGACTGTGCCAAGCTTCTGCTCCTCTGCCCGTTATAATGATCATCTATAAGTACCAAGTTTTATAGTTCTGCTTTTTGACCTTTATAATTCTTTAAAGCGCACATATGATGTGGGTCTCTTCTTCCTCTGCTAATTTAGATGATTGCTAAATTCTGAAGAATGCTATTACCACGCACCAGCTTATTTTTGCATGAACACATAATATTCTTCCACTGGATGTATCAATATTGACTTGGGCCTTTTTGTATTAGTTAGTTGTGTCGCCTTAAGGACCAATGCTCACAGATTCTTGTACCTCCTTTCTATTATAGTTTAGACTTTAGATCCTACCTGGTTATGTTCCCATCGTCCACTCCACTTTATAGTCTTCTTGTTTGGACAATATGACAATGATTATAGTAAAGATATTTCACTAATCTATGTCTAATGAACTCAAAGTGAATACTTTTTTTAAGAGATTTTGTTTGCGTGCTTTTTAACCACATTGCTCTGAACAGAACATATGTGTTGTTTGAATCAGGATTTTGTTAATTAATATGCCAGTCTTTAAGACATCAGGTTACGTGTAGATACGCAATTCCTTCGGATCTCTTATGTGGTAAGTTTGAATATGTTAGCTCCATTGTTTTGTGCACAAGACTTTTCCAGCTGATTCAGATTTTTGTTCTAGCTAATCTGTCAGTTTTTAAAGATTCAGCAATTACATGCAAATACACCACTCCTTTTGTCTTGTCTGCTGGACCTTCCACCATGAAACAGGCTTTCGCCCCGCTTTATAAATAAAGCAACCACAACCATACAACGAGTTCAAGTGCTAGACAAGAAAAGCAAACGAAATAAAGTCCGCCATAAGAAGATCCTCCAGCATGCTGTCCAGCCGCTCCCTATCCCGCTGCCTACAGAGCGGGTACCACTGCTGCAGAAAAGCCAAGAATTTGAAGATAGAGTCAGAGGCCCACCGTAAGAAGATACGCTCAATAACCAATTTATTACGAATAGTCCATAAAGTCCAGGTCATTGATGCAAACACTAGCCAGAAGAGGCGTCTCCTCCTACCGGTACGGTTTGCATGCTCCTCAAGGAACTTACCAAGGTCTAGGGCCTGCCACTCAGGTCCAGAGCCTCAGATACAAAGCTCCATAGGAAGCGGGCAGCGGGGCAGGCAAACATAATATGGTGTGTCGTCTCGGGGACAGCACACAAAGGGCAGAGGCCATTACCTGGCCCATGGCGTTTCACTACCTCCACCCCAGAGGGTAGACGATCCCGTAGTAGCTTCCACACAAAGATCTTGGTCTTAAGGGGAATCGGGGCCTTCCACAACGGGGACGTCCAAGTCAGGGAGGGTCCTCTACATAGGGCCCGGTAGGCGGATCTAACCGTGAAGATTCCTGAGGAGCATAGAAGCCACGAGATACTATCTGGGGAGGTCGTAAGCAAGGGAGGAAGACAAGCTCGTAGAGCCTCCCATGCAATGTTTTCATCCGGACCAAAGGACCGACGAAACGGGATTTCCCACAATCGGTGGCCCGCTATAGCCACCAAAAGCATTGGGTCGGCACAGATGGCAAACAGTTGAGGGAAGTCCACCCTAAGAGGTCGATCCCCTAGCCATGGGTCAAGCCAGAAAAGGGTACCTGATCCATCGCCTATGGAGTAGGTGACCTCTGCCCTGATCTCGTGCTTTATGTCCTGGAGGGATCTCCAAAACTGAGATCCCTCCCGACGTTCGCACAACATAAGCGGTTGGCCCCTTAGGTACTTTGCCTAAGGTCGGCCCCTTTTGTGCTATGTATGATTGTCTTACTTCCCTTGGAAGTAAACTTCCCTCGCCAGGGCTCCGCCTTCGATTTGACTCTTCCTACTAGCGGGTCCAGGTCCTTGATGAGGATCCTAGAATCCCGAACTGGCATCCCCAGGTAGTTAACCGGGAAAGATGCCAATCGACAGTTGAGATTGTCAGCTATCCGTTGTTGCTCCTCAGGGTTGTACCCCATGACCACAACCTCGCTCTTGTCGAAGTTGATTTTGAAATTCTGCTGGACCTTCCTTAGTGAAAATTTAGAAATTCTGGAGTTGAGAGTGAAAATTAGACTCAGGGTACAATTGGAGGGGTCAAAACTGGACCATTTCCTTTATCTAAAAAGAAATGGACATGACACCACTAATGAAAATACAAGCAATGAAGAATTTAAACTATAACTGAACTTGCCAAAAAGGTATAGAAAATTCTGGTGTATTAAGAAATTCAACCAGCTGAAGTGTGACTGGTCAAGCTCATCTTTATATTTTCTTCCTTTTTATACTCGATAACGTATTTCAATTCATTTCCTTCTTTATTTCTCTTTGTTGCTTGTTTTGTCGCAAAAAATGCTCATTATCTTTCTCATTAGACTGTGCTTATCAAGTATCTTAATCATATTTCTTCCTTATCTTTTTCCAGGTTGACAAGTTGATTTGTTTGGCATACTGTCTGGAAGTAGTATATCTCGCCTTACACTTCTCCTATGAATCTCCATAGTATGCACCAGCAGCGACAGCTGCAGGCCTCAGATTCTGCAAGATCACGGACATTTTGGACTATTTGTGAAACTTGCGGTACCAAATATCAGTACTACCATTCAATGTTGAAGAAGGCTGTTTGCTGTCAGAACTGCTTGAAGCCCTTCATAGCACATGTTTTAGCTGACCAACATGTTCCTTCTGGTCCAGTTAAACAGGCAGCTGGGATGTGGAAAAATGCACCAATATTTTCAGAAATTAGATTGCTTCAGAAGTTTGAACCTGGGCAAATCTGGGCTCTCTACAGTGAGATAGACAAGTTCCCCAATTACTATGCCTTCATAGAGAAAGTTGATCTCAAGAATAGTGAAGTACAAGCAAGATGGCTTGAAGGTTGTCTTGAGGGAGACGTTGAGAAAACACTGGCAGAAGATCGCACTGTTGGGTGTGGAACCTTTAGGGTTCCCACAACCCGCGGTATTATGACTTACACTAACACGAAACCCTTTTCTCATCCTGTAAGTGCCATATTCACTGGTAGAAGAAACTCTTATGAAATATATCCTAGAAAGGATGAAGTTTGGGCCCTTCTCAAGGGATGGGATATTGGTTGGAGTTCAGATACCGACAACCACAAAAACTACAAGTATGAAGTTGTTCAGGTCCTCTCTGATTACACGACAGGCACTAGCATAACTGTCATACCGCTTGTAAAGATAAAGATCTTCGTCAACTTATTTATGCAGTCTAAAGAGGCAACTCCATACCTGATACCTCATGATGATACAATATGGTTCTCACATTGTGTCCCATACCATTTAATGAGTGGGACTGAAGGCGAAGGCATTCCAGAAGGAGCTCTTGAACTTGATTCTGCAGCGCTTCCCCTTAACTTTGAAGAGGCTCTTGCCTGTGTTGTTCCGGAAAGCAGATCAGTAAAACGGTCGGAGTTTGATGCCACATGTGCTGGTTCATCGAGAGGAAATAAATCTCGGAAGGGATCCATGGGGGTCGAGGAGAGGCAACATGCTACATGCATCAATGTAGGGATCCTTACAAAGACACCAACGGTTGAGAACAGACAGCGTAACACTCCATTTTCTGTAGAAGGTACAGATGTTCACGAGGAATCTGATCATATTGTCCAAGCAGAAGTATTATCCCCTGAATTTTGTAACTTTGACCAACTTAGAGATGTAAATAAGTTTAGAGCAAATCAGATCTGGGCCGTATACGACGGTCAAGGTGGTATGCCAAGATCTTATGCACGAATTACAAAGGTAAAAAAGGCCCCAAAGTTTATGGTACACTTCGTTCGGCTGGAGTTTGATCCCACAAATAAAGCGGAGGTGGCATGGTCTTGTGGGAAACTGCCTGTTGCTTGTGGACAGTTTAGGAGTGTTAAGTCAGAAACAGCCAAAGAAACTTGTATGTTCTCTCATACTATTTCCTATAAGAAAGGCAATACGAGAAACTCTTACGAGATATATCCTAGGAAAGGTGAAGTTTGGGCTCTTTTCAAGGGATGGGACATTGATTGGAGTTTAGATTCTGGCAAGCACACAGATTTCGAGTATGAAGTTGTTCAAGTTATCTCTGATCTCACGACATGCACTAGCATCATCGTCATGCCACTTGTAAAACTAAAAGGCTTTGTTAGCATATTTATTATGCAGTCTAAAGAGGAAACTCCAAACATGATACCTCGGGGTAACACACTGAGGTTTTCACATTGTGTCCCTCATCATTCGATGTGTGGGACTGAAAGAGAAGGCATTCCAGACGGAGCTCTTGAACTTGATCCTGCAGCGCTTCCCTCTAACTTGGAAGAGGCTTTTCCTTCTGTTGTTCCGGAAAGCAGTTCAGTAAACGACCAGGAGTTTGATGCCAAATATACTGGGAATGATTCTCGAAGGGGATCCCTGAGAGTTGGGGAGAGGCAACATGCTAGATGCATGGATGCAGGGATCTTTCCAAAGACAACAAGGGAAGAGAATAGCGAGCATAACACTCCATCTGCTGTAGAAGGTACAGATCTTGACGAGGAATCTGTTGATATTGTCCAAGCAGAATATGAATGTCCGGATTCAGAATTCTATGAATTTTCAGAAATAAGATTGCTTCGCAAGTTTGAACCTGGGCAGATCTGGGCTATCTATAGTGACACCGATAAGTTCCCCAATTACTATGCCATCGTAAGCAATGTTGATCTCAAGAATAATAAAGTACAAGTAAGATGGCTTGATGAATGTCATCCCGGAGATGAGAGAAGAATATTGGTAGAAGAAGATCGCCCTGTTGGTTGTGGAACCTTTAGGGTTTCTGTTGTCCATGATCTTATGACTTATACCGGCACTGAGTCCTTCTCTCATCCTGTACTTGCTAGGTCAACTGGCAGAAGAAATGAATATGAAATACTCCCTCGCCTTCATGAGATCTGGGCAGTTTGCAAGAACTGGAGTGCTGGATGGACGGCACGAGATTTTAAAAATTGTGGCTATGAATTGGTGGAGATATTTGGGCAGACTGATTCGTCCATGCAAATTAAGCTGTTAAGAAAGGTGGATGGTTACATGGCTGTATTTAGAAGAGAGGAAGCTGTGAAAACGATACGCGACGATGAGTACCCAAAGTTCTCTCACCGGATCCCTTGCTTCCACCTGACAAACGAAAGAGGAGGCAAGCTTCAAGGCTGTTTGGAACTCGATCCTTATTCTGTGCCAGAGGAGTTTCTTGGCACTGACTGACGTGAGATGACTGTCCATGGTGAATCTTTTAGAAGCAACTGTGCTGGAATGACAAGGCCGAAGGTTTTGTGGAGGTTGCCCGGTACACATTTCCAGCTGCCTGGAGTTCTCCATGTAGCAGTGATATTATTCTGTACTCGTTTTGTTTCCTGCAGCTAGTGCATCTAGGATCTAGTTGGCGACTTCTGGCATTTGCTCAAGTTGTTGTTTTTAGGTCCTTTGTTGAACTGCCACTCCCCCGTTTCTCGTAGTTTAACTTAAAAACCATGTAACCACCAAGGCCAGTGTGATCGGTTCTTGATCAGATCTCCAGAAATATGGGTAAAACTAAATCCAACTAGACCTTTGCATCAATCCATCACCGGGATGGAATGCTGCGACCTGTGAGTACCTCCGTTTGTGTATAGCTGTTGTTCCCATACATAGTTTTCTTGTTTTTCTCGATGATGCCATTTTTTTCAGCAAATTTTTTTTTTTTTTGAAGAGCAGGAGCTCTGCATTTTCATTAAGAAGAAGAGAATGGTCAGTTAATAAGGAAAATTGACCGAAAACCGATACAACACGACACCACACACCGGCCCCAGGGCCGTGTCCCATATGAGCCGACGACTCTTGCGCCCAAGCAACAAGAGACGACACTCAACAACAAGGAAACCTCTCTCAGAGCCGCCGCTCCGGCATCGAAGCCTCTACAACACACACACCGGTCCCAAGACCGCGTCCCTGCCAGGCCGACGACCCTGCCACCCAAGCGACCAAATTCGACACCAACGAAACGAAGACAAAGCCCCGGAGCCGCCGCTCCGACCTCCACACCGGCCCCGGGGCCGCGCACACGCCTAGCCGACGAAGTAGATGCAGAGCGACACGAGCCAAAGCGAGCAGATGAAGAACGGACCTCCAAAGGCAACGCCCCAAAGGGGGAAGCGACGATGACGCCGCCGACGCCCGCTCCGACCAAGGTCGAAACTTGGATTTTCATCCGGAGAGCCCGAGGCACAAACGGCTAGGGAGGTGAAGGGGCTCCGCAATGATGCCTCCATGGGGTGGAGGTGCGTCCAAGGACGCCATCATCGCCGGCAACGACAGAAGTCGTTGCAAGGCTTTCACCCGGAGCTCACCGAACACATAGTCGTCGCAGCCTATGAAAGAGCATTTCCCGCCTAATTGATTTTGGCGTTTGTTAACAATACATTATCTATTAATGTGGTGATTATGCTTTGCAG